>OY725353.1:14101067-14628567 GCA_963243735.1 Neocrepidodera transversa | reverse complement strand
ATTAAAAATGGTCATACCTTAGCAGTTCCAATAATTCATTAAAACGATTTATATCAAATGGAATACGTTCTTCATGATGCTCTTCTTTATTTTCAATAACATAATGACACTGACTTTTATCATAAAAACCCATGTACATTATCATTTGGTCATAATCAATACAATCTTTCCTTAGATAATTATTATTATTTAACTGAAAACATTCTGAAAGAGGATGTGTTAGTGTGTATTTTACTTCCAGCAGTTCATTATTATTAACAAATGCATCACATAAATATTTTAATTCTATTTCAACTAGTACGTTTATATTTCGGTTTTGAATATATCCAGGATTTTGAGGTAGTACGAATACATGTTGGTTTTGAACATCTCCAGGATAACATTGAGGTAGCATGTATATATTTTGGTATTGAACATCTTCAGGATATTGATGTCGAATAACCTATAAAATATAATTAACTACAAAAAAGTTACTTATTAATTTATGTGAAACAAATAGAATGAATATGATTAACATTAATGAATAATAATAACTAAAACCGAGTCAATATATAAATAAATATAAAAATAAATTGTCCCTAAAGTTCAAAATAATAATACACTTATCACTACCTCTTCAAACTGGTGCTTCCTGGGGTCATTCTTGTTAGGTTGTATCTTACTCACACGAAAAAATATTTAATCCATTGAATTGAGCTTTAAAAATTTGTAGTGCAGTTGTTTCTATATTTTATAACAAAAAATAATAGCACCAACAAATTTCATAACCAAAAATCAAGCCCTAACAAATGTTGCCCAACGTAGAACATTTAAAAATAATACTTAATGGGTTTAACTACCTATAAATACGGGCTTTTTGAGATCGCCTATGTGTCTCCTATCTGCAGTTAACGTATGTCGTTTTCCCAATGAAACACCCTGTATAATACAAAATTAACAAAACTTTAAGTCTTAACAAATTTTATAACAAAACTCAAGTTCTAGCAAATTTGATAACAAAAGAATTAATGTAATTCAATAATAAAACGTTTAGGCCCTAACGAATTTTATAACTGAAAAAAATAAACAAAAATTCAAGCCCTTACAAATGTTATCGCCAAAAAATAAACAAAATTCAAACCCTTAAAATTTTATAATAAAAAATAAACAAAATTCAAGCCCTAACAAATGTTATAACCAAAAAATAAACAAAATTCAAGCCCTAACAAATTTCATAATAAAACTATAAATAAAATTCAAGTCGTAACATAATTTAAAATAAAAGATAAACAACATTTAAACCCCAACGAATTTTATGACAAAAGAATACAGAAAATTCCTTAAAAAATTATAGCCAAAAATTAAACTAACTTCAAGCCAAAAAATATAAAAATTTAAACCCTAACAAACTTAATAATCAAAAAAATAAACATAATTCAAACCCCACCAAATGTTAAAATCAAAAATAAACAAAATTCGCACCCTAACAAATTTTATATCTAAAAATATAAATAATATTCATGGCCTTTCAATTTTTTAACAAAACAATAAACAGAATTCAAGCCCTAATAAATTTTATAAACAAAAAATAAACCAAATTCAAGCCTTAACAAATTTTATAACAAAATAGTAAACAAATTTCAAGCCCTTGTAAACTTTATAACCAAAAAATATACAAAATTCAAACTCTAATAAATTTTATAATAAATAAATATAATTCAAGCATTAACAAATTTTGTAATTAAAAAAATAAAATTCAAACCATAACAAATGTTATAATCAAAAAATAATCCAATTTTAAGCCCTAACAAATTTTATAACCAAAAAAAAATAAAATTTAAGTCCTTACAAATTTTTTAACCAAAAAATTAACAAAATTCAAGGCCTTACAAATTTTATGATTAAAAAATAAAAAAATTCAAACCCTAACAAATTTTATATTTAAAAATAAACAAAATTCAAACACTAATAAATTTTAATACAAAAAAATAAACACAATTCAAGCCCTCACAATTTTTTAACCAAAAAAATAAACAGAATTCAAGCTCTAACACATTTTATAAACACAAAATAAACAAAATTCAAACCCTAACAAATTTTGCAATTAAAAAATAAAATTCAAAGCATAACAAATATTATAATCAAAAAATAATCACATTTTAAGCCCTAACAAATTTTATGAGCAAAAATAAACAAAATTTAAGCCTTTACATTTTTTTTAACCAAAAAATTAACAAAATTCAATCCCTGACAAATTTTATAATAGAAAAATAAACAAAATTCAAGCCCTTACAAATTTTATAATAAAAAAATAAAAAAATTCAAACCCAACAAATTTTATATTAAAAATAAACAAAATTCAAACACTAACAAATTGTAATACTAAAAAATAAACAAAATTCAAGCCCTTACAATTTTTTAACCAAAAAATAAACAGAATTCAAGCCCTAAAAAATTTTGTAATAAAAAAATAAACAAAATTCAATCCATAACAAATATTATAATCAAAAAATAATCCAATTTTAAGCCCTAACAAATTTTATAACCAAAAAAAATAAAATTTAAACCCTTACAAATTTTTTAACCAAAAAATTGACAAAATTCAATCCCTGACAAATTTTATAATAAAAAAATAAACAAAATTCAAGCCATAACAAATATTCTAATTAAAAAATAATCATTAAGCCTTAACATATTTTAGAACTATAAATAAACAAAATTTAAGCCCTTACAAATTATATAATAGAAAAGTAAACAAAATTCAAGCCCTTACAAATTTTTTAACCAAAAAATTAACAAAATTTAAGACCTTACAAATTTTATAATAAAAAAATTAAAAAAAAATCAAACCCTAACAAAATTTATATTAAAAAATAAACAAAATTCAAGCACTAATAAATTTTAATACTAAAAAATCAACAAAATTCAGCCCTTACAATTTTTTAAATAAAAAAAAAAACAGAATTCAAGCCCTAACACATTTTATAAACAAAAAATAAATAAAATTCAAACCATAACAAATATTATAATCAAAAAATAATCCAATTTTAAGCCCTAACAAATTTTATAACCAAAAAGAAATAAAATTTAAGCCCTTAAAAATTTTTTAACCAAAAAATTGATAAAATTCAATCCCTGACAAATTTTATAATAAAAACATAAACAAAATTCAAGCCCTTACAAATTTTTTTAACAAAAAATAAACAAAATTCAAACCATAACAAATATTCTAATTAAAAAATAATCATTAAGCCTTAACAAATTTTATAACCAAAAATAAACAAAATTAAGTCCTTACAAATTTTGTAGCCAAAAAATTAACAAAATTCAATCCCTGTTAAATTTTATAATAAAAAAATAAACAAAATTTAAGCCCTTATAAGTTTTTTAACCAAAAAATTGACAAAATGCAATCCCTGACAAATTTTATAATAAAAAAATAAACAAAATTCAAGCCCTTACAAATTTTTTAACCAAAAAATAAACAAAATTTAATCCATAACAAATATTCTAATTAAAAAATAATTATTAAGACTTGACAAATTTTATAACCAAAAATAAACAAAATTTAAGCTCTTACAAATTTTTTAACCAAATAATTAACAAAATTCGATCCTTGACAAAATTTTATAATAAAAAAATAAACAAAATTCAAGCCCTTACAAATTTTTTAACCAAAAAATAAACAAAATTCAAACCATAACAAATATTCTAATTAAAAAATAATCATTAAGCCTTAACAAATTTTATAACCAAAAATAAACAAAATTAAGTCCTACAAATTTTGTAGCCAAAAAATTAACAAAATGCAATCCCTGACAAATTTTATAATAAAAAAATAAACAAAATTCAAGCCCTTACAAATTTTTTAACCAAAAAATAAACAAAATTCAATCCATAACAAATATTCTAATTAAAAAATAATTATTAAGACTTGACAAATTTTATAACCAAAAAGAAACAAAATTTAAGCTCTTACAAATTTTTTAACCAAATAATTAACAAAATTCGATCCTTGACAAAATTTTATAATAAAAAAATAAACAAAATTCAAGCCCTTACAAATTTTTTAACCAAAAAATAAACAAAATTCAAACAATAACAAATATTCTAATTAAAAAATAATCATTAAGACTTGACAAATTTTGTAACCGAAAATAAACAAAATTTAAGCCCTTACAAATTTTTTAACCAAATAATTAACAAAATTCAATCCCTGACAAAATTTTATAATAAAAAATAAACAAAATTCAAGCCCTTGCAAATTTTATAACCAAAAAATTGACATAAATTTCTCTTGCCTTTAATGTTGTTAAATGAGAAAAATGTTGATATGATTTAAATGAAATGGATATACCTTAAAATCTGGATGGCGCTGCCTAAATCTGTCGATACTTGGCTGTTCATTTTCATTACCTTGTTGAATGGATTCATATTTTTGTTGTTACTTAATTTCTTCTTAAGATAGACTAATAATTTTAAATAATATTAGTAAAAAAATATTTATTTATTATAATAAAATATTACGGAAAGAAATTGCAATTAGTGAAAAATCATTTTATAATAAAAAAGCAGCATGAAATATTTTTATTCAAATCTTAAGATTATACAGTCCACTATTTTTTTAATAATCATATTTTAAGGAAAGTAAAAAAAATTGCAATGTTAAGGAAATTAATCGAATAACCGGAATAAATAAATTATAAAACAAATTCGTACAAAGT
Source organism: Neocrepidodera transversa (assembly GCA_963243735.1). Lineage (NCBI taxonomy): Eukaryota > Metazoa > Arthropoda > Insecta > Coleoptera > Chrysomelidae > Neocrepidodera > Neocrepidodera transversa. The sequence continues at coordinate 14,623,864 of OY725353.1, read as the reverse complement.
TTTATGAAAATTATAATTAATGTATTTTCTTACCTTTTTATAACGGTGATAGTATAGAATAATTGTAAATAGTGAGATATATTTTTATTTATATCCTCTAATAAAAAAAATGTATAGATAACTAATAAAAATGCATTTATATCTAGATAATATATGATTAGTAATTTTAGTAAGAAAAATTATTGATAAAACAATTGCGAAAACATTATTATACAGATATGAACAAAGAAAATTAAACTATGGTTAATACAAATTAAAAAAAACATTTACTAATCAATGCAAACTAGTTATTTTATAATAATGGTTTGTTAATGTATGTTTAAATCGGAGAAAATAAAATGCTGTTTAAATTTGAATTTAGGACAAAAAAAAATAAAAAAAAAGATTTACTACGCAATGTAGATTTTAACGAAAATTGGCAAAAATATAGTCTAAGGGGAGTAGTTTGTAGAAAATAAATCAGATCTTCTCCAGCTCTATTAGTATCAGAGAAAAACGAATTTACATTGAAAAATAAAATGGTGAGTGCGAAATGTCTACTTACTCAGATTTGCATAAAAATTTGGAAAAAGATAGTCCAAAATTATAGGAAATATATCAGATTTTCTTTAACAGTGTTAGTTCCAGAGAAACACGAATTTTAAATTATTTTAAAAAATGGCGAGAGCGCAAATTCTACATATTTTTCAAAACTGTTTTATAATTTACATTTTAACGAAAATTTTCAAAAAGATAGACCAAGTGAAGTAGATTTAAGTAAATAAATCAAATCTTCTGTAGTTCGGTTAGTATCAGAGTAAAACGAATTTTGATACAAAAGAAAAAATGGCGAGAGCGCAAGATATACATATTTTTCAAATATGTTTCATTAATCAGATTTTAATACAAATTTTCTGAAAGATAGTCGAAGGGGAGAAGATTTAGCTTCAGAGAAAAATAAATTTTGGATATTAAAAAAAAATGGTGAGAGCGCAAATTCTACATATTTTGCAAATTAAAATCTTTATAATTTCAGAGCTGAAATTATCGCAGCTTTTACAAAGAAATGCAAATTACCTAAATGGATACATTTCAACGGAAATTATTAAAGGAAAAAATTCACGCCATTGTGTCAGAAAAAAACACATCCAGAAGTTGTAGGCTAACCAAAGAATTGATAATAAACAGGTTAGTGAAGTTAGTTAATTGAAACAGATGAGGTTCGTTCCGTACTTTGGAAATTAAGGCCATTATTCCCATTGAATGGGTGATAAATTTGCACGGGAGCGGGTGAAAATCAGGACCGGCCCAAATTACTCAAAAAAATATAACTTTGTAAAATTTTAATATTAAAAAATAATCTTTAAATTTAGTAATTTAAACACTTTGAGTTGGAAACATTATTATTAGCGCAGTCAATAGGATACCAGGGATTGATCTGTATCGAACATTTTAATTTATATCATTTATGGATTATCGAATTTGTTCTGTGAATTTTTTCATAAACTTCGTCTGTACTATTTTTGGACTACAAACAAATTGGGAATTGAAATAAAAATCGTTAAATTTTTGAAATATTGACATTAATAGGATTTTAATTAAAATTGATAGAAATGGGCGTAGATTTCAAAAAATAAATCAGTTCTTTTCTATTAGTTTCAGAAAAAACGATTTTTTGATAAAATAAAAATGGTGAGAGTGCAAATGAAAAAATCTAATAAAAAATGTATCGTTACACAGATTTTAACAAAAAAAAAATGAATTTTTGATTAGAAAAAATGGGAGAGCGCAAATGGAATAATTTAATTAAAAATGTGTCATTCCTCAGATTTTAACAAAAATTTAAAAAAAGATAGTCTAACAGACTTAGAATTCGGAAAATAGTTCAGTTTTTTTAGCCGTATTAGTTTTACAGATTTTTTGATTTTTTTTTTAAATGGTGAGAGCGAAAATTGTAAAATTTAATCAAAAATGTGTTTTTACTCAAATTTTAAGGACGTAGAATTTTTTATTGATTTTTTTACCCTTTTTTCATTTTTTTTTGCTTTTTTCCTTTTTTTGCTTCTATTTTGCTTTTTTTGCTACTTTTTACCCTTTTTTGCTTTTTTTAAAACATTTTTTTACTTTTTTGGTGTTTTTTTTGCTTTTTCCCTTTGCTTTGTTGTATTTAGCTTACTCATTTTTTGCCTTGTTCCTTTTTTTTGCTTTATTTTACCTTTTTTTTGCAAATTTTTACTCTTTTTTTATTAGTTTTAATTTTTGCTCAAATTTTTCTTTTATCATTTTTACCATTTTTTTTCCTTTTTTGATTTTTTTTAACCTTCTTAATGTTTTTTTTAACATATTTTGTCTTTTTTTTGACTTTTTTGGCGTTTTTTGATTTTTCCCTTTATATTGTCGTATTTGGCTTTTTATTACTTTTTATTGATTTTTTTTACCTTTTCCCTTTCTTTGCCTTTTCCCCTTATTTTTTTGCTGTATTTGGCATTTTTTCCTATTTCTGCCCGTTTTTGCCAATTTTCATTCTTTTTTTATTAATTTTAATTTTTGCTCTTTAACAATTTTTTTTAAATTAATGCGTTAACTTGTTGTTATTTATAATAACTTTTTGCTATTTTTATTAACTTTTATTGTTTTCCAATTTTATTAAAATTTTTACGTATTTTTGCAATGCTTATCAAATTTTTTGAGAAATTTACTTCATTTTGCTTTCCTATTCAGAAATTCTGTAATTAAAATAACCGTCTTCAACACAGCCTAGCTAAGAAAGTTCTGGGGTGACACAGCCGATTTTTTCTATTAGTTTCAGAGAAAAACGAATTTCTGTTTTTTTTTTTTAAAATCGTGAGAGCACAAATTGAAAAATTTAATCAAAAACGTGGCATTTCTCAGATTTTAACAAAAATTTGCAGAAAAGTAGTCTAAGAGACGTAAAATTCAGAAAATAGATCAGTTTTTTTCTAGCTCCATTAGTTTCAGATAAAAACAAATTTCTGTTTTTTTTTTTAATGGTGAGAGCGCAAAATGAAAAATTTAATCAAAAATGTGGTATTACTCGGATTTTAACAAAAATTTTCATAAAGGTAGTTTAAAGAACGTAAAATTCAGAAAATAGATCAGGTTTTTTTAGCTTTGTTAGTTTTAGAGAAAAACGAATTTCTGTTTTTTTTTTTAAATGGTGAAAAGTTTAATCAAAAATGTGGCTTTGCTCAGATTTTTAAAAAAAAATTGGCAGAAAGAAATTGTATGGGATGTAGTTCAGAAAATAGATCAATTTTTTCTAGTTCCATTAGTTTCAGAGAAAAACCTATTTTTGTTTTTTTTTAAATGGTGAGAGCGCAAATTGAAAAATTTAATCAATAATGTGTTATTACTGGAATTTTATCAAAAATTTGCAGGAAGGTAGTTTACTGGACGTAAAATTCAGAAAATATATCAGTTTTTTTCTAGCTCCATTAGTTTCAGAGAAAAACGAATTTTCTATTTAAAAAAAATGGTGAGAGCGCAAATTGAAAATTTTAATCAAAAATGTGTTATTACTGGAATTTTATCAAAAATTTGCAGGAAGGTAGTTTAGGGGACGTAAAATTCAGAAAATATATCAGTTTTCTTCTAGCTCCATTAGTTTCAGAGAAAAACGAATTTTCTATTTAAAAAAAAAATGGTGAGAGCGCAAATTGAATATTTTAATCAAAAATGTGTTATTACTGGAATTTTATCAAAAATTTGCAGGAAGGTAGTTTAGGGGACGTAAAATTCAGAAAATACATCAGTTTTTTTCTAGCTCCATTAGTTTCAGAGAAAAACGAATTTTCGATTTAAAAAAAAATGGTGAGAGCGTGAATTGAAAAATTTAATCAAAAATGTGGAATTTTATCAAAAATTTGAAGGAAGATAGTCTAAGGATCGTAGAATTCAGAAAAGCGAATTTTCGATTTATAAAAAAATGGTGAGAGCGCAAATTGAAAAGTTTAATCAAAAATGTGGTATTACTCAAATTTTAACAAAAAATTGCAAAAAGGTAGTCTAAGGGACGTAGAATTTAGAAAATACATCACTTTATTCTAGCCTTATTAGTTTCAGAGAAATACGAATTACTGATTTTTAAAAAAAATGGTGAGAGCGCAAATTAAAAAATTTAATCAAAAAGTTGGCATTACTCAGATTTTAATAAAAATTTACAGACAGGTAGTCTAAAGAACGTAAAATATAGAAAATAAATCAGGTTTATTTTAGGTTTATTAGTTTTGAAGAAAAACGAATTTCTGATTTTTTTTAAAAAATGGTTAAAAATTTAATAAAAAATGTCTCATTACTCAGATTTTTAAAAAAAATTGGCAGAAACAAAGTCTATGGGATGTAGTTCAGAAAATAGATCAGTATTTTTCTAGTTCCATTAGTTTCAGAGAAAAACCTATTTTTGATTTTTCAAGAAAATGGTGAGAGCGCAACTGAAAAAATCCAACACAAAATAATTTTCTTATTGGAATTATGATTAAAATTTTACGAATTTAACTGAAACATTTTTAAACAAAATATTTTACACTATAAATTTAAGTATTGGACAGTCTTGGACAATTTGCCAATTTTGAACAGTTTTTTTTTTTGGTTAAACTGTGCAAACACACAACGATTTAAAAAGAAAGTGTTATGATAGTCACAATTTTTGTGAAATAGTCTTCTAGAATTTTTATATTTTGGAATTTATATTTATATCAAATAAATATGGATATTAGATTATGACAAAATTACTATTATATCAAAAACAAATTGCAATCTTATCAAAAATGTATTTAATCTGTAAATTATTTAAGTGCAAATCTTTGTTTAAAATTTATGTCAATAAATCATAATTATATCGGTATTCTGTAATCTTACTATTCCGAGAAAAGTTAAAGTAATTTTCTTTGTTAGTTAGATAAAAAAATTTCCACAATTTAGATCATGGATTTTTTAAATCAAAAAATCATCATTTTCAACAATTTATATTAGAATGAATTTATAAAAAATATCATACAGATTAAAACAATTATTAAATATATCAAATAATTAACAACGAAATCCTTATTATTAAATATTTGTTTATTTGTATTCGTTATCCATAATTATCCTGAAAATCCTGGCAAACGTGAAAAATCGCTATACCGCTACCCGTTTTCTTCTTCAAATTACAGGACCGTCTTAAGTTGGATTAAAAATAATCTTAAACAATAAACAAAAATACAATTCAATAAAAAATATTTCTATATATATATATATATATATATATATATTAACACTGGTATTTATATTCAAAAATGAATCGAGTTAGGCTTAACAAAAGTGAAAAATTATAAACGAATTAACTAGTGAAACAAGAAAAAATGGGACGGTTCTGTACGATTCTGGTTTGCTCTAATCTGCATAAGGAAATCATTGTACTAAATAGCAAAGTTTTGAAGACGCAGGATCTTTAATTTTAATTTTCCCCCGGGACGTAATTCATTACTATGCATGAGATCCCCATGCTCCTTTTACTAGAAGAAACAGATTGGCACGCGGAATAGAAAAGGAAGGAGTTAGTTTTTATTTCAATCAAAATAAAAAAAATCATAAATTTACGATATTAAAATATATAGGGTGAAAAATAATAAATAAGTAAGTAGACTATATAAACGGAACTAAAAATTACTGTATGTGTAATGTGTAATTCTTAAGTAATAGTTGTAGATTTTATAACGGAAAAAGTAAAAAAAATTCAAAATTTTTAAGGGGCAATTTTAATAATGTTATTATTCAAGTATTTTGAACCAAAGCCTGACCATATAGCAATTTTTTACATTTAAATTGTACTATTAATAACGGAGATAGACGCTAGTGCCTTTTATCACAGCTAGTACACATGATTTTTCATTACGTATTACGCCCTAGATTCTACTTCATACTTAGCCTCACTACTCTCATATTGCACAAACGCATTGAAAAGTTAATTTATTCATTATTCGTAATAAAAGTTATTAATTAATCCTCGTTATGTATTTCAGAAATGTTATACGAGGATATTTTCATATTTTTTTTTAACAAAATCGATTTTTACTGGTTTATAAATTTTTAGAATTGTTTAAATTGTATATTGGCTTATTACGTTTAGTAGAATATAATATCCCCTTTATATATTCCCCCGACACCCTCGGATGTCCATGATTTTAGTTCATACTTAGCCTTACTATTATCATATTGCTCAAACTTAATCGAAAAGATGATTTATTCAATAATCGTAATAAAAATTATTAGTTAATCCTCGTAATATATTTCGGAAATATTATACGAGGATATTTTCATAATTTTTAATAAAATGAGGTTTACTATTTTTATAAATTTTTTAAATGGTTAAAAATGTAGATTGCTTTAATACATATTGTAAAATATTTTATACCCTTTCATACGTTCCCCCAACATCCTCTCATGTTCATGATTCTAGTTCATACTTACCCTCACTAGTCTAATATTGCGCAAACGCAATGAAACATTGATTTATTCAAAATGGTAATAAAAATTATTAATTAATCCTCGTAATGTATTTCGGAAATGCTATTCGAGGATATTTCCATAATTTTTTTAATTAAATCAGGTTTTTACTATTTTATAATATTTTTGATTTGTTTAAATTGTAGATTAGTTTAATATGTATTGTAAAATGTTTTATCCCCCTTCATACATTCCCCCGACACTTTCGGATGTCCATGATTCTAGCGCATACTTCGTCTTACTATTATTATATTGAGCAAAGGTATTGAAATAGTAGTTTGTACAACAAGTGCGCAAAGTGTCAGTTTTCCCACGAGCTCAGAATTTTGTGGGTTGAGCCGTAAGGCGAATGCTACAAATCTAGCGAGTAGGAAAAGTGCTTTGCTTACAAGTTGTACATAATATTTTTTCTTCAGCCACATTTATTAATGGAAGAAAAACAGTAACTTGTCAAAAAAAGTTGGTAGGTCATAGCTGTGTTTGACATTTCCGTGGGGAAAAGTACCATAGCATGTACTTTTCGCACTCTAAATTATTACTTTTCCAACGGATATCAAACAAATTAAGAAAAGGCCTGCTTGACATATAAAAATTTGTGTAGAAAAGCGCGTTTTGCATAGTGATTGTAGAAAAAGATGATTTATTCAATATGAATAAGAAAAATTATTAATTAATCCCCGTAATGTAATTCGGAAATTTTATACGAGGATATTTCCATAATTGTTTTAACAGAATCGGATTTTTACTGTTTTTATAAATTTGTAGAATTGTTTAAAATGTAGATTGCTTTATTACGTACTATAGAATGTTTTATCACCCTTTATACGTTTCCCCGACACCCTCTGATGTCCATGATTCTAGTTCATACTTATCCTCACTTCTGTCATATTGCGCAAACGTATTGAAAAGTAGATTTATTCAATATGTGTAATAATAATTATTAATTAATCCTCGTAATATATTTCGGAAATGATATACGAGGATATATTCATAATTTTTAAAACAAAATCAGGTTTTTACTGTTTTACAGCGCAAGTGTCTCCATCTTTCGGACGGAGTCTTACCTTTGTACAACGAATTGCGTTTGACCATCTATTCGAAGGAAAATCGAAGATAAACTGATGCGAAACTTTTGCGTTTTATGAATGAAATGACAATATCGTCGCTATGACCTTTAAACTGACGGCCACCTTCACTTTGCCATAAGCCGCAATGTAAATCTGTCAGTGAAGGTGGCCACGGCCTAATTGGCTGAAATTGATGATTTGCATCTCCTTTAAGATGCATTGAAAAGAAATAATGATAAAATGGGTTGGGCCGGTTCGATGATATTTTGAATTTTGTTACTATATAATTTTAAAAACTTTAAAGTTGTTTATTTACTTTTATTTTAGAAATAAAATCATTTTTTTTAATTGAAATATGTTGGGATAAAATTGCTTCTACGATAATAAAAAATATCCGTGATACAGTGTATAATTAATTTTTAACACTTGTAATGAATTTAAGAGTGATAATATTAAATGTAACTTTCAATTTAGTTTTTTGAATTATTTTACGTAGTGTTAAGTCTACGGGTTTTCAAATAGTTTTCCTCAAATTGATTGCTACAAAGTCTAAACGAAGTATGGGTCCTTATTTAGAAGGTTTCTGTTATTGAATGCTTCAATCCATTTCTGTCTCTTCTGGTGCAGAAAACTTAAAAATCTTAAAGTATCTGTTAAATTATTTGGATACTTACTAGGATAATTCTGTACAGCATAAGTATATTTAATTTTCTCCATTTTGAAACGAATCAGAAAATATTTAACAGATCTTCATTTAAGGGGGTAAAGTGCACTTAACACAGTTTTTAAAATGTAAATCAATAATATTGTTATAAAGTATTATACGCAAAAACAAAAGTAGGTAAAATAAAAAATGGCTTTTTTTTTAAATCTAAAAAAATGCACTTCAGATATCTCATAAACATCGCAAGGCACAAAAGAGCATAAAAATGCAAGCCGTATTTGGTGCTTTTTCTTATTTAAGATGACAGTAAAATTGTCAAATCTGTCAAAGATTTTGGCCAATTAGAACCAATGCAAGGGCGGAACCAAAATAAAAATTTAGCGGCAATTTCGAGGTCAGAGATATCGAAATCACAGTTTCGCATCTACTCAATAGAGGAAATATCTAAGGTCGCGGTGTTTATTACATTTTTTGTATTCATAATGCATTTGGTTTTAGCTATTTACCGGTATTTCAAACGGAAAATAAACAATTATAATAATTATTTTTAAAATTTGAAGACAACATTGAAAGTATTATTATTAGGTAAAAATAACGAGAATAAAGATTAAGGAATTTAAAATATTGGTAAATTAGTAACTTCGCTACTCTATAATTACGGAAAAGCTATATAAAGTTGATTTATTCAATATTCGTAATAAAAATTATCAATTAATCCTCGTAATGCATTTCTTAAATATTATACGGGGATATTTACATATTTAATTTTTAAACCATTAAATTGAACTTGTACCATTCGAAAAATAATATAAAGCTGTAAATTTATGATTTCTTTAAAAAGTTTCCAAATTAAAATTGTAAATAAAAAAATTTGTTTTCTAAAAACTTATTTCTGTCAAAGATTTTGGCCAATTAAAACCAATTAGTCAAATGCAAGGGCGGAACCAAAATACAAATTTAGCGGCAATTTCGAGGTCACAGATATCGAAATCATAGTTTCGCATCTACTCAATAGAGGCAATATCTAAGGTCGCGGTGTTTATTACATTTTACTTTCCCGACCCACCTCCTAGAAGGGAAAGTATTGTGAACGAGCTAAAAAAAAATTCGAGATAAAAACAGAAATATCCATTTTCGGGTCCCCTGAGATGATTAAGACCATTTCCAGATGGAAGTCTGTCTGTCGGTCTGTGTGTGTGTGTGTGTGTGTATGTGTGTATTCTTCCACGATAGAGGCCACACGTTTAATCCGATTGAGCTGAAATTTGGTATATGGGTTTGGGTTATCCGTCGGAAGAACCCATTAGTTTTTGTACGATATCTGTCAAACGAAAGTACCACTATCAAAAAATGACAGATGCAATATGTCACGGAATCGGACATGCAATATGTCGTTTGAAAGCTCTTGAAAAACTCTATACAGAACAGTCAAAATTATTTCTACAACTGTCATCTGTCAAAAATAAAAAAATGTCAAAATTTGAAACTCCAGCATTAAATATCTGAAGAAGTATTAATCCGATTAAGCTGAAATTTGGTATATGGGTTTTGGCTATCTGTCGGAAGAATCAATTAGTTTTTGTACAAGATCTGTCTAACGGAATTATCACTATCAAAAAATGACAGATGCAATATGTCACGGAATTGGACATGCAATATGTCGTTTGAAAGCTCTTGAAAAACTCTATACAGAACAGTCAAAATTATTTCTCCAACTGTAACCTGTCAAAAATAAAAAATGACAGAAGTTGAAACTTTAACATTAAATATCTGAAAAAGTATTCGTGGATACTCGTCGGGAAAGTTTTGGGGCGACACAACCGATTTTTTTATTGAAACTATTAAAATTATTACAAAATCTTGAAATTTTTACACATTTTTAGAATTTTTAAAATATTTGGATTGATTGTTGATTGAGATTTTTTAAATTTTTATCATAATTCCTGAAATTTTGTTTCAGTTTGAATTTTTTGAAATATAGATTTTTTTATTGAAATATTTGAAGCATTTAGTAATTTCTTATTGAAATTTTTTAAAATTTTGTTAAATTTCCTGAAAATTTTGATCAGTTCTTGAAATTTTTGAAATCTTTACAAAATCAGGAACTTTTTACATGCTTTTAAAATCTTGAGATAGATTTTTTATTGAAACTATTGAAATTATTACAAAATCTTGAAATTTTTACATATTTTTAGAATTTTTGAAATATTTGGATTGATTATTGATTGAAATTTTTTACATTTTCATTATAATTCCTGAAATTTTTTATCAAAGTTCTTTGAAATTTTTGAAATCTAGATTTTTTTATTCAAATATTTGAAGCATTTAGTGATTTCTTATTGAAATTTTTTAAAATTCTGTTAAATTTTGATTTCAGTTCTTGTAATTTTTGAAATCTTTACAAAATCTGGAACTTTTTACACGTTTTTAAAATCTTGAGATAGATTTTTTATTGAAACTTTGAAATTTTTACAAAATTTTGCAATATTTACACATTTTTAAATTTTTTGAAATATTTACACATTTTTAATTGAAAGTTTTTTAATTTTTATCAAAATTCCTGAAATTTTTGATCACAGTTCTTGAAATTTTTAAATCTAGATTTTTTATTGACATTTTACTTTCCCGACCCACCTCCAAGAAGTGAAATCCATTTTCAGGTCCCCTGAGACGATTAAGACCATTTCCAGATGGAAGTATGTCTGTCTGTCTGTGTGTATGTGTGTGTATTCTTCCACGATAGAGGCCACACGTTTAATCTGATTGAGCTGAAATTTGGTATATGGGTTTGGGTTATCCGTCGGAAGAACCCATTAGTTTTTGTACGACATCTGTCAAACGGAAGTGTACCTATCAAAAAATGACAGAAGCAATATGTCAGGGAATTAGACTTACAATATGTCATTTGAAAGCGCTTGAAAAACTCTATCCAAAACAGTCAAAATTATTTCTCCAACTGTCACCTGCCAAAAATAAAAAAATGTTAAAATTTGAAACTTTAACATTAAATATCTGAAAAAGTATTCGTGTATACTAGTCCAATGAAATAGACCTTTAAATCAAAATTTTGGGAAAGTACAGGAATTTTTGACATAAGATACTTTAAAGTATCCGAAAACGATAAATTAATTTTTTTTTGTTTTCCGCCCGGGGGAAGGGTTGAAAAAAATAAAATAAAGTGTTTTTTTAAAGATTATTCAGTAGGAGTAAGAGATAGAAAAAAAACTTCTGAATGGAAATTATAAAGCATAAAATTCTACACAAAAATGGTCTTTTGACTTTTTTTGATTTAATTAATATTAACTGACTTATTGCGGTTAGAAGTTAAGGGTAAACATTAACGCGTCATCAGTTCGTTCGATGGATTATGTCGTTGCATCTGGTACGGTAGTCGAAGTTTGACAACACTGATTAAAAACACCTCTGTCTAGTCTACGCGATCGGGGATTTAACAAGAGTACTGAAAATTTGATAATAACGTGATTTAGTTAGTGTGTTTCATTTAAATGCTGATTTTTAGTGAGCTGTCCTTATTAATTTGAAAAAGGTAAATAGGTATTTTCGAAATAAAAAATTCTCTTATATTATGAACATAAATACTCATACATCAACTACTTTTTTTACATTTAGGATATAGAAAACACATGTATTTTTAATCAATATACCATATTCGAATTTTTTCAAAATTTTGAAATTAATATTTAAAATATGTATGAATTTTTTCAAAAATGGTAGAGAAGTAAGTTATGATCGGATTGTTAGAAATAATCAATTTATATTTTTTTTTCTTAACAGTGGAAATTGGCGTACCTATTTTGAAAATCGTTACAAAGAATAAATTTTTGTAATACATTTCGGATTACATCCAAAATCCAAAAAGTATATTTGTGAAAAAACTAAAAGAAAATTATTAGAAAGTAATGTGTATTAGAAAAAATGTTTGAAAATTATAGAAAGAAATTTATTGTAATATTAATAATTTAAATTTTTAATTAAAAATAGTTATTTTGGAAATATCGATAAATAATATATTCCCCAAAGTGTAATTTTGGATTAAAGTTATTTTCAAATTATATGAAAGGGAGAAATCCCAAAATAAATAATTGAATCTTTCTTTTTTTGATTTGATAATTGTAAATCTCGAATCGCTAATCAAAATGTCTTTATAAAAATCAAATTTAAAAACTTTAAAATTATTTTAAGACCAATGTTGTAACAAATTGAATATGTGAATTTATGTGATTTATAAATATTCTCAACTCTCATTTTAACTTGTATTCCCCGTTAATTTTTTATTTTTTTAGTAAGGATATTAGGTGTCTTTAAATCAATTTATTTATATTATTTTTATTAACTCTTTTTCTACAGCGTGGTAGACTTTTTAACATGGATGAAGATATATTATGCAGTATTTGTGGCAAAAATTTGCATAATAACATTAACAATGTTGTTTCTGTGAAAGATAAAGGATTGAAAACATTAATTGCTAAAAGTATTGAAATAAATGACAGAAAAAGTGAGTGGTGGATTGGAAAATGTGAAGTAAACTTCCACGAAAAATGTAGAAAGGCATATCCTCAGTCTACCTCTTCAGCAGCAAAAAAACCGAAATTATCAGGAGTTACAACACAATTAAGTCCCTCAGCTTCTGAAGCTACGTCAACTATACCATATGTGTCAACATCTCAGACGAATGCGAATTTCGATTTCAGTAATCTCTGCTTCTTTTGTGAAAAGCCATTAGATCGTATCGTACCCATAAACTTGTCCATTTTATAACTCATAAGTACACGCAAGACCAGATACTGGATGTAGCTAAGAGACAAAATGATGAGTTGAGCAACATTTTGATTAATCGAATTGAAACATATGTTTAGTAGACCATAGAGCAGCATATCATTATAAATGCTATTTTAATTTTAAAAAACCCGTAAAAGAACCAAAAATCTCCTCCTTAAAAGAACATGCAAGTAAGATTTTTAACAAAGTATGTGAACACATTGAAGAAAGTTGCCAATATCAATTTAGTTTACGAGAGCTGAAGAATATTATGGGAGATGATCCTTTAAGTAACTTCGTTTTATTTCGATTGTTGAAAGAAAAATATAAAGATGATATATTTATTTCACATAATCGAGGTAAAGATCCTATTCTTTATTATAAAACTTTTGATATTTTGAAAATTTGTAGTGATTGGTTCACTGGTGACAGCGATTCAATGGATGATGTACAAAAGAAAACAATTTTAAACGTGGCCGCTGGAATAATCCGTAATGAAGTTTTAAAATTCAATTATCACGATAGATCGTACCCCCCTGCATCCAACTTTCTTGACAATGTTATTTCATCAATTCCACCACTATTAACTTCTTTTCTTGGTACACTACTATGCAGAAATACTAATGAACAATATAGTGAAAACTTAATAGTAAGAGATTCTATTGCCCATTCCATCGTAAGTTTTCTACGTCCAAGGCAATTCATATCATCTCTACAATTAGCAGTTGGTTCGTATGTCCATAGAAAAACCGGTTCAAAATTAATTGTTGATATTTTAAACACTTTGGGTGTTTGTGCTTCATACTATCACATTCGGTTGCATGAGGCATCAACTGTTATGAATCCCTCTATTCAAAAAATTAATAGTGATAAGCCATTTGCACAATTCATATTTGACAATACAGACCATAATGTAAAAACGTTGGATGGTAAAGAAACTTTTCATTGCCTTGGTGGAATAGTAGCTTATACACCTGAATGGGCTGTAAGTTTTGAAGCTAATACAGTAAAAAGCAATAAAATGCCTCAAACTCAAGAATTAGTTTCGAAACACATAATTCCACAAGTACCGTACGGATCTTTTAACACAAAAGCTGTGCAATCAATAAAATTTATTGAAACAGATGATATTCATGTGGGAAACCCATCAATAATATCGTCTTCATATTCTGCCTATCTTTGGGCCAAATTTTTTGATATTGATAAAGTACCATCATGGAAAGGGTATATGGAAGTTTTGTCCAACGGAATTCCTTATACAATGTCACAAATTGTTTGTTTACCATTTATTAATGGACCACCATCAAATTTGACGACATTAAATAGTTCATTACACTATGCAGCAGCAGAAACTCGCAAGCTCAATAGAAAGACATGTTTTGTTACATTTGATCAGCCTTTATATGCGAAAGCTCTTTCAATAGTAGAGGAATCACATAGCGAAGAGCTAAAAAATGTCGTCGTTCGTCTTGGTGGTTTCCACTTATTGATGTCGTACTTAGGATCAATTGGATATATTATGGCCGGGAGTGGAATTGAAGATTTATGGATAACTGTATATGCTGCAGATTCAGTAAAGAAAATGTTAACTGGCCATGCTTATGCAAGAGCAATACGAGCTCATATAATGTCTTTTACAGCACTTGGTATTATAATTTGCCGAAGTTTAAACCCTTCGGATGAATTCAACGATTTCATTAAAAACTTTTTTAGCACATGGGATTCAGAACCTCCGCTTCTAATAGATTGTGAAAAGCAATCACTAATTGCAAATATGTGTGAAAAAATAGTACAAAAGCTGACAATGTTTGAAAATAACGGTCCAACCTCCAAATTATGGGTTCAATATTTCAAAAGTATTGTTATTGCATTGCAATTCTTGGAAGCCGAACGTTTAGGTAATTGGGAGTTGCACCTACAAAGCGTTAAACAAATGCTGCCATTTTTTCATGCAAGTGGACATTATCAGTATGCGAAATACGGTCAAATTTATCTGCAACAAATGGCGAGTCTAGAATTGATTATGGATCCACTTGAATTTGACGAATTCACGAAAGAAGGATATTTCACCATTCGTAGAACAGATAAAGCATGGGCCGGAATCTGGTCGGATATGGTTATTGAGCAGACACTTAATCGTTTTTTCGGTACAGACTTAAAGCATGGAAGAGGTGTGACTTCTGGTGTTGTAACACGGTATCTTATAGCAATGCCATCAGCATTCAAAATTATGGAATGTTTAGAAAATTACTGCAACATTGTATCAAGTAATAGCGAGCAACATGTAGATATTTCAAAAAGCAGGATGACAAAAGATGAAGAAGAAAATAATACTGAAGGCGAAGAATATGATTAATACAGGAAAACAGTTTTTAAATATATAAATTTTTCAGCGCGTTATGATTTTTTTAAATTTGTAACTATCATCCCTTAACTTCCAGCGGAGCCGCCCTAACTCTGTTAATTTTGATTGCAAAAAGTCAGGAAATCATTTTGATGTAAAATTTTATTATCCACAACTTTTAATAAAGATTTTTTCTTGCTTACCCGTTCCGCAAAATTTAAAAAAAAATTTTTTCATTTTGAAAAAAAAATTACTTTCGTCAATTGTTTTAAATAAGTACTTCAAAGTAACTTACAAGAATTCCGAAACTGATCTCAAAATTTGCAGTTGAAGGTAAATTTAATCGGACTTATTATACCTACTTATTATATTATAATACTTTTTTATATAAAATGATTTTATGTATATGAATTATTATTATCTGATGGTTGGGTAGAATTATTTCTTTAATAAATATTTAATCTTAAAGAAACTTTTTAATATATTAAACTAGTAAATTACGTTATAATGCAATGAGAATGTCATTAGGAAAATCACTTTGTTGTTTATTATATAAATTACCATACAAAATTGTTAACTGCCTATGTGGAATCACTTATATATAAAATTAAATATTCTAGTGGATCAAATTTTCACTACTCTTGTTGTTTCCCCGAGCGCGACTGTCGAGACAGAGGTGTTTTTAAGCAGTGTTGTCGAACTTCGACTGCCGTACCAGATTCAACGATATAAACCATCGAACGAAATGATGACGCGTTAATGTTTACACTTAACTTCTAACCGCAATAAGTCAGTTAATATTAATTAAATCAAAAAAAGTCAAAAGACCATTTTTGTGTAGAATTTTATGCTTTATAATTTCCATTCAGAAGTTTTTTTTCTATCTCTTACTCCTACTGAATAATCTTTAAAAAACACTTTATTTTATTTTTTTCACCCCTTCCCCGGGGCGGAAAACAAAAAAAAATTAAGTCATCGTTTTCGGATACTTTAAAGTATCTTATGTCAAAAATTCCTGTACTTTCCCAAAATTTTGATTTAAAGGTCTATTTCATTGGACTATACTCGTCGGGAAACTTTTGGGGCGACACAACCGATTTTTTTGTATTCATAGTGCATTTGGTTTTCTATTTATGGGTATTTCAAAAGGGAAAATAATAAATAATAATAATTATTTTTTAAATGTGAAGACAAAATTGGAAGTATTATTATTAAATAAAAATAATCAGAATGAAGATTAAGGAACTTAAAATATTGGTAAATTAGTAACTTCGCTATTCTATAATTACGCAAAAGCTATGAAAAGTTGATTTATTCAATATTCGTAATAAAAATTATTAATTAATCCTCGTAATGCATTTCTTAAATGTTATACGGGGATATTTACATATTTAATTTTTAAACTTTTAAATTGAACTTGTACCATTCGAAAAAAAAATTGTAAATAAAAGATTTTGTTTTCTGACAACTTATTTTTTTGTAGCTTTTATAAAATCATTCAGGAAACACCTTGTACAGCGAATCGTGTTCGTGCAATCGAAATCGACAAGATCGGCGTCACATTCGAAGTTATGAAAACGATAAAATTTCACTAAGCTCACACTTCTAGAATTTTGAGAAAGGATCGAATACGGAGCAAAAGTAATATCGCCGTGTGTACTTTAGACGAAATCCTGCAATATCCTTCGGCTCACAGTAATATCTCGGTGTTTTTATAGTGTTCGAAACCATATGACACTTTGAAGGGGCGGCCATCCTATGGAAAGTATAAAGGGAATTCTTGACGTTTTCTACTAAATTTAAAATCAGCACCAACTAGAATTTATTTTTTCTAAGCTCTGATAATAAGAAACGACTTTATCGAGAAATCTCAGAAAAACATAAATTATATTCCACAGAGATTGCAAATCCATATCTCGATGCGGTCCATGTACATGTGATTCTATCAGCTAAGAGCTCCGATAAGAGAAAACCAATAAAACTGTTCGAGGGTGACTGGTCAAAATGGACTGCCCGTCTACATTATTAATAACATCTTGGAACCCCAGAGGGCGCTGCAGACCGAATTTGTGGAAAATAATGCACAAAAAATGATACAAATTTTTGAATTTACAATTTAATTTCGTACTAATAAAAAAAGTATTAACAAAATCAGTCTAAAAGTGATTACAACATTTAGAAATTTAAAAATATACAGGGTGTTTTATCCGTAAAACTAGTATTTTTATTTTTGTTATCTACGTTTTTTTATCACTCTGTATGAGTAAATTAAGTTTTTATCTAGCAAAAATTCATAAAAAAGTGATGAGAAAATTTATAAATATAAAAATATATAGAGTATTTTAATTTTAAAATTTGAATTTTAGTCATTGTTTTATTTAAATTTTTTTAACCACTCTGTATGAGGTAAATTTTTATATAGCAAAAATTCACAGAAAAGTCAGTTTAAAAGTGGTGACAAAATTTAAAAATGTAAAAATATACAGGGCGTTTCATTTGGAAAATTCGAATTATAGTCTTTTTTTGTATCAACATTTTTTGAATCACTCTGTAAGAGGTAAATTAAATTTTTAATTGTGTAAAAATTCATGAAAAAGTCAGTCTAAAAGTAATGACAAAATTTAGAAATGTAAAAATATACAGGGTGTTTCATTTGGAAAGCTTGAATTTCATTCGTTTTTTTTATCTATATTTTATTAACCACTCTGTATAAGATAAATCAATTTTTTTCCAGCAAAAATTCATAAAAAAGTCTGACTAAAAGTGATGAGAAAATTTAGAAATGTAAAAATATACGGGGTGTTTCATTTGGAAAGCTTGAATTTCCTTCGTTTTTTTATCCATATTTTATTAACCACTCTGTATAAGATAAATCAATTTTTTTCCAGCAAAAATTCATAAAAAGTCAGTCTAAAAGTGATGACAAAATTTAGAAATGTAAAAATATACAGGGTGTTTCATTTGGAAAGCTTGAATTTCATTCGTTTTTTTATCTACATTTTATTAACCACTCTGTATAAGATAAATCAATTTTTTTCCAGCAAAAATTCATAAAAAAGTCTGACTAAAAGTGATGAGAAAATTTAGAAATGTAAAAATATACAGGGTGTTTCATTTGGAAAGCTTGAATTTTCTTCGTTTTTTATCTATATTTTATTAACCACTCTGTATAAGATAAATCAATTTTTTTCCAACAAAAATTCATAAAAAAGTCAGTCTAAAAGTAATGACAAAATTTAGAAATGTAAAAATATACAGGGTGTTTCATTTGGGAAGCTTGAATTTCCTTCGTTTTTTTATCTAAATTTCATTAACCACTCTGTATAAGATAAATCAATTTTTTTCCAGCAAAAATTCATAAAAAGTCAGTCTAAAAGTAATGGAAAAATTTATAAATGTAAAAATATACAGGGTGTTTCATTTGGAAAGCTTGAATTTTCTTCGTTTTTTTATCTATATTTTATTAACCACTCTGTATAAGATAAATCAATTTTTTTCCAGCAAAAATTCATAAAAAAGTCTGACTAAAAGTGATGAGAAAATTTAGAAATGTAAAAATATACAGGGTGTTTCATTTGGAAAGCTTGAATTTCCTTCGTTTTTTTATCCATATTTTATTAACCACTCTGTAAAACATAAATCAATTTTTTTCCAGCAAAAATTCATAAAAAAGTCTGACTAAAAGTGATGAGAAAATTTAGAAATGTAAAAATATACAGGGTGTTTCATTTGGAAAGCTTGAATTTCCTTCGTTTTTTTATCCATATTTTATTAACCACTCTGTATAAGATAAATCAATTTTTTTCCAGCAAAAATTCATAAAAGTAATGACAAAATTTATAAATGTAAAAATTTACAGGGTGTTTCATTTGGAAAACTTGAATTTTAGTCTATTTTTTTTAATCTAAATTTTTTTAACCACTCTATAAGATAAATCAAATTTGTATCTGGCAAAAATTCATAAAAAAGGCAGCCTAAAAGTGATGATAATAGTTAGATATGTAAAAGTCTACAGGGTGTCTCATTTGGAAACTTGAATTATAGTCATTTTTTGTATCAACATTTTTTTAATCACTCTGTAGAGGTAAATTAAGTTTTTATCTAGTAAAAATTCATGAAAAAGTCAGTGTAGAAGTTATGACTAAATTTAAAAATGTAAAAATATACAGGGTGTTTCTTTTGGAAAGCTTGAATTCTCTTCGTTTTTTAATCTATATTTTACTAAACACTCTGTATAAGATAAATTAATTTGTTTCTGGCAAAAATTCATAAAAATGTCTGTCTAAAACTGATGACAAAATTTAAAAATGGAAAAATATACAGGGTGTTTCATTTGGACAACTTGAATTTTAGTCTGCGTTTTATTTATTTTTTTTTAATCACCCTGTATGAGGGAAATCAAATTTATATCTAACAAAAATTCGTCAAAAAGTCAGTCTAAAAGTGATGACAACATTTACAAATGTAAAAATATACAGGGTGTATCATTTACAAAATTTGAATTTAAGTCTTTTTTTATCTAGTTTTTTTTAATCACTTTGTATGAGGTCAATTAAATTTTTATCTAGCGAAAATTCATAGAAAAATCAGTCTAAAAGTGGTGACAAAATATAAAAATGTAAAGATATACAGGGTGTTTCATTTGGAAAACTTGAATTTTAATCATTGTTTTATCTAATTTTTTTTAATCACTTTGTAAGAGGTAAATTTTTATCTATCAAAAATTCATAGAAAGTGATGAGAAAATTTATAAATGTAAAAATATACTGGGTCTTCATAGAAAAGTCAGTTTAAAAGTGGTTACATAATTTAAAAATGTAAAAATATACAGGGCGTTTCATTTGGAAAATTTAAATTTTATTCTGTATAAGATAAATTAATTTTTTTCTAGCAAAAATTCATAAAAAGGTCAGTCTAAAAGTGATGACAAAATTTAGAAATGTAAAAATGTACAGGGTGTAATATTTGGAAAATTTAAAATGCAGTTTTTTTTATCTAATTTTTTTAATCACTCTGTATGAGATAAATCAAATTATTATTTAGCAAAAGTTAATAGAAGAGTCAGTCTAAAAATGTTGATAAAATTACGGAGTGTAATAATATACAGGGTGTTTCATTTGGAAAACTTGAATTTTAGTCATTGTTTTATCTGCATTTTTTTAATCACTCTGTATGAGGTAAATTAAATTTGTATCTAGCAAAAGTAAATGTAAAAATGTACAGCGTGTTTCATTTGGAAAACTTGAATTTTTTTCTATTTTCTTTAATCTAAATTTTTTTAACCACTCTGTAAGATAAATCAAATTTTTATCTGGCAAAAATTCATAAAAAAGGCAGCCTAAAAGTGATGATAATAGTCAGATATGTAAAAATCTACAGGGTGTTTCATTTGGCAACTTGAATTATAGTCATTTTTTGTATCAACTTTTTTTTAATCACTCTGTAAGAGGTAAATTAAGTTTTTATCTAGTAAAAATTCATGAAAAAGTCAGTCTAGAAGTTATGACTAAATTTAAAAATGTAAAAATATACAGAGTGTTTCGTTTGTAAAGCTTGAATTCTCTTCGTTTTTTATCTATATTTTACTAACCACTCTGTATAAGATAAATTAATTTGTTTCTAGCAAAAATTCATAAAAATGTCTGTCTAAAAATTTAGACACGTAAAAATGTACAGGGTGTTTTATTTGGAAAACTTGAATTTTAGTCTTTGTTTTATCTACATTTTTTAAATCCTGTATGAGGGAAATCAAATTTTCTTCTAGTAAAAATTCATAGAAAAGTGAGTGTAAAACTGATGACAAAATTTAGAAATGTAAAAATATACAGGGTGTTTCATTTGGACAACTTGAATTTTAGTCTGTGTTTTATCTACATTTTTTTAATCACTCTGTATGAGGAAAATATTTTTTTCTAACAAAAATTCATCAAAAAATTAGTCTAAAGTGATGACAAAATTTAGAAATAAAAAAATATACAGGGTGTATCATTTGCAAAATTTGAATTAGTCTTTTTCTATCTAATTTTTTTAATCACTCTGTATGACGTCAATTAAATTTTTATCTAGCTAAAATTCATATAAAAGTCTGTCTAAAAGTGATGACAAAATTTAGAGAATTAAAAATATACAGGGTGTTTCATTTGGAAAACTTGAATTTTAGTCTTTGTTTTTTCTGTATTTTTTTAATCACTCTGTATGAGGGAAATCAAATTTTTATTTAACAAAAATTCATCAAACATTCAGTCTAAAGTGAAGACAAAATTTAGAAATGTAAAAATATACAGGGAGTATCATTTGCAAAATTTGAATTAAGTCTTTTTCTATCTAATTTTTTTTAATCACTCTATATGAGGTCAATTAAATATTTATCTAGCTAAAATTCATATAAAAGTCTGTCTAAAAGTGATAACAAAATTTAGAAAATTAAAAATATACAGTGTGTTTCATTTGGAAAACTTGAATTTTAGTCATTGTTTTATCTGCATTTTTTTAATCACTTTGTATGAGGTAAATTTTTATCTACCAAAAATTCATAGAAAAGCCAGTCTGAAAGGGATGAGAAAATTTATGAATGTAAAAGTATACAGGGTGTATTATTTGGAAAATTTGAATTATAGTCTGTCTTAGTATCAACATTTTTTAAATCACTCTGTAAGAGGAAATTAAATTTTTTATCTAGTAAAAGTTCATAAAAAAGTCTGAATAAAAGTGATGACAAAATTTAGAAATGTAAAAATGTGGTTTATTTGGACGATTTGAATTTTAGTATTTATTTTTATCTTAATAAAAATTTAATTAAAAATTAGCTCAAAGTGATGACAAAATTTAGAAATGTAAAAATTTTATCATTTGGAAAATTTGAATATGTAGAAATTGCGCTCTCACCATTTTTTTTTTAAATTTCCCAAATTGGTTTTTTTTTTTTAAACTAATAGGGATAGAGAAAATTTGATTCATTTTCTGTAAACTACTTTCCTTGTACTATCTTTTTCATATGTTTCGTTAAAATATGTGTAACTCAACATTTTTGAAAAATATGTAGAAATTGCGCTATCGCCATTTTTCTAAAATTTCCAAAATTTGTTTTTCTCTGAACATAATAGGGATAGAGAAAATCAGATTTATTTTCTGTAATATACTTTCCTTGGACTATCTTTCTGATATTTTTCGTTAAAATCTGTGTAACAGAACATTTTTGAAAAATATGTAGAAATTGCGCTCTCACCATTTTTTTAAAATTTCCAAAATTTGTTTTCCTCTGAAACTAATAGGGATAGAGAAAATCTGATTTATTTCCTGTAATATACTTTCCTTGGACTATCTTTTGATGTTTTTCGTTAAAATCTGTGTAATAAATTAATTTTTGAAAAATATGTAGAAATTGCGCTCTCACCATTTTATAAAAAATTTAGAGTATATTTCTACAAATTTTTGTTAAAATCTTAGTAATGACTAGTTAGCGTTGTGTAGTAAATCTTTTCTTTTATTTATTTTATTGTCTCCCAAATTAATGAGCTTATATGTATAACATAGCATCAATAAAATAACTAGTATGCATTGATAAGTAAATCTTTTTTTTATAATAACAAAGCAAAATAATTATCGTATTTTTTAACCATCTAGATGTACATTATTAACACAGTGCACGTGGAGACTTCTATTGAGAAATGGCCCGGCAAATTCACAAGCTTTAGGGAATCGAGTGCGGGGGGGGGGGTACAATAACCCTCTCCCCGATGTACTACACCGGTCGACTACAAGATGCCCTAATTATAGGTTCGGTGTCGTGAATAATGGAGTTTTACGTTTTCTTGGAAGTTGATTAGGTGAAAAGGGAGTTGAAGGAAGGTTCAAAGGTTTTTTTGATTCATGTTCACATGTAAAAATATTATTATAAATTGCAAAAAATCATAAAAATGAAGTAATAACATTAATAATCTTTATTTGTAATGAAATTTTTATAAATTTGGCAACGTAATACTTTTAGTTTTAGGGATAAAAATTATTTGTGATAATATTAAAAAAACAAAACAATTTACCTTTTATTCCAATTCCTTTATTCTTTTTGTGTCAGAAACACTCATTCGTTTTGGAGCAAATAATCGTGTTCTAGTGGATTATCAATATTGTTCTTTCTAAACCGCCTTGTTGGAACTATTTCAATTTTTCCATTGTAGCGGAAAATTGAAAGAAAATATTTATTTGTCTTTTATATTATATATTTTCAAAGGTTTAAATAGAATTTCAATGTCAGAGACGGGGAAATAAAATTGTGTTAAGTCGAAATGTTATAAAAAAAAATATATTTTGATATTGGATCAAAATAAACGAATTACTAATTTTTTAATTTATTTTATATTCTCTTTTAAATAATAATTTTACCCCACGTTACCAACACTATTTGTTATATCAAAAAAATTCTCAATTTAAAAAAAAAATGATATGAATCAAAAAATTTTACCTTGTGTATTTTATTTTTGGGAACGTAAGTAGAAAAGGTACAAAAAAATTTACATTTTATATATTCTGATATTGGATAAAAATAAACGAATTTCTAATTTTTTAATTTATTTTATATTCTCATTTAAATAATCATTTTGCCCCACGTTACTAACGCTAATTGTTATATCAAAAAAATTCTCAATTTAAAAAAAAAGCATGATATGAATCAAAAAATTTTACCTTGTGCATTTTATTTTTGGGTACGCCTATGGTATCTATCTTTTTTCTCAAGTGAATATTATTATTAATAATTAATATTTTAGTATTTAGTATATTTTTAATGTAATAAATAAAATTTTAATTCCATTCATATATTTATTAAAAATTTATAAAAAAAACATACTCCACGCCTGGATTTCATCCTGCAGGATATTAGGAACATCCTGGGATCGAATGGAGCTTATAATCTGATGACAAACCAGGAAAAAATTTCAATGCCTCATCGAACTCTTGAGTTGTTGATCGTTTTTTTTTACAAAGAATTCTCCTGCTACTTTTATAGAAAAATAGATATAAAAATACGAGACTGTCAATATACAATAAAAAGAATTTATATAAAATAATTTTAACGAAATATTATTAGTTGAATAAAATATTTTCATAATATAATAGAAATATTTCCTGACTAAATTTATTAATTTTTACTTTCCCGCTACATACCGGGTGTGGCCCAAGGGGACGGGCCAAGTTAATATCTTCATAACGAATAAATGGATTATTTTAAAATTTGGAGTGGTCATTCTAGACCCAATTTTAAAATAAATGATATAAATATCCAAAATGGAGGACTTCCGGTTTCTTTGAAATTTGCGTAAAAACTGAATTTTTAAATGGAACACCCAGTATATTTTTACATATATGGATTCTACATGTCAAATTACTTATAATTCATATTACAAAAATGTTTTTAACTGTCAAAAATAAAAATTATTTTTAATTGAGGAAGCTGTGACTTGGTTTAAACCTTTCAAAAGGTGATCAAATGTTACTGAAAAATATTATTTTTGCATAAATTTATATATTTTTTATTTTATTAGTGTTTTAATTACTCCGCAGTCGTTTTTATGAAAAACTCAATTTTTTTAAATGTGCGGTTTAATTATAAATAAAATGATATGCATAATGTCGGAATGATTTTTAAAAAACATTGTGAAATAAAAAAAAAATCGAAAAAAATTATTTTCATTTTTGACAGCCAAAATATTTTTTGACATATGAATTATACGTAATTTGACTAGTAGAATCCAAATATATAAAAATATACTGGGTGTTTAGTTTGAAAATACAGTTTTTACGGCAATTTCAAAGAAACCGGAAGTCCGCCATTTTGGATTTTTAAGTCACTTAAATCAAAATTAAGTCTAGAATGACCACCCCGAATTATAAAATAATCAGTTCTCGTTCTGAAGATATGAACTTAACCCAACCTCCTATAGTATATCTATGTCTACTTTGTTCGAATCATATGGTTTTTTTTATTATTAATTTTATGAAAAAAAGTTATTGTTTAAAAAAAATTGTACAGGTTTTTTATAAAAAAAAAAATTGTAGAAGTACCAATTTTTAAGTATGTAACATGTTTTAATGTATGTATGAGATATGAGAAACTTTATAAAAATTCCACTTCCCCCCATTTTCGCCCCACTGTTTATTTATTTTTTAAGAACAGTTTAAATAGCAATCTTCAAATTTCTAAAGTGTTCCCTGTATGAGATATAAATAACTTCATAAAAATTCCACTTCCCTAATTTTCGCCCCCCTAATTGGATTTTCGGAAAATTGTGAAATTAGAGTTAATTTATTTTTTAATAATAGTTTAAATTATAATTTTCAAATTTCTAACATGTTCGTTGTATGAGAAATAAATAAATTCTTAAAATTCCACTTCCCATAATTTTCGCCCCCCTAATTGGATTTTCGGAAAATGGTGAAATACGTGTTTATCTATTTTTTAAGAATAGCTTAAATACCAAAATTTCAAACATGTTCGCTGTATGAGGTATAAATAACTTCATAAAAATTCCACTTCCCTCAATTTTCGCCCATCTAATTGGATTTAAGAAAAATGGTGAAATATTTGTTTATCTATTTTTTAAGAATAGTTTGAATACTAATTTTTAAATTTCTAACATGTTCTCTGTATGAGAAATAAATAAATTCCTAAAATTCCACTTCCCATAATTTTCGCCCCCCCTATTTAAATTTTCGGAAAATGGTGAAAAACTTGTTTATTTATTATTTAAAAACAGTTTAAATACCAATTTTCAATTTTCTATCATGTTCGCTGTATGAGATAGAAATAACTTCATAAAAATTCCACTTCACATAATTTTCGCCCCATTAATTGGATTTTCAAAAAATGGTGAAATATGTCATTATTTATTTTTTAAGAATCGTTTAAATACCAATTTCCAAATTTCTAACATGTTCTCTGTATGAGAAATAAATAAATTCTTAAAATTCCACTTCCCATAATTTTCGCCCTCTAATTGGATTTTCGGAAAATGGTGAAACACTTGTTTATTGATTACTTAAAAACAGTTTAAATACCAATTTTCAAATTTCTAACATGTTCGTTGTATGAGATATAAATAACTTCATAAAAATTGCACTTTCCTAATTTTCGCCCTCTAATTGGATTTTCGGAAAATGGTGGAATACGTGTTTATTTATTTTTTAAGAATAGCTTAAATACCAATGTTTAAATTTCTAACATGTTCGTTGTATGAGATATAAATAATTTCATAAAAATTCCACTTCACCAGATCTTCGCCCCATTAATTGAATTTTCAAAAAATGGTGAAATACGTGTTTATTTATTTTTTAAGAATCGTTTAAATACCAATTTTAAAATTTCTAACATGTTCTCTGTATGAGAAATAAATAAATTCTTAAAATTCCACTTCCCATAATTTTCTCCCTCTAATTGGATTTTCGGAAAATGGTGAAACAGTTGTTTATTTATTACTTAAAAACAGTTTAAATACCAATTTTAAAATTTCTAACATGTTCGCTGTATGAGGTATAAATAACTTCTTAAAATTTCCCCTTCCCATAATTTTCGCCCCTATAATTGGATTTTCGGAAAATGGTGAAATAAGTGTTTATTTATATTTTAAGAACAGTTTATATACCAAACTTCAAATTTCTAACATGTTCCCTGTACGAGATATAAATAACTTCTTAAAATTTCCACCTCCCATAATTTTCGCCCTCCTAATTGGATTTTGTGAAAATGGTGAAATACGTGTTTATTTATTTTTTAAGAATAGCTTAAATACCAATTTTAAAATTTCTAACATGTTCGCTGTATGAGGTACAAATAACTTCATAAAAATCAAACTTCCCCCAATTTTCACCCTCCTAATTGGATTTAAGAAAAATGGTGAAATATTTGTTTATCTATTTTTTAAGAATAGTTTGAATACTAATTTTTAAATTTCTAACATGTTCGTTATATGAGATATAAATAATTTCATAAAAATTCCACTTCACCAAATTTTCGCCCCATTAATTGAATTTTCAAAAAATGGTGAAATGCGTGTTTAATTATTTTTTAAGAATCGCTTAAATACCAATTTTCAAATTTCTAACATGTTCTCAGGATGAGAAATAAATAAATTCCTAAAATTTCACTTCCCATAATTTCCGCCCCCCTATTTAAATTTTCGGAAATTGGTGAAGCACTTGTTTATTTATTATTTAAAAACAGTTTAAATACCAATTTTCAATTTTCTATCATGTTCGCTGTATGAGATAGAAATAACTTCTTAAAATTTCCACTTCCCATAATTTTCGCCCCCCTAATTGTATTTTCTGAAAATGGTGAAATACGTATTTAATTATTTTTTAAGGATAGTTTAAATTCCAATTTTCAAATTTCTAACATGTTCCCTGTACGAGATATAAATAATTTCTTAAAATTTTCACTTCCCATAATTTTCGCCCCCCTAATTGGATTTTCGGAAAATGGTGAAATATGTGTTTATTTATTTTTTATGAATAGTATAAATACCAATCTTCAAATTTCTAACCTGTTCCCTGTACGAGATATAAATAACTTCTTAGAATTTTCATTTCCCATAATTTTCGCCCCATTAATTGGATTTTCAAAAAACGGTGAAACACGGGTTTATTTATTTTTTAAGAATCGTTTAAATACTAATTTTCAAACTTGTAACATGTTCTCTGTATGAGAAATAAATAAATTCTTAAAATTCTACTTCCCATAATTTTCGCCCCCCTATTTAAATTTTCGGAAAATGGCGAAATACTTGTTTATTTATTATTTAAAAACAGTTTAAATACCAATTTTCAATTTTCTATCATGTTCGCTGTATGAGATAGAAATAACTTCTTAAAATTTACACTTCCCATAATTATCGCCCCCCTAATAGGATTTTCGGAAAATGGTGAAATACGTGTTTATTTATTTTTTATGAATAGTATAAATACCAATCTTCAAATTTCTAACATGTTCCCTGTACTTGATATAAATAACTTCTTAAAATTTTCACTTCCCATAATTTTCGCCCCCTTATTGGATTTTCGGAAAATGGTGAAATACGTGTTTATTTATTTTTTAAGAATAGTTTAAATTCCAATTTTAAAATTTCTAACATGTTCGCTGTATGAGATATAAATAACTTCTTGAAAATTCCATTTCCTTAATTTTTTCTCCCCCTAATCAGATTTTCGGAAAATGGTGAAATACGTGTTTATTTATTTTTTAAGAATAGCTTAAATACCAATTTTCAAATTTCTGACATGTTCGCTGTATGAAATATAAATAACTTCATAAAAATTCCACTTTCCATTATTTTCTCTCCCCTAATTGTATTTTCGGAAAATGGTGAAATACGTGTTTATTAATTTTTTTAAGGATAGTTTAAATTCCAATTTTCAAATTTCTAACATGTTCCCTGTACGAGATATAAATAACTTCTTAAAATTTTCACTTCCCATACTTTTCGCCCCCCCAATTGGATTTTCGCAAAATGGTGAAATATGTGTTTATTTATTTTTTATGAATAGTATAAATACCAATCTTCAAATTTCTAACCTGTTCCCTGTACGAGATATAAATAACTTCTTAGAATTTTCACTTCCCATAATTTTCGCCCCATTAATTGGATTTTCAAAAAATGGTGAAACACGGGTTTATTTATTTTTTAAGAATCGTTTAAATACTAATTTTCAAACTTGTAACATGTTCTCTGTATGAGAAATAAATAAATTCTTAAAATTCTACTTCCCATAATTTTCGCCCCCCTATTTAAATTTTCGGAAAATGGTGAAATACTTGTTGATTTATTATTTAAAAACAGTTTAAATACCAATTTTCAATTTTCTATCATGTTCGCTGTATGAGATAGAAATAACTTCTTAAAATTTCCACTTCCCATACTTTTCGCCCCCCCAATTGGATTTTCGCAAAATGGTGAAATATGTGTTTATTTATTTTTTATGAATAGTATAAATACCAATCTTCAAATTTCTAACCTGTTCCCTGTACGAGATATAAATAACTTCTTAGAATTTTCACTTCCCATAATTTTCGCCCCATTAATTGGATTTTCAAAAAATGGTGAAACACGGGTTTATTTATTTTTTAAGAATCGTTTAAATACTAATTTTCAAACTTGTAACATGTTCTCTGTATGAGAAATAAATAAATTCTTAAAATTCTACTTCCCATAATTTTCGCCCCCCTATTTAAATTTTCGGAAAATGGTGAAATACTTGTTGATTTATTATTTAAAAACAGTTTAAATACCAATTTTCAATTTTCTATCATGTTCGCTGTATGAGATAGAAATAACTTCTTAAAATTTACACTTCCCATAATTATCGCCCCCCTAATTGGATTTTCGGAAATGGTGAAATACGTGTTTATTTATTTTTTAAGAATAGTTTAAATACCAATCTTCAAATTTCTAACATGTTCGCTGTATGAGATATAAATAACTTCTTGAAAATTCCATTTCCATAATTTTCTCTCCCCCTAATCAGATTTTCGGAAAATGGTGAAATACGTGTTTCCACTACCCATAATTTTTGCACCCTAATTGTATTTGCGGAAAATGGTGAAATTAGAGTTAATTTATTTTTTAATAATAGTTTAAATTCTAATTTTCAAATTTCTAACATGTTCGTTGTATGAGAAATAAATAAATTCCTAAAATTTCACTTCCCATAATTTCCGCCCCCCTATTTAAATTTTCGGAAATTGGTGAAGCACTTGATTATTTATTATTTAAAAACAGTTTAAATACCAATTTTCAATTTTCTATCATGTTCGCTGTATGAGATAGAAATAACTTCTTAAAATTTCCACTTCCCATAATTTTCGCCCCCCTAATTGGATTTTCGGAAAATGGTGAAATACGCGTTTATTTATTTTTTAAAAATAGCTTAAATACCAATTTCTGTATGAGGTATAAATAACTTCATAAAAATTCCATTTCCCATAATTTTCGCCCCCTAATTGTATTTTCGGAAAATGGTGAAATTAGTGTTTATTTATTTTTTAATAATAGTTTAAATTCTAATTTTCAAATTTCTAACATGTTTGTTGTATGAGATATAAATAACTTCATAAAAATTCCACTTCTCCAAATTTTGGCACCATTAATTAGATTTTCAAAAAATGGTGAAATACATATTTATTTATTTTTTAATAATCGTTTAAATACCAATTTTCAAATTTCTAACATGTTCTCTGTATGAGAAATAAATAAATTCCTAAAATTCCACTTCCCATAATTTTCGCCCCCCTATTTAAATTTTCGGAAAATGGTGAAATAATTGTTTATTTATTATTTAAAAACAGTTTAAATACCAATTTTCAATTTTCTATCATATTCGCTGTATGAGATAGAAATGACTTTTTAAAATTTCCACTTCCCATAATTTTCGCCCCCCTAATTGGATTTTCGGAAAATGGTGAAATTAGAGTTTATTTATTTTTTAATAATAGTTTAAATTTTAATTTTTAAATTTCTAACATGTTCCCTGTACGAGATATAAATAACTTCTTAAAATTTCCACTTCCCATAATGTTCTCTCCCCTAATTGTATTTTTGGAAAATGGTGAAATAAGTGTTTATTTATTTTTTAAAAACAGCTTAAATACCAATTTTCAAATTTCTAACATGTTCGCTGTATGAAATATAAATAACTTCATAAAAATTCCACTTTCCATAATTTTCTCTCCCCTTATTGTATTTTCGGAAAATGGTGAAATACGTGTTTATTTATTTTTTAAGAGCTTAAATGCCAATTTTCAAATTTCTAACATGTTCGCTGTACGAGATATAAATAACTTCTTAAAATTTACACTTCCCATAATTTTCGCCCCAATAATTGGATTTTCGGAAAATGGTGAAATAAGTATTTATTTCTTTTTAAGAATAGCTTAAATACCAATTTTCAACTTTCTAACATGTTCGCTGTATGAAATATAAATAACTTCATAAAAATTCCACTTTCCATAATTTTCTCTCCCCTAATTGTATTTTCTGAAAATGGTGAAATACGTATTTATTTATTTTTTAAGAGTAGTTTAAATTCCAATTTTCAAATTTCTAAAATGTTCGCTGTATGAGATATGAATAATTTCATAAAAATTCCACTTCCCCAATTTTCGCCCCCCTAATTGGATTTTCAGAAAATGGTGAAACACGTATTTATTTATTTTTAAATAATAGCTTAAATACTAATTTTCAGTTCTGTAACATGTTCTCTGTATCAGATACAGGTAGTTTCATAAAAAAACCCTTCTCCAAATTTTCGCCCCCCTGATTAAATTTTGCAGAAAATGGTGAAACACGTGTTTTTATATTTTTAAATAATAGTCTTAAAATTAAATAAATCTGTAACATGAGATTTAGGTTTAACAAAAATTCTAAACCCGACTCTGGCTCTTACCACCCTATAATGTTTTGACAGTCTAGAATAAATTCACTTTATAGAAGGAAAAACGTTTTAATAATTATAATAAAATTGTTTAAATATTTTATATTCAGAGCACAAATAATTTCTCTAAATCGACCTTTGCTTTAGATGATTAGATTTAACCAGATCTAACCAAGTCGGTTAAAGGAAATAGCTTCATATTCGAATCACAAAAAGTCAAATCAGTCAAATGTCTCTTCGCGATGACCTTGACGATCGGTAACGCGTTCCCGTAAAATTGTATAAATAAATTAAGAAAAATTGTTGTAAAAGTGTCGGTTTTCGTGTGAAAAGTGTTTTTTTATGGATTTAACAATATGGAAATTATATATAACAGGTTAGTTAATAAATATTTATTATATTGTTTTAATTATCAAATTTTATGTTTAAAGGATGCCGGTGCTTTGTTTTTTTTTTAAATTACATTTTTATTATTATTTAAAAAAATAATGCTAATTACCAACCATAATTAATAAAAGTGTTTCAAAGAAAAAATAATCAGTTTGCTAGTAGATTTTTTTTACTTGGAGTTTAATATTTTATTTTATCAGCATACGATGCGCAATAAAAAACTTGTTTCGGTATCGGCTCGGTTCGGTTTATTTCGGCATCGGCTCGGTTCGGTTTATTTGGGCAAATTGGAGTCGTTCTTATTTTGAACAGAGTCGGACTCAAAACATAGAATTATTTACTTATATATTTTTAAATTTTTTATTTTTATGAAGATTAAATAGTTGCCAGTTTTTTTTCTAGCATATATTATTATAGTAAACAATTGCAGGGTTGCCCAACTTCTTTTACTAAAATAAAAAATAAGGATTATGTTAGTGTGATTTGGTTATTAATTATTTCCATATATTTTGATTAATATATTAATAATTTTAATTTATAAATAATACAAGGTTGCCAAACTTGATTTACTAAAATAAGAATTATTTTAGTGTGATTTGATTATTAATTATTTCGATAAATTATAATAATTATAGTAATAATTTTAATTAATAAATATTACAAGGTTGCCAAATTTTATTTACTGAAATAAGAATTATTTCAGTGTGATTCGATTATTAATTATTTCAGTATGCTTTGATTACTATATTAATAATTTTAATATATGAATATTACAATGTTGCCAAACTTTATTTACTGAATTAAGAATTATTTTAGTATGATACGATTATTAATTATTTCGATATATTTTGATTAATATATTAATAATTTTAATTTATAAATAATACAAGGTTGCCAAACTTTATTTACTGAAATAACAATTATTTTAGTGTGATTTGATTATTAATTATTTCGATATATTTTAATTATTACATTCATAATTTTAATTTATGAATATTGCAAGGTTGCCAAACTTTATTTACTTAAATAAGAATTATTTTATTGTGATGCAATTATTTTTTATTTCGATATATATTGATTAATATATTAATAATTTTAATTTATGAATATTACAAGGTTGCCAAACTTTATTTACTAAAATAAGAATTATTTTAGCGTGATTCGGTTATTAATTATTTCAATATATTTTAATAATCATATTAATAATTTTAATTAAAAAATATTACAAGGTTGCCAAATTTTATTTACTAAAATAAGAATTATTTTAGTGTGATTTGATTATTAATTATTTCGATAAATTTTAATTAATATATTAATAAATTTAATTTATAAATATTACATGGTTGCCAAATTTTATTTACTAAAATAAGAATCATTTTCGTGTAATTCGATTATTAATTGTTTCAATATACTTTAATAAATATATTAATAATTTTAATTACAAAATATTACAAGGTTGCAAAATTTTATTTATAAAATAAGAATTATTTTAGTGTGATTTGATTATTAATTATTTAGATATATTTTGATTAATATATTAATAATTTTAATTTATAAATAATTCAAGGTTGCCAAACTTTATTTACTAAAATAAGAATTATTTTAGTGTGATTTGATTATTAATTATTTAGATATATTTTGATTAAAATATTAATAATTTTAATTTATAAATAATACAAGGTTGCCAAACTTTATTTACCAAAATAAGAAATATTTTAGTGTGATTTGATTATTAATTATTTAGATATATTTTGATTAATATATTAATAATTTTAATTTATAAATAATTCAAGGTTGCCAAACTTTATTTACTAAAATAAGAATTATTTTAGTGTGATTTGATTATTAATTATTTAGATATAGTTTGATTAATATATTAATAATTTTAATTTATAAATAATTCAAGGTTGCCAAACTTTATTTACTAAAATAAGAATTATTTTAGTGTGATTTGATTATTAATTATTTAGATATATTTTGATTAATATATTAATAATTTTAATTTATGAATATTACAAGGTTGCCAAACTTTATTTACTAAAATAAGAATACTTTTAGTGATTCGATTATTAATTATTTCTATAAATTTTGATTAATATACTAATAATTTTAATTTATAAATATTACAAGGTTGTCAAACTTTATTTACTAAAATAAGAATCATTTTAGTGTGATCCGGTTATTAATAATTTCAATATATTTTAATAGTGATATTAATAATTTTAATAAATAAATATTACAAGGTTGCCAAATTTTATTTATTAAAATAAGAATTATTTTAGCGTGATTCGTTTATTAATTATTTCAATATATTTTAATAATTATATTAATAATTTTAAATAAAAAATATTACAAGGTTGCCAAATTTTATTTACTAAAATAAGAATTATTTTAGTGCGATTCAATTATTAATTACTTCGATATATTTTGATTAATATATTAATAATTTTAATTTATAAATAATACAAGGTTGCCAAACTTTATTTACTAAAATAAGAATTATTTTAGTGTGATTCAATTATTAATTACTTCGATATATTTTGATTAATATATTAATAATTTTAATTTATAAATAATTCAAGGTTGCCAAACTTTATTTACTAAAATAAGAATTATTTTAGTGTGATTCGATTATTAATTATTTCGATATATTTTGAATATTATATTAATAATTTTAATTTAAAAATATTACAAGGTTGCCAAACTTTATTTACTAAAATAACAATTATTTTAGTGTGATTTGATTATTAATTATTTCGGTATAGTTTAATTAATATATTAATAATTTTAATTTATAAATATTACAAGGTTGCCAAATTTTATTTACTAAAATAAGAATTATTTTAGTGTGATTCGATTATTAATTATTTTGATATATTTTGATTAATATATTAATAATTTTAATTTATAAATAATACAAGGTTGCCAAACTTTATTTATTAAAATAACAATTATTTTAGTGTGATTTGATTATTAATTATTTCGATATAGTTTAATTAATATATTAATAATTTTAATTTATAAATATTACAAGGTTGCCAAATTTTATTTACTAAAATAAGAATTATTTTAGTGTGATTCGATTATTAATTATTTTGATATGTTTTGATTAACAAATTAATAATTTTAATTTGTAAATAATACAAGGTTGCCAAACTTTATTTACTAAAATAACAATTATTTTAGTGTGATTTGAGTATTAATTATTTCGATATAGTTTAATTAATATATTAATAATTTTAATTTATAAATATTACAAGGTTTCCAAATTTTATTTACTAAAATAACAATTATTTTAGTGTGATTCGATTATTAATTATTTTGATATATTTTGATAATTATATTAATAATTTTAATTTATAAATATTACAAGGTTGCCAAACTTTATGTACTAAAATAAGAATTATTTTAGTGTGATTCGATTATTAATTATTTTGATATGTTTTGATTAATATATTAATAATTTTAATTTATAAATTACAGGGTTGCCCAACTTTTTTGACTAAAATAAAAAATAAGGATTATTTTAGTGTGATTTGGTTATTAATTATTTCGATATATTTTGATTATTATATTAATAATTTTAATATGTGAATAATTTTAATATATGAATAATACAAGGTTGCCAAATTTTATTTACTAAAATAAGAATTATTTTACTGTTATTTGATTATTAATTATTCAGATACATTTTGATTAATATATTAAAAATTTTAATTTATAAATAATACAAGGTTGCCAAATTTTATTTACTAAAATAAGAATTATTTTAGTGTGATTCGATTCTTAATTATTTCAATATATTTTAATAATCATATTAATAATTTTAATTAATAAAGATTACAAGGTTGCCAAACTTTATTTACTAAAATAAGAATTATTTCTGTGTGATTCGATTATTAATTATTTAGATATATTTTGATTAATATATTAATAATTTTAATTTATTAATATTACAAGGTTGCCAAACTTTATTTGCTAAAATATTGCAATATAATCTACGTTACTGTAAAATTGTACACTCATTCGGATTATAAAACGTAAAAATAATTTTTTTTACCGTACACTCTACAGATCCTTTATGCTGATAAGCACTTTAGATTAAAATTGCCAATTTTCCTGTTATTAAAAATATTATTCTATTTTTAAACAGTAAACAGTAATTTTCACTTTGTTTTCATTTTTCGTTGTTATCGAAAACTTTTTTTTCCTAAACGGGAGTTAGGGCATTCTTTGTGTTGATGTAGTTATCGGCCTTTTCGGTCGGCTTATTGGATTTCGCGAAAGGTTTTTCCTGGAAAATCGGCCCATTTTTATGCATAAGCCGTGGCGGCTACAATCAAATCCTGTTAATAAACGGTGCGTGTCGAATGACGTAAAAGGAATTTAAAGAAATGTGTCTCGGAGTGTTGTGTTTTCGAGTTTATTTAATCCGGAAAGGAAATTGCGAAAGAGTTCTAATCGTCAGCGGCGTCGATATTTTATAATTTATACAGAAGATAAAATATTGATACCCGAAAAGGAAAATATTGAGCTAAATGCTAACTTGGGTTGAAAAATTTAAACCAAAACAATTTTTTCCATAAATAATGAATCACTCTGTATATTAACTAAAAGACTTGAACTGTTATATCGATCTCAATGTCACATCACATAAGTCTTGTTATTATGTCCAATATACACTGAAACATCCTGTATTATTTTTTTCTAATTTTTTTATAAAAATAAGAGAACATTATTATTACGTTTTCCTCTTTTCCCCCCATTCTGTTTGGCCTACTTTGTTTCAAACTTCTTTTAAGAAGGGGAAGGGATTAGGGGATAGATAAATGGTGGGAAGTCATAAAGAAATATAGGTATGGATAGATGTTGGGGTTTTCTTACAATTTTGTCCAAACTCTTTTTTGCCTTACTGTTTTTTTCATTTTTTTTCTTTTTTAAGAAGGAGAAGAGGAAAAATAGTTGGTGGGAAAATCTCTCCGAAATTCACTTCAATCGGCATGTAGTGAATGGTGAGGTTTTTCCCACTTTTTCCCCCATTTTTTCCACTAATTTCTTTGTTTTCCTTGTTTCAAATGTTTTTTTCCAATTTTTTATGTCACTTTCTCTCCTTTATTTTACCCCTACTAATTTAATAATTTCTTCATGTTTTAAACTATGTTTTTGGAAACTTTCCTCTCCTTTATTTCCCCCCTACTTTGTTAATGATTTCTTAATGTTTCAATCTTTTTTGTTGAGACTTTCCTCCCCTTAAATTTACTCTACTATTTTAATAATTTCATTATGATTCAAGCATTTGTATTTTTTGGAAATTTTTCATTCAAATTTAAAATTTTGGTAGTTCCTTCCCCTTTATTTTCCCATTAGTTTTTTATTAATTCCATAATGTTTTTTTGCCACTTTTCTCCCCTTTATTTTCACCATACGATTTCGTTAATTTCTTTATATTTCAAATTTTATTTTTTATCACTTTCCTCCCCTTTATTTCCCCCTACTTTATTAATAATTTCGTTATATTTCAGATTTTAATTTTTTTCCACTTTTCTCCCATTTATTTTCCCCCCACTTTTTTAATAATTCTTTTTATTTTTTGCTACTTCTCTCCCTTTGATTTCCCCCTACTTTTTTAATAATGTCTTTATGTTTCAAAGTTTATTTTTTGCCAATTTCCTCTCCTTTATTTGCCCATACTTTTAATAATTTCTTTATATTTCATATTTTATTTTTTAATACTACTCCCTTTTATTTCCCCCCACTTTTTTAATAATTCTTTTTATTTTTTGCCACTTCCCTCCCTTTTATTTCCCCCCACCTTTTAAACAATTTCTTTAGTTTCAAACTTCATTTTTTGCCACTTTCCTCCCTTTTATTTTTCCCCTACTTTTTTAATAATTTCTTTGTTTCAAACTTTATTTTTTGCCACTTTCCTCCCCTTAATGTTCCCCTACTTT
The DNA here is from genome assembly GCA_963243735.1 of Neocrepidodera transversa. NCBI lineage: Eukaryota > Metazoa > Arthropoda > Insecta > Coleoptera > Chrysomelidae > Neocrepidodera > Neocrepidodera transversa. Next base: position 14,585,764 of record OY725353.1, on the reverse strand, counting down.
ATTATTAATTTTTTTATATTTAAAATTTTATTTTTTGCCATTTCTCTCCTCTTTATTTGCCCCCACTTTTTAAATAATTTCTTTTATTTTTTTGCTACTTCCCTCCTTTTTATTTCCCCCCACTTTTTAAATAATTTCTTTTATTTTTTTGCTACTTCCCTCCTTTTTATTTCCCCCCTACTTTTTAATAATTTCTTTGTTTCAAACTTTATTTTTTGCCACTTTCCTCCCCTTTATTTCCCCTACTTTACTAATAATTTTTCTATATTTAAAATTTTATCTTTAGCCCTTTTTCTCCTCTTCATTTCCTCCCCACTTTTAAATAATTTCTTTTATTTTTTGCCACTCACCCCTATTTTATTTTCTCCTACATTTTTAATAATTTCTTTGTTTCAAACTTTATTTTTTGCGACTTTTCTCCCCTTTATTTCCCCCCAGTTTTTTTAATAATTTCTTTATGTTTCAAACCTTATTTTTTGCCACTTCAATCCCTTTTATTTTTCTCCTACATTTTTAATAATTTCTTTGTTTCAAACTTTATGTTTTGCCATTTTCCTTCCCCTTATTTTCTTTACTTTATTAATAATTTGTTTATATTTAAAATTTTATTTTTGCCATTTTTCTCTTTATTTCCCCTCCACTTTTAAATAATTCCTTTTTTTTTGCCACTTCTCCTATATTATTTCCCCCTACTTTTTTAGTAATTTATTCATATTTCAAACTTTATTTTTTGCCGCTTTCCTCCCATTAATTTCGTCCTACTTTATTAATAATTTCATTATATTTCAAATTTTATTTTTTTCCACTTTCCTCCCCTTTATTTCGGAATCCTTAATTAATAATTTCTTTATATTTAAACTTTTATTTTTTGCCACTTCTCTCCCCTTTATTTCTCCCCTAAATTTTGAATAATTTCTTTATATTTCAAAATTTTTTTTGCCACGTTTCGCCCTGTATTTCCCTTCTTCTTTTTTAATAATTTCTTTATGTGTCAAACTTTATTTTTTGTCACTTTCCTTCCCTTTATTTCCCCCTAATTTATTAATAATTTAATGGTATTTCAAATTTTAGTTTTTTGCCACTTTACTCCCCTTTATTGCCCCCTACTTTATTAATAATTTTTTTATATTTCATATTATGTTTTTTGCCACTTTATTTCCCTTTATTTCTACTTACTTTATTAATAATGTCTTTATATTCCAATTTTTATTTTTTACTACTTTTCTTCCCTCTGTTTCTCCCCTATTTTTTTTAATAATTTCTTTATATTTCAATCTTTATTTTTTGCCACTTTTATCCTCTTTATTTCCCCCTTACTTTTTTCATAATTTCTTTTTATTTAAAATTTTGTTTTTTCGCCACTTTTATCCCCTTTATTTCTCCCCTACTTTTATCATAATTTATTTATAACATAAACATTATTTTATGCCATTTTTCTCCCCTCAATTTTCTCCTACCTTTTTAATAATTTCTTTATGTTTCAAATTTCATTTTTTATCACTTTCCTCCCCTTTAATTTCCCCCCTACTGTTTTATTAATTTCTTGTTCTTCATTTCCCCATTACGATTTTACTAATTTTCTTTTGTTTTAAATTTATTTTTTACTTTCCTCCCCTATTATTTTACTATTTTTTAAGTTTTTAACTTTAGGCTGGAGGGAAAATAATTAGATGGAAAATACTTTATTGACAATATATTTTTTTGTCTACGTCACTGATTCTGATGGCTGCTAAGCGAGTTTTCTTTCTTTTCCAACTGTCAGGATGATGTTGTTTACAGTTCTCGAAGGTGGCTTTCCATTTCTATTTTAGAAACATGGATTCTCGTAACGGTTTGTCTGGAAAAAAAATTAATTTATTGATATAGAATCATAAAATTTGATTACATTTATCAAATAAAAATATGTGTACCATGTAAGTAAAATTTGTTACATTTCAATAGAATATTTAAATAAATATGAAAAAAATACAGGATGATTTATTCAAGATTGTAAGTAGCAAGTATTTTTTTTTGTTATAAATTTCCATCCTGTATAAAATAAATAAAATCAACAAAAGAAATATAATCCGAATGACACCAATTCCATACGAACTCCTCGACTCCTTTTCTATTCGGTCCCAACCATGTCTTCAACATTCCGTAGACAAAACCATTACTCACCGCGGTCCTGCGGGACTTGCTGTCGCCTGTCACTTGTTAGAAGACCAATCCTTTCTGACAGATTGGTCCCGTAAAATATTTTTCTTCGCTCCAATATCTATAAAAGACCAAGACTGTGTTACCGTTACCAGAGGTGTCGCAACGAAAGTAATTTGACCAGAAATTTACACCGAAATATTAATAGTTATTTAGGCAAAAATTAAGTGTCTCGTTAGACAATTTTACGTCGCGTACAATAAACACTTTTTGAACGTTCACAAAACGCTAAAATAGAATGACAGATGAGTGCAATAACATTCTTATGGCTCTAGTGCAATAAAGAACCTGTAAATAAAATTTATAAGTGATGCATAAACATTTTGGCACGCACTGTCTTTCTTCAATAATTCTTGAGCACTCGCAAAAATTAAGTGTCTCGTTAGACAATTTTACGTCGCGTACAATAAACACTTTTTGAACGTTCACAAAACGCTAAAATAGAATGACAGATGAGTGCAATAACATTCTTATGGCTCTAGTGCAATAAAGAACCTGTAAATAAAATTTATAAGTGATGCATAAACATTTTGGCACGCACTGTCTTTCTTCAATAATTCTTGAGCACTCGCAAAAATTAAGTGTCTCGTTAGACAATTTTACGTCGCGTGCAATAAACACTTTTTGAACGTTCACAAAACGCTAAAATAGAATGACAGATGAGTGCAATAACATTCTTATGGCTCTAGTGCAATAAAGAACCTGTAAATAAAATTTATAAGTGATGCATAAACATTTTGGCACGCACTGTCTTTCTTCAATAATTCTTGAGTACTCGCAAAAATTAAGTGTCTCGTTAGACAATTTTACGTCGCGTACAATAAACACTTTTTGAACGTTCACAAAACGCTAAAATAGAATGACAGATGAGTGCAATAACATTCTTATGGCTCTAGTGCAATAAAGAACCTGTAAATAAAATTTCTAAGTGATGCATAAACATTTTGGCACGCACTGTCTTTCTTCAATAATTCTTGAGTACTCGCAAAAATTAAGTGTCTCGTTAGACAATTTTACGTCGCGTACAATAAACACTTTTTGAACGTTCACAAAACGCTAAAATAGAATGACAGATGAGTGCAATAACATTCTTATGGCTCTAGTGCAATAAAGAACCTGTAAATAAAATTTATAAGTGATGCATAAACATTTTGGCACGCACTGTCTTTCTTCAATAATTCTTGAGCACTCGCAAAAATTAAGTGTCTCGTTAGACAATTTTACGTCGCGTACAGTAAACACTTTTTGAACGTTCACAAAACGCTAAAATAGAATGACAGATGAGTGCAATAACATTCTTATGGCTCTAGTGCAATAAAGAACCTGTAAATAAAATTTATAAGTGATGCATAAACATTTTGGCACGCACTGTCTTTCTTCAATAATTCTTGAGTACTCGCAAAAATTAAGTGTCTCGTTAGACAATTTTACGTCGCGTACAATAAACACTTTTTGAACGTTCACAAAACGCTAAAATAGAATGACAGATGAGTGCAATAACATTCTTATGGCTCTAGTGCAATAAAGAACCTGTAAATAAAATTTCTAAGTGATGCATAAACATTTTGGCACGCACTGTCTTTCTTCAATAATTCTTGAGTACTCGCAAAAATTAAGTGTCTCGTTAGACAATTTTACGTCGCGTACAATAAACACTTTTTGAACGTTCACAAAACGCTAAAATATAATGACAGATGAGTGCAATAACATTCTTATGGCTCTAGTGCAATAAAGAACATGTAAATAAAATTTCTAAGTGATGCATAAACATTTTGGCACGCACTGTCTTTCTTCAATAATTCTTGAGCACTCGCAAAAATTAAGTGTCTCGTTAGACAATTTTACGTCGCGTACAATAAACACTTTTTGAACGTTCACAAAACGCTAAAATAGAATGACAGATGAGTGCAATAACATTCTTATGGCTCTAGTGCAATAAAGAACCTGTAAATAAAATTTCTAAGTGATGCATAAACATTTTGGCACGCACTGTCTTTCTTCAATAATTCTTGAGTACTCGCAAAAATTAAGTGTCTCGTTAGACAATTTTACGTCGCGTACAATAAACACTTTTTGAACGTTCACAAAACGCTAAAATAGAATGACAGATGAGTGCAATAACATTCTTATGGCTCTAGTGCAATAAAGAACCTGTAAATAAAATTTATAAGTGATGCATAAACATTTTGGCACGCACTGTCTTTCTTCAATAATTCTTGAGCACTCGCAAAAATTAAGTGTCTCGTTAGACAATTTTACGTCGCGTACAATAAACACTTTTTGAACGTTCACAAAACGCTAAAATATAATGACAGATGAGTGCAATAACATTCTTATGGCTCTAGTGCAATAAAGAACCTGTAAATAAAATTTATAAGTGATGCATAAACATTTTGGCACGCACTGTCTTTCTTCAATAATTCTTGAGCACTCGCAAAAATTAAGTGTCTCGTTAGACAATTTTACGTCGCGTACAATAAACACTTTTTGAACGTTCACAAAACGCTAAAATATAATGACAGATGAGTGCAATAACATTCTTATGGCTCTAGTGCAATAAAGAACATGTAAATAAAATTTCTAAGTGATGCATAAACATTTTGGCACGCACTGTCTTTCTTCAATAATTCTTGAGTACTCGCAAAAATTAAGTGTCTCGTTAGACAATTTTACGTCGCGTACAATAAACACTTTTTGAACGTTCACAAAACGCTAAAATATAATGACAGATGAGTGCAATAACATTCTTATGGCTCTAGTGCAATAAAGAACATGTAAATAAAATTTCTAAGTGATGCATAAACATTTTGGCACGCACTGTCTTTCTTCAATAATTCTTGAGTACTCGCAAAAATTAAGTGTCTCGTTAGACAATTTTACGTCGCGTACAATAAACACTTTTTGAACGTTCACAAAACGCTAAAATAGAATGACAGATGAGTGCAATAACATTCTTATGGCTCTAGTGCAATAAAGAACCTGTAAATAAAATTTCTAAGTGATGCATAAACATTTTGGCACGCACTGTCTTTCTTCAATAATTCTTGAGTACTCGCAAAAATTAAGTGTCTCGTTAGACAATTTTACGTCGCGTACAATAAACACTTTTTGAACGTTCACAAAACGCTAAAATATAATGACAGATGAGTGCAATAACATTCTTATGGCTCTAGTGCAATAAAGAACATGTAAATAAAATTTCTAAGTGATGCATAAACATTTTGGCACGCACTGTCTTTCTTCAATAATTCTTGAGTACTCGCAAAAATTAAGTGTCTCGTTAGACAATTTTACGTCGCGTACAATAAACACTTTTTGAACGTTCACAAAACGCTAAAATATAATGACAGATGAGTGCAATAACATTCTTATGGCTCTAGTGCAATAAAGAACATGTAAATAAAATTTCTAAGTGATGCATAAACATTTTGGCACGCACTGTCTTTCTTCAATAATTCTTGAGTACTCGCAAAAATTAAGTGTCTCGTTAGACAATTTTACGTCGCGTACAATAAACACTTTTTGAACGTTCACAAAACGCTAAAATATAATGACAGATGAGTGCAATAACATTCTTATGGCTCTAGTGCAATAAAGAACCTGTAAATAAAATTTATAAGTGATGCATAAACATTTTGGCACGCACTGTCTTTCTTCAATAATTCTTGAGTACTCGCAAAAATTAAGTGTCTCGTTAGACAATTTTACGTCGCGTACAATAAACACTTTTTGAACGTTCACAAAACGCTAAAATAGAATGACAGATGAGTGCAATAACATTCTTATGGCTCTAGTGCAATAAAGAACCTGTAAATAAAATTTCTAAGTGATGCATAAACATTTTGGCACGCACTGTCTTTCTTCAATAATTCTTGAGTACTCGCAAAAATTAAGTGTCTCGTTAGACAATTTTACGTCGCGTACAATAAACACTTTTTGAACGTTCACAAAACGCTAAAATATAATGACAGATGAGTGCAATAACATTCTTATGGCTCTAGTGCAATAAAGAACATGTAAATAAAATTTCTAAGTGATGCATAAACATTTTGGCACGCACTGTCTTTCTTCAATAATTCTTGAGCACTCGCAAAAATTAAGTGTCTCGTTAGACAATTTTACGTCGCGTACAATAAACACTTTTTGAACGTTCACAAAACGCTAAAATAGAATGACAGATGAGTGCAATAACATTCTTATGGCTCTAGTGCAATAAAGAACCTGTAAATAAAATTTCTAAGTGATGCATAAACATTTTGGCACGCACTGTCTTTCTTCAATAATTCTTGAGTACTCGCAAAAATTAAGTGTCTCGTTAGACAATTTTACGTCGCGTACAATAAACACTTTTTGAACGTTCACAAAACGCTAAAATATAATGACAGATGAGTGCAATAACATTCTTATGGCTCTAGTGCAATAAAGAACCTGTAAATAAAATTTATAAGTGATGCATAAACATTTTGGCACGCACTGTCTTTCTTCAATAATTCTTGAGCACTCGCAAAAATTAAGTGTCTCGTTAGACAATTTTACGTCGCGTACAATAAACACTTTTTGAACGTTCACAAAACGCTAAAATATAATGACAGATGAGTGCAATAACATTCTTATGGCTCTAGTGCAATAAAGAACCTGTAAATAAAATTTATAAGTGATGCATAAACATTTTGGCACGCACTGTCTTTCTTCAATAATTCTTGAGCACTCGCAAAAATTAAGTGTCTCGTTAGACAATTTTACGTCGCGTACAATAAACACTTTTTGAACGTTCACAAAACGCTAAAATATAATGACAGATGAGTGCAATAACATTCTTATGGCTCTAGTGCAATAAAGAACATGTAAATAAAATTTCTAAGTGATGCATAAACATTTTGGCACGCACTGTCTTTCTTCAATAATTCTTGAGCACTCGCAAAAATTAAGTGTCTCGTTAGACAATTTTACGTCGCGTACAATAAACACTTTTTGAACGTTCACAAAACGCTAAAATATAATGACAGATGAGTGCAATAACATTCTTATGGCTCTAGTGCAATAAAGAACTTGTAAATAAAATTTATAAGTGATGCATAAACATTTTGGCACGCACTGTCTTTCTTCAATAATTCTTGAGCACTCGCAAAAATTAAGTGTCTCGTTAGACAATTTTACGTCGCGTACAATAAACACTTTTTGAACGTTCACAAAACGCTAAAATAGAATGACAGATGAGTGCAATAACATTCTTATGGCTCTAGTGCAATAAAGAACCTGTAAATAAAATTTATAAGTGATGCATAAACATTTTGGCACGCACTGTCTTTCTTCAATAATTCTTGAGCACTCGCAAAAATTAAGTGTCTCGTTAGACAATTTTACGTCGCGTACAATAAACACTTTTTGAACGTTCACAAAACGCTAAAATATAATGACAGATGAGTGCAATAACATTCTTATGGCTCTAGTGCAATAAAGAACATGTAAATAAAATTTCTAAGTGATGCATAAACATTTTGGCACGCACTGTCTTTCTTCAATAATTCTTGAGCACTCGCAAAAATTAAGTGTCTCGTTAGACAATTTTACGTCGCGTACAATAAACACTTTTTGAACGTTCACAAAACGCTAAAATATAATGACAGATGAGTGCAATAACATTCTTATGGCTCTAGTGCAATAAAGAACTTGTAAATAAAATTTATAAGTGATGCATAAACATTTTGGCACGCACTGTCTTTCTTCAATAATTCTTGAGCACTCGCAAAAATTAAGTGTCTCGTTAGACAATTTTACGTCGCGTACAATAAACACTTTTTGAACGTTCACAAAACGCTAAAATATAATGACAGATGAGTGCAATAACATTCTTATGGCTCTAGTGCAATAAAGAACATGTAAATAAAATTTATAAGTGATGCATAAACATTTTGGCACGCACTGTCTTTCTTCAATAATTCTTGAGCACTCGCAAAAATTAAGTGTCTCGTTAGACAATTTTACGTCGCGTACAATAAACACTTTTTGAACGTTCACAAAACGCTAAAATATAATGACAGATGAGTGCAATAACATTCTTATGGCTCTAGTGCAATAAAGAACTTGTAAATAAAATTTATAAGTGATGCATAAACATTTTGGCACGCACTGTCTTTCTTCAATAATTCTTGAGCACTCGCAAAAATTAAGTGTCTCGTTAGACAATTTTACGTCGCGTACAATAAACACTTTTTGAACGTTCACAAAACGCTAAAATATAATGACAGATGAGTGCAATAACATTCTTATGGCTCTAGTGCAATAAAGAACTTGTAAATAAAATTTATAAGTGATGCATAAACATTTTGGCACGCACTGTCTTTCTTCAATAATTCTTGAGCACTCGCAAAAATTAAGTGTCTCGTTAGACAATTTTACGTCGCGTACAATAAACACTTTTTGAACGTTCACAAAACGCTAAAATATAATGACAGATGAGTGCAATAACATTCTTATGGCTCTAGTGCAATAAAGAACATGTAAATAAAATTTATAAGTGATGCATAAACATTTTGGCACGCACTGTCTTTCTTCAATAATTCTTGAGCACTCGCAAAAATTAAGTGTCTCGTTAGACAATTTTACGTCGCGTACAATAAACACTTTTTGAACGTTCACAAAACGCTAAAATATAATGACAGATGAGTGCAATAACATTCTTATGGCTCTAGTGCAATAAAGAACATGTAAATAAAATTTCTAAGTGATGCATAAACATTTTGGCACGCACTGTCTTTCTTCAATAATTCTTGAGCACTCGCAAAAATTAAGTGTCTCGTTAGACAATTTTACGTCGCGTACAATAAACACTTTTTGAACGTTCACAAAACGCTAAAATATAATGACAGATGAGTGCAATAACATTCTTATGGCTCTAGTGCAATAAAGAACATGTAAATAAAATTTATAAGTGATGCATAAACATTTTGGCACGCACTGTCTTTCTTCAATAATTCTTGAGCACTCGCAAAAATTAAGTGTCTCGTTAGACAATTTTACGTCGCGTACAATAAACACTTTTTGAACGTTCACAAAACGCTAAAATATAATGACAGATGAGTGCAATAACATTCTTATGGCTCTAGTGCAATAAAGAACATGTAAATAAAATTTCTAAGTGATGCATAAACATTTTGGCACGCACTGTCTTTCTTCAATAATTCTTGAGCACTCGCAAAAATTAAGTGTCTCGTTAGACAATTTTACGTCGCGTACAATAAACACTTTTTGAACGTTCACAAAACGCTAAAATAGAATGACAGATGAGTGCAATAACATTCTTATGGCTCTAGTGCAATAAAGAACTTGTAAATAAAATTTCTAAGTGATGCATAAACATTTTGGCACGCACTGTCTTTCTTCAATAATTCTTGAGCACTCGCAAAAATTAAGTGTCTCGTTAGACAATTTTACGTCGCGTGCAATAAACACTTTTTGAACGTTCACAAAACGCTAAAATAGAATGACAGATGAGTGCAATAACATTCTTATGGCTCTAGTGCAATAAAGAACAAGTAAATAAAATTTCTAAGTGATGCATAAACATTTTGGGACACACTGTATATAGACTACAGTGCAATATTTCTAGTTAAACAGGTTTAATCCGTCTCTTCAATAATTCTTGAGCGCTCGTACTAAATTATCTTTTCGTGTCTGCCTTACCCTGAAATTCTATATGTTTCTGGCACTATATATGGTTGTATAGTAAATGGAAAAAAAGAAAATGTAAAATTAAATCATTAAAAGAATAGTACTTATGTCTATTCCTTATTTTAATAATTTTTTTCTGAGCCAGTTGGCTTAAATTTGAATGATAAATACCTTGGATAGTAACTTGAGTTTGTTTTGTATTTAATTAATTTTTTCTGACCCTTGTAATTTCAGTTTAGATGCATAATTAACATTGTTAGCAACTGGAGTTAAATTTGTACTTAATTAATTTTTTCCTGAGCCAGTTGGTTTAAATTTGAATAGATAAATACCTTGGATAGTAACTTGAGTTTGTTTTGTATTTAATTAATTTTTTTCTGACCCTTGTAATTTCAGTTTAGATGCATAATTAACTTTGTTAGCAACTGGAGTTAAATTTGTACTTAATTAATTTTTTCCTGAGCCAGTTGGTTTAAATTTGAATAGATAAATACCTTGGATAGTAACTTGAGTTTGTTTTGTATTTAATTAATTTTTTCTGACCCTTGTAATTTCAGTTTAGATGCATAATTAACATTGTTAGCAACTGGAGTTAAATTTGTACTTAATTAGTTTTTTCCTGAGCCAGTTGGTTTAAATTTGAATAGATAAATACCTTGGATAGTAACTTGAGTTTGTTTTGTATTTAATTAATTTTTTCTGACCCTTGTAATTTCAGTTTAGATGCATAATTAACATTGTTAGCAACTGGAGTTAAATTTGTACTTAATTAGTTTTTTCCTGAGCCAGTTGGTTTAAATTTGAATAGATAAATACCTTGGATAGTAACTTGAGTTTGTTTTATATTTAATTAATTTTTTTCTAACCCTTGTAATTTCAATTGAGATGCATAATTAACATTGTTAGCAACTGGAGTTAAATTTGTACTTAATTAGTTTTTTCCTGAGCCAGTTGGTTTAAATTCGAATAGATAAATACCTTGGATAGTAACTTGAGTTTGTTTTATATTTAATTAATTTTTTTCTGACCCTTGCAATTTCAGTTTAGATGCATAATTAACATTGTTAGCAACTGGAGTTAAATTTGTACTTAATTAATTTTTTCCTGAGCCAGTTGGTTTAAATTTGAATAGATAAATACCTTGGATAGTAACTTGAGTTTGTTTTGTATTTAATTAATTTTTTCTGACCCTTGTAATTTCAGTTTAGATGCATAATTAACATTGTTAGCAACTGGAGTTAAATTTGTACTTAATTAATTTTTTCCTGAGCCAGTTGGTTTAAATTTGAATAGATAAATACCTTGGATAGTAACTTGAGTTTGTTTTGTATTTAATTAATTTTTTCTGACCCTTGTAATTTCAGTTTAGATGCATAATTAACATTGTTAGCAACTGGAGTTAAATTTGTACTTAATTAATTTTTTCCTGAGCCAGTTGGTTTAAATTTGAATAGATAAATACCTTGGATAGTAACTTGAGTTTGTTTTGTATTCAATTAATTTTTTCTGACCCTTGTAATTTCAGTTTAGATGCATAATTAACATTGTTAGCAACTGTAGTTAAATTTGTACTTAATTAATTTTTTGTTTTGTACTTGATTCATTTTTTCCTGAGCGTTCTCACTTCAGTTTGAATGCATAATTAATATGGCTAGCAACTGGAGTTGAATTTGTGCTTAATTATTTTTTTTCTGAGCAAGTAGGCTTCAATTTTTATACATAATTACCTTGGATAGTATCTGGAGTTTTTTTGTACTTAATTAATTTTTGTCTGAGCCTTGCCACTTCAGTTTGGATGAATAATTAATATGGCTAGCAACTGAAGTTGAGTTTGTGCCTAATTACTTTTTCTTCTGAGCCAGTAGGCTTTAATTTGGATACGTAATTAACTTGAACAGCAACTAGAGTTTGTTTTGTAGTTATTTAATTTTTTTCTGAGCTTTGAGGCTTAAATTTGGATAGATAATTAACTTGAATAGCAATTAGAGTTTATTTTATACCTAATTATTTTTTTCTGTGCCTTGATATTTAACTTTGGATACATAATCAGTATGGGTAGCAACTCAAGTTAAATTTGTAATAAACTATTTTTTCTGAGCCAGTAGGCTTCAATTTGGATACATAATTACCTTGGATAGAAACATGAATTTGTTTTGTACTTAATTTTTTTTTTTGAGCAAGGCTGGATAGTTAATTAACTTGAGTTCAATTTGTACTTAATCAATTTTTTTGTGAGCCGTTAGGCTTCAATTTGGATATATAATTAACTTGGATAGCAAACTGAGTTTGTTTTTTATTTAAATAATTTTTTTCTAACTCTTGTCACTTTACCATGAATGCCTAATTAACATTCAGTAGGCTTCAATTTCGTTACATAATTACCTAGGATAGTAACTTGAGTTTCTTTTGCACTTGTTTAAATTTTTTCTCATCTCTGAAGTTTAAGTTTGGATAGATAATTAAATTGTATAGCAATATAAGTTTGTTTTATACCTAATTAATTTTTACTGAGCTTTGATACTTAAGTTTGGATCCATAATTAACATGACTAGCAACCAGAGCTGAATTTGTACTTACTTAATTTGTTCTGAGCCAATATTCTAAACTTTCGATATATAATTACCATGGATAGCAACTTAAGTTTGTTTTGTACTTAATTTTTTTCTGAGCAACTAGGCTTAAGTTTGAATAGATAATTAACGATGGTAGCAACTAGAGTTTAATTTATATTTAATTAATTATTTTATGAGTTACTAGGTTTTAAATTTGGAAAGCAAATACATTTTGTTTTGTACTTAACTAATTTTTTTCTGACCCACTAGGTGTTAATTTGGATAGATAATTAACTTGGATAACCACTTAAGTATGTTTTGTACTTTATTCATTTATTTCTGAGCTAAAGGCTTAAGTTTAGATGCATAATTAACAAGGCTGGTAACTAGTGCTGAATTTGTACTTAATTAATTTTTTTCTGACCCACTAGGTGTTAATTTGGATGGATAATTAACTTGGATAACCACTTAAGTATGTTTTGTGCTTAATTAATTTATTTCTGAGCTAAAGGCTTAAGTTTAGATGCATAATTAAGATGGCTGGTAACTAGAGCTGAATTTGTACTTAATTAATTTTTTTCTGACCCACTAGGTGTTAATTTGGATAGATAATTAACTTGGATAACCACTTAATTATGTTTTGTACTTAATTCATTTATTTCTGAGCTATAGGCTTAAGTTTAGATGCATAATTAAGATGGCTGGTAACTAGAGCTGAATTTGTACTTAATTAATTTTTTTCTGACCCACTAGGTGTTAATTTGGATAGATAATTAACTTGGATAACCACTTAATTATGTTTTGTACTTAATTCATTTATTTCTGAGCTAAAGGCTTAAGTTTAGATGCGTAATTAATATGGCTAGTAACTAGAGCTGAATTTGTACTTAATTAATTTTTTTCTGACCCACTAGGTGTTAATTTGGATAGATAATTAACTTGGATAGAAACTTAAGTATGTTATATACTTAATTAATTTTTTTCTGATCCATGACACTTAAATTGTGATGCATAATTATCATTGCTAACAACTAGAGCTGAATTTATACTTAATTCATTTTTTTGCGAGCCAATAGGTTTCAATTTGATAAATACTTAACTTGGACAGCAACTTAAGAACGTTTTGTACTTAATTATTTTTTATGAGCCATGAGGCTTAAGTTTGTATGTATATTTAATAGGGCTAGTAATTAGATATGAATTTCTACTTAATTCATTTTTTTCTGAGCCAATAGGTTTGAAGTTGATAGATAATTAACTTGGATAACCACTTAAGTATGTTTTGTACTTAATTCATTTATTTCTGAGCTAAAGGCTTAAGTTTAGATGCGTAATTAATATGGCTGGTAACTAGAGCTGAATTTGTACTTAATTAATTTTTTTCTGACCCACTAGGTGTTAATTTGGATAGATAATTAACTTGGATAACCACTTAATTATGTTTTGTACTTAATTCATTTATTTCTGAGCTATAGGCTTAAGTTTAGATGCATAATTAAGATGGCTGGTAACTAGAGCTGAATTTGTACTTAATTAATTTTTTTCTGACCCACTAGGTGTTAATTTGGATAGATAATTAACTTGGATAACCACTTAATTATGTTTTGTACTTAATTCATTTATTTCTGAGCTAAAGGCTTAAGTTTAGATGCGTAATTAATATGGCTAGTAACTAGAGCTGAATTTGTACTTAATTAATTTTTTTCTGACCCACTAGGTGTTAATTTGGATAGATAATTAACTTGGATAGAAACTTAAGTATGTTATATACTTAATTAATTTTTTTCTGATCCATGACACTTAAATTGTGATGCATAATTATCATTGCTAACAACTAGAGCTGAATTTATACTTAATTCATTTTTTTGCGAGCCAATAGGTTTCAATTTGATAAATACTTAACTTGGACAGCAACTTAAGAACGTTTTGTACTTAATTATTTTTTATGAGCCATGAGGCTTAAGTTTGTATGTATATTTAATAGGGCTAGTAATTAGATATGAATTTCTACTTAATTCATTTTTTTCTGAGCCAATAGGTTTGAAGTTGATAGATAATTAACTTGGATAACCACTTAAGTATGTTTTGTACTTAATTCATTTATTTCTGAGCTAAAGGCTTAAGTTTAGATGCGTAATTAATATGGCTGGTAACTAGAGCTGAATTTGTACTTAATTAATTTTTTTCTGACCCACTAGGTGTTAATTTGGATAGGTAATTAACTTGGATAACCACTTAAGTATGTTTTGTACTTAATTCATTTATTTCTGAGCTAAAGGCTTAAGTTTAGATGCATAATTAACAAGGCTGGTAACTAGAGCTGAATTTGTACTTAATTAATTTTTTTCTGACCCACTAGGTGTTAATTTGGATAGATAATTAACTTGGATAACCACTTAATTATGTTTTGTACTTAATTCATTTATTTCTGAGCTATAGGCTTAAGTTTAGATGCATAATTAAGATGGCTGGTAACTAGAGCTGAATTTGTACTTAATTAATTTTTTTGTGACCCACTAGGTGTTAATTTGGATAGATAATTAACTTGGATATCCACTTAAGTATGTTTTGTACTTAATTCATTTATTTCTGAACTAAAGGCTTAAGTTTAGATGCATATTTAACATGGCTGGTAACTAGAGCTGAATTTGTACTTAATTAATTTTTTTCTGACCCACTAGGTGTTAATTTGGATAGATAATTAACTTGGATAGCAACTTAGGTATGTTACATACTTAATTAATTTTTTTCTGATCCATGATACTTAAATTGTGATGCATAATTATCATTGCTAACAACTAGAGCTGAATTTATACTTAATTCATTTTTTTGCGAGCCAATAGGTTTCAATTTGATAAATACTTAACTTGGATAGCAACTTAAGTACGTTTTGTACTTAATTATTTTTTCTGAGCCATGAGGCTTAAGTTTGTATGTATATTTAATAGGGCTAGTAACTAGATATTAATTTCTACTTAATTCATTTTTTTCTGAGCCAATAGGTTTGAAGTTGATAGATAATTAACTTGGATAACAACTTAAGTATGTTTTGTACTTAATAATTTTGTTTCTGTGCTGTTAGTTTTAAGTTTGGACAATTAATTAACTTGAGCAACAACTAAAGTTGTACAGCTAATAATGAGACAAAAAAATGCTGTTACACCACTGGTTACACCTCGCTGGAGAGTAAAATACACGCGGACGAAGTTTTCTAGATGTGACAATGCACTATCACTAATGTGCCATTATTAATTCACAAGTGGAACGAATTTATTGAACGACGCTGAGGTTTTGGCACGTGAACGTGTCAGATGATGATGTCTTTAGATGGATTTTAAGATAACATAAAAGATTTAACGGATTTTGTACGATTCTAGTAGAGGAAATCTATACCAGTTTTTTTTTGGTTAGATTTTAGATACGGGGATGTTAAAAATGTGTCAAACTCTCTGTGCTATTTGTAGCGGGAAAGTAAAAATGATGGAAAATTCATACATTTTATATTTATACCTCGTATAGAAGTTTTTTATTTTTATAATCAATCGAAAAATAATCACAGATTAAAAGTTGTGAATTATTTATAAAAATGGTGAGAGCGCAAAACGGAAAAATTCAATAAATTAATTTTTTGCATAAATCTTAAGCACAATTTCAGTATATCAAGTTTTCACATTATAAATCTTTTTATAAGGTATAGAAATAACCCGACCTAGTTAGACCTTTCTAGAAACCTCCGCGTATATATTACCCGATTTTATTGAGGGAATAAAAGGCAATATAATAATCGAAACGCAATTTGTGTCTGACCGTTTTTCACCAGAAATATACGATTTGGGAATGTGGACAAAGTTGCAATAAATCTGGTGACCACAACGAACGCAGTGGTCGTTGTACACTCTCCCGAACTCTGTTCTACTTCGATTTATAAACGTACAATCCTGATTTCTACTTCTATCGTTTTTATACAGGGGTATTTTATGGGAAATAAAATTTGGTTATTGTTCAAATATTTTTTAAAATTTTTCCGTTTTGCGCTCTCACCATTTTTGATATATTTCAAAACTGAGTTTTCCTCTAAAACTAACAGAGCCCCAAAACTTTCTCGATGAGTATTCAGAGGCGAATACTTCTCAGATATTTAATGTTAAAGTTTCAAACTTTAACATTTTTTTTTTATTTTTGACAGATAAGTAATTAAACAAGGTAAAAGTCTAAATGTGTATATTTTTCGCCCCCCTAGTTATATATAAAAGTTAAAGGAAAGGACAACGTATTGGTAACATGGGAAAAGTGGTCTCGGTTAAAGTTGATGATTTTTACTTTCCCGACCCACCTCCGAGAAGGGAAAGTATTGTGAACGAGCAAAAAAAATTTTGAGATAAAGATGGAAATATCCAGATGGAAGTCTGTCTGTCTGTCTGTCTGCCTGTCTGTCTATCTGTGTGTATTATTCCACGATAGACGCCATACGTTTAATCCGATTGAGCTGAAATTTGGTATATCGGTTTGATATTAGTTTTTCTACGACATCTGTCAAAGGGAAGTGTCATTTGAAAGCCCTTGAAAATCTCTATTCAGAACAGTCAAAATTATTTCTCCAACTGCCACTTGTCAAAAATAAAAAATTGTCAAAATTTTAAACTGTAACATCAAATATCTGAAAAAATATACGTGAATTCTCGTCGGGAAATTTTTTAGGAGACGCAACCGGTTTTTTAAAATTTTTATAGATTTTTTATTGAAACTTTTGAAATTTTTAAAAATCTTGAAATTTTTACATTTTTAAAATTTTTGAAATATATACACATTTTTCATAGACATTTTTAAATTTTTATTAAATTTCCTGAAATTTTTGACCTCAGTTCTTGAAATTTTTGAAATATTTACAAAATCTGGAACTTTTTACACGTTTTTAAAATCTTTTTTGATTGAAATTTTTTAAATTTTTGTCAAAATTCCTGAAATTTTTCATCACAGTTCTTGAAATTTTTGATATCTACAAAATCTTGAACTTTTTGGAAAGTATTGTGAACGAGCTAAAAGAAAATTTCATGATAAAGATGGAAATATCCTTTTTGGTGTCACCTGAGATGATTAAGACCATTTTCAGATGGAAGTCTGTCTGTCTGTCTGTGTGTATTCTTCCACGATAGAGGCCACACGATTAATCCGATTGAGCTGAAATTTGGTATACGGGTTTGGGTTATCCTTTGGAAGACCCATTAGTTTTTGTACGACATATGTCAAACGGAAGTGTCCCTATCAGAAAATTACAGATGCAATATGTCACGGAATTTGACTTGCAATATGTCATTTGAAAGCCCTTCAGAACAGTCAAAATTATGTCTCCAACTGTCACCTGTCAAAAATAAAAAATGTCAAAATTTGAAACTTTAACATTGAATATCTGAAACACTATTCGTGGATACTTGGGGGGAAAGTTTTGGGGCGACACAATCGATTGTTTTCACCCTTTTTTCCTTCTTTTTTAATTTTTTGCCCCTTTTTTTGATTGACTTTTTTAACCTTTCTTGCATTTTGTTGTTGTTTTTTTACACCTTTTTGCCTCTCTTTATTTTGGCTTTATTTTAGTTTTGTTTTGTCTTTTTTTGTTTTTTTTTACCTTTTTTTCCTTTTTTTTTGGCCTTTTTGCGCCGTTTCGCCCTGTTTTAAAATTTTTGTATTACTTTTTTGACCTATTTGCCCTTTTCGTTGCTTTTTTACCCCTTTCTTACCTTTTTTTTTAAATTTTTTTGCTATGTTTGCTTTTATTTTCATATAATTTTGCTTTTTTTTAACTATTTTATCGTTTGTGGCCTTTTACCCTTATTTTGACTTTTTGGACATTTTTGATTTTGTCTTTACCCTTTTTCCATTTTTTGACCATTTTGCCCTTTTTAAACCTTTTTTTGATTAACTTTTTCAGCGTTTTGCCGTTTTGTTGCTTTTTGACCCCTTTTTTGCCTTTTTCTTTGCCTTTTTTGTCTTTTTTTGTCTTCTTGCCTTTATTTTCATACTATTTGGCTTCTTTTTTTTACTTTGTTGGGTGTTTCCTTATTTGGCATATTTTTTGGACTTTTATAAAACTTTTTTTTTGCCGTTATTTTTCCTCTATTCTGCTTTTTTATACTTTTTTGTATGTTTTTTTTTTGTTTTTATTTTCGTATTTTCCCTTTTCCCTTTACTTTGTCTTATTTGGCCATTTAGGGATTTTTTTGTTGATTTTTTTCCTTTTCCATGTTTTTTTTCCACTTTTCCCTTAATTTTTCATCTATTTTGCCTTTTTTTGTTCTTTTAACTTTTTTGGCGTATTTTGCCTTTAGTTTTTAAGCTTTTTTGACCTTTTTTGCATTTATTTGCTTCTATTTTGTATTTTGTTGTTTGTTATCCCTTTTTGCCACTTTTTTTTTTGTTTTTTAAACTTGCCTTGTTTTTTTTTGCCTTTTTTTACTGTTTTTCAACTTTTTGGCGTATTTTTCATTTTTTCTCTTATCTTATTTGACATTTTTTTTGTCCAGTTTTTTTTTACATTTTTTCCTTTTTTACCTCTCGCCCTTCAGATAAGAGAGGTATAGGAATCATGCTAAAAATTGGGTAGTGAGTTTTCAATTGATAAACACGTTTTGGGGTCCCTAGAATACGATTTTAATATTTTCGCGATGATGTCTGTGTGTGTGTGTGTGTGTGTGTGTGTGTGTGTGTGTGTGTGTGTGTGTGTGTGTTAGTGTGTGTGTGTGTGTGTGTGTGTTAGTGTGTGTGTTTGGATGGATGTTGTAGTAACGATAACTCAAAAACTACTGAATAAAAAAATTTGAAATTTTGCACACAGGATTCTGATACCCTAGATTAGATCTGATTAGATTTTGGTGCCAATCGCACAACCGGAAGTGGCAGTTGCTATGGGTGATGACTCCATTATTATACAAAACGGCAATAAAGTTTTACACATATATTTTGTATACCCTATAGTTTATTTTCATCTCATTAAAATTTTCGAAACTTTTGCCATTGTTGCCAGATTTACAAAAATATAATTTTTTTTCATACTTTTTTGTGTCAACCTGTAAATTTTTGATTCAAAAATGGCGAGAGGTCATGTGCTGGCCACATCAGATTTTTTATTACAGTTTTAATTTATGCTGAAATTTAGCAATTCCTTATTATTTTTAACAATTTTTTTGCCATTTTTTGAAATAATTCATTATCTTGTTGTTATTTATAACAACAAGGTGCCATTTTAAGTAATTTTGTCGTTTTTCATTTTAATTAATTTTTGAGTATTTTTGCAATGTTTAATCAATTTTTTTCTGCAATTTATTTCATTTTTAAAGAATTTTACTTTTCTATTCAGAAATTTTGTATTTTGTAATTAAAATAATCTCATTATCCACACCTGAGTCCGGAAAGTTCTGGGATCACACAGCCGATTTTTTTTTGTTTTGCGCTCTCACCATTTTTTAAACATTTCAAAAATGAATTTTCCTCTAAAACTAACAGAGCTAGAAAAAAAATCGGTTATGTCGCCCCAAAACTTTCCCGACAAGTATCCAGAGGCGAATACTTTTCCGATATATAATGTTAACGTTTCAAACTTTGACATTTTTTTATTTTGACAGGTGGCAGTTGGATAAATATTTTTGACCATCCTGAATATAGATTTTTAAGGGCTTTCAAATGACACATTGCAAGTCAAATTCCATGACATATTACTTCTGTCATTTTTTGATAGTGACTCTTCCGTTTGACAGATGTCGTACAAAGTTCTTCCGACGGATAACCAAAACCCATATACCAAATTTCAGCTCAATCGGATTAAACGTGTGGCCTCTATCGTGGAAGAATACAGACAGACACACATACACATAGACAGACAGACAGACACACTTTCATATGGAAATGGTCTTAATCATCTCAGGTGACCTCAAAATGGATATTTCGATCTTTATCTGGAAATTTTTTTTAGCTCGTTCACAATACTTTCCCTTCTCGGAGTGTAGGGAAAGCAAAAACAGGTAAAAAGCCTAAATGTGTATATTTTCGCCCTCTCAGTTATATATAAAAGTTAAAGGAAATTTGGTGCTCTACAGCTTTTCACATTGTGCATTGTTTGTCCTCAAAATTTGGAAAAACTGTACAGAAAACATGTACCTATGCACATTTCATGCGCGATCTCTCGTGGCGCAACTAGTGAAAATTCTGGAATAAGTATGATATTGTAGAAAATTTTATGCTTAAAATTAGAAAAAGGCAAAAAATCTAACATGTGTATTCAATCAATGTCGATCTTGAGGACCTTCTACTATTTGAATTTCAACCAGAAACTAATGGTCGCTTTCGAGGCACGCACCAACCCATCGTACCAAATTTCAGCTTTTGGTCAAAGATTACATTCAAACAGTCAGACACACAGACAGACCTTATTCTAGAAATGGTTTCAGTTTCAATCTTTTTGGGATGTTTTCATCGATATTTCAATTTTTTTTGCTCGCTCACTATACTTTCCCTTTAATGAGACCAGTAAAGTAATAGTATACTAAAAAAATCGGCTATGTTACCCCAGGACTTTCCCGGCTCGACCGTAGAGAGTATGTTATTTATTATTATTATTTTAATTACAAAATACCAAGCATTACATTGATTTATGGAGCACATTAAAAATAGCGAGCTGATGGTGAATTAATATTTCAATGTTGGTAATGACATAAGCTGCGCATGCGCATGCTATATATCATACTGCTACAATTAGGATTTCCTAAAATCATGTGTGAAAACTATTGGGAATTCGCGAAAAATTTTAATACAATAGTTGTAGGGAATTTTAAATGTGTATTTTTCTCGCCATCTAGCGGCGAAACTATGAGGAATTCGATAAAAGTTAAACATAAAAGTTAATCAAGAAAATTTGATGCTTTACAACTTTAAACAAGAAAATTTTGCATTAAAATGCATTGTTTGTCCTCAAAATCAAGAAAAACTAGAGAAAACCTACATGCACATTTTTACGCGCCCTCTAGTGGCGAAACTATTGAAAATTCGGGAAAAAGTTTAAAACAAAATTTATAGAGAATTTCATTCTCTAAAACATGTACTACAACATTTTGCACTAAAATATATTGTTTGTCCTCAAAATTAAGAAAAACTATAGAAAACATACATGCACATTTTTTACGCGCCCTCTAGTGGCGAAACTATTGGAAATTTTGGAAAAGGCTTCAGACAAAAAGTGTAGCTAATTTTATGCTCTAAAACTTTCTTGTATAATATTTTGCACTAAAATGTATTGTTTGTCCTTAAAATTTAAATAAAGCAAAAAATTGTTACATGTATATTTAACCAATGTCGGTCTTGAGGACCCTCCACTGTATCAATTTAAACCAAAAACTAATGGTCGGATTCTAGGCACAGACCGACCCTCCATACCAAATTTCAGCTTGATTGGTCAAACGGTTCGGCAGTTATCGTGGAAGATTACATACAGACACACAGACACACAGCACACACAGACACACAGACACACAGACACACAGACACACAGACACACAGACACACAGACACACAGACACACAGACACACAGACACACAGACACACAGACACACAGACACACAGACACACAGACACACAGACACACAGACACACAGACACACAGACACACAGACACACAGACACACAGACACACAGACACACAGACACACAGACACACAGACACCCAGACACACAGACACACAGACAGACCATATGCTGGAAATGGTCTCAATCTTCTTGGGGGACCTCAAAATGGATATTTCCATCGATATCTCTATTTTTTTTTTTTTTTGCTTGTTCACCTTACTTTCCCTTTGGTGGGTCCGGGAAAGTAAAATTAAAAAAGGCATTTCGATGGAAAAATTTGGTTTTCTACCAAAAGGTATTCTTGCAAAAATTTCGAATTTCGATTTATTTTGACCGGAAAAAGGGCCATTTTGGTAATGTTTGTTTAATTTTGTAATAATTTTTTTTATCTCAATAATTTCTTTTTAAAAATAGGTACGACACTGAATAATTGATAAATATTTTTTTTAAATTTGCTGACACTTATGGAAAAAATGATGCATTTCCATGAATTTTATTAAAATTTGGAATTCGTATATTGCGTAAAAGTAAAAATCGAGCAAAACGCTTTAATTTTAATATAAATTAATTCTCCTATGTAAATATTTCAGTACAGTATTTTTAAAAATCGTAATTTTTTACTTAAAAACAAATTCCACCTCCATTCGGTGGAATTTCCAAAAAAAAAAATAGTGGGCTATGAAAACTTTTAACAAGTCTGAACAATTCCTGTAATTGTAGTTCTATAGAGGCGAATAAATTTTTACAAAATTTATATAAAAATTGTGTTTAGTGATTTTAAAATTTATAAATTTTAAAAGGTATGTTAGAAATTTATACGAATTTCTTTATATGTTTTATGGGTTTAAAATACCCTAACGCATATAGAAAAACCAATTTAAAATTTTTCTAAATTTTTTCTCTTCTCTACAGTAATTATAACTGTTTCACAGGGTGATTCAAATTCATATTATAAACTTTTCTTTTTGTATTACCTTTTATATTTTATTATACAAGATGCTAATTATTTCCGGGCTCAATTAAAAAAAAAAGTGTTCTATAGTTTTTTTAGTGGACAATTCATTTATAAATGTACAGGATTTTTTTTTCGGTTTATTTTCTTTGTTCTATTTTTTTTTTTAATAATATTAGTAACACGTTTTCTCTTTTTTTCAGTGAAGTAAGAAGAAAAGAACTGAAGATATGAAGTTCGTCATAAAGGTTAGAATTATTTATTTTTTATTGTTAATGGTTAAATATTAAAATAGGTAAAAATTTGATTTATTGATAGCAAGTCCACGAATTTTTCTATACTATATTTGTGAAAATTTAAGCAATTTGTTTATTTGTTTTTTTGAATTTTTATTGTAATTTTGTAGTTTTTCCAAAAAATAAACAAATTTCTCTTGACTCATATTTTTTGGCACAATAAATAATTTATTTTTTCGCGATTTTCTTTCGTTTAAAAAAAATTTTTGTTCCAAATAATTACCTAATTTATCTCAAATTATATTTTTAAAAAAGTGAGTGTTTTTATTTTTTTTTTCTAATTTTCCTTTAGTTTTAATAAAATTTTTTCAGTAATTTTAGATTTTCTAAAAAAATAAACCAATTACCCTTGATTTATATTTTTTGTTTAGAGCAAATTAGAAAAAATTTTGATTTCTTTCTTTTTTCTAATTTTCCCTATGAACTTTTTTACTAATTTTAGATTTTCCAAAAGCTACAAATTTTTTTTGACTTTAATGTTGGCAAAATAAATAATGTCCAAATTGTTTAAAAAAATATTTATATCCAAATATCGAACTAATTTAACTTGTCCATATTTTTAAAGAATAGAGTAATTATTTTTTTTAATTTGCCTCCAGTTTTAACAAGATTTTTTCAGTAATTTTGGATTTTCCAAAAATTAAACAAGTTTCCCTCGACTCATAGTTTTGGTAAAATAAATAATTTATTTTTTGAGATTTTCTTTTGTTTTCATAAGATTATTTGAAAATTTTTGATTTTCCAGGTAATAAACTAATTTCCCTCGACAAGTTTGATTTGCCAAAAAATAAGCAAAATGAGTTTTTTCTCTAAAACTAACAGAGATAGAAAAAATTTTATTTATTTTCTAAAAACTGCTTAACGTTTTTTTTTTATTTTATTTATTCAACAGTTATAAACATGTTAATTTGAAAAATACGTAGAATTTGCGCTCTCGCCATTTGTTAAAAATCCCTAAAATGAGTTTTTTCTATAAAACTAACACAGCTATCAAGAACTAATTTATTTTTTGAAATTTACTAAATGGTTTTTTTTTGTGTAAAAAATTATTTTTCAAAAGTTATTCAAACATTTTAATTTATAAAATATGTACAATTTGCGCTCTCACCATTTTATAAAAATTAATAGAAATTTTTTTTATCACAAAAAGTCACTGAATTTTGGGATATTTAATCGTATTTTATTTTTTTTATAATTCATTCAAAAATTATAAATATTTTTATTTGTAAAATAAGTCAAATTTGCGCTCTCACCATTTTTTACAAATTTCAAAAATGAGTTTTCCTATAAAATTAAGAGTTAGAAAAAACTGATTTATTTTCTGAAATAGTGTTTTTTTATTGAACAAAAAACTTTTTTTTTAAATTTATTTATTCAAAAGTTATAAACATTTTTTAATTTATAAAATATGTAGAATTTGCGCTCTCACCATTTTTAAAAAATTAATAGATAATTCTTTTATCACAAAAAGTCACTGAATTTTGGATTATTTAATCGATTTTAATTTCGAATAATTTATTCAAAAATTATAAAAATTTTAATTAGTAAAATAAATCAAATTTGCGCTCTCACCATTTTTTAAAAATTTCAAAAATGCGTTTTCCTATAAAATTAAAAGAGGTAGAAAAAAACTAATTTATTTTCTGAAATAATGTTTATTTTATTGTACCAAAAATTATTTTTCCATAATCACAAAAAGTCACTGAATTTTGGGATATTTATTTTTTTAATAATTTATTTAAATTTTATAAATATTTTTGTTTGTAAAATAAGTCAAATTGGCGCTCTCACCATTTTTTAAAAATTTAAAAAATAAGATTTCCTATAAAATTGAAAGAGTTAGAAAAAAACTGATTTATTTTCTGAAATAATGGTTTTTTTATTGCACCATAAATTATTTTTCTGTATTTATTTATTCAAAAGTTATAAACATTTAAATTTTTAAAATATGTAGAATTGGCGCTCTCACCATTTTTTAAAAATTAATAGATAATTCTTTTATCACAAAAAGTCACTGAATTTTGGGATATTTAATCGTATTTTATTTTTTTAATAATTTATTCAAAATTTATAAATATTTTTATTTGTAAAATAAATCAAATTTGCGCTCTCACCATTTTTAAAAAAATTCAAAAATGCGTTTAAAATAGCTAGAAAAAAACTGATTTATTTTCCAAAATAATGTTTATTTTTATTGTAAAAAAAATATTTTTCCACATTTATTTATTCAAAAGTTATAAACATTTTAAGTCATAAAATATGTAGAATTTGTGCTCTCACCATTTTTTAAAAATTAATACATAATTCTTTTATCACAAACAGTCACTGAATTTTGGAGTATTTAATCAATTTTAATTTCGAATAATTTATTCAAAAATTATAAATATTTTAATTCGTAAAATAAATCAAATTTGCGCTCTCACCATTTTTTAAAAATTTCAAAAATGCGTTTTCCTATAAAATTAAAAGAGGTAGAAAAAAACTGATTTATTTTCTAAAATAATGTTTATTTTTATTGTACAAAAAATTATTTTTCCATATTTATTTATTCAAAAATTATAAACATTTAAATTTTTAAAATATGTAGAATTGGCGCTATCACCATTTATTAAAAATTATTAGATAATTCTTTTATCACAAAAAGTCACTGAATTTTGGATTATTTAATCAATTTTAATTTCGAATAATTTATTCAAAAATTATAAAAATTTTAATTTGTAAAATAAATCTGCGCTCTCACCATTTTTTAAAAAATTCAAAAATGCGTTTAAAATAGCTAGAAAAAAACTGATTTATTTTCTAAAATAATGTTTATTTTTATTGTACAAAAAATTATTTTTCCATATTTATTTATTCAAAAGTTATTAACATTTTAATTTATAAAATATGTAGAATTTGCGCTCTTACCATTTTTTAAAAATTAATGGATATTTTTTTATCACAAAAAGTCACTGAATTTTGGGATATTTAAACGTTTTTTATTTTCGAATAATTTATTCAAAAATTATAAAAATTTTAATTTGTAAAATAAGTCAAATTTGCGTTCTCACCACTTTTTAAAAATTTCAAAAATGAGTTTTCCTATAAAATTAAAGGAACTAGAAAAAAACTGATTTATTTTCTGAAACGACGTTTATTTTTATTGTACAATAAATTATTTTTCTATATTTTTTTATTCAAAAGTGATAAACATTTTAATTTATAAAATATGTAGAATTTGCGCTCTCACCATTTTTTAAAAATTAATAGATAATTCTTTTATCACAAAAAGTCACTGAATTTTGGAATATTTATTCGTTTTTTATTCTCGAATAATTTATTCAAAAAATATAAATATTTTAATTTGCAAAATAAGTCAAATTTGCGCTCTCACCATTTTTTAAAAATTTCAAAATTAAGATTTCCTATAAAATTAAAAGAGCTCGAAAAAAACTGATTTATTTTCTGAAATAATGGTTTTTTTGATTACACCATAAATTATTTTTCTATATTTATTTATTCAAAAGTTATAAACATTTTAATTTAGATACATCTCTGAATCCAATATGAAATCCCAAATAAAATATGTAGAATTTCCGCTCTCAACATTTTTTAAAAATTAATAGATATTTTTTTTATCACAAAAAGTCACTGAATTTTTGGATATTTAATCGTATTTATTTTTTTAATAATTTATTCAAAATTTATAAATATTTTTATTTGTAAAATAAGTCAAATTTGCGGTCTTACCATCTTTTACAAATTTTAAAAATGAGTGTTCCTATAAAATTAAAAGAGTTAGAAAAAACTGATTTATTTTCTGAAATAATTTTTTTTTACTGTACAAAAATCTTTTTTTTTAAATTTATTTATTCAAAAGTTATAAACATTTTTTAATTTTTAAAACATGTAGAATTCGCGCTCTCACCAATTTTTAAAAATCTCAAAAAATTTCTAAAACTAACAGAGAAAAAAAAACTGATTTATTTTCTATAATCTAATAAATGTTTTTTTTTTATTGGCAAAAAATTATTCTTCAATATTTGTTTATTCAAAATTTATTAATATTTGGATGTATGAATATTTAATCGAATTTAATTTTTGTATAATTTTGAAAGCAATGTTGCCAAATTTCTGAAAAATTCCCTAAATTTGAAGATACTTTGACCATTTAAAAAACTATAATTTTTTTAGAAATTTTAATCATGTATTTTTAGCATAGAAATACACAATTTTTTATAAAAATTGATCCGTTTTTAGTTATTTATTTATAAAATTATAACTAATTTCCGTACGCACGTTGTTTAGCCTTAAAATTGTATAAAGTACACCAATGTTAAAAGGGCCTATAGCGTTCTTACAAAACTGAATTTGAACAATACTAAAACGTCGGAATCAGTACCTAAACTACACACAGCCCATTTTTCATAATTACCTTTTGTACACACCACGTATGTCTCGGGGAAACCGAGGCGTTAGTAATTATCGCAAGCCTTTAATTAGAGCCTCGGGTATCTTGTTGCTCTAACAATCAATAGAAATTAACACAAGTTAAAATTATATACAAGGGGATTAAAATTATTAATTTTTTGTACACTCTGTATTTTTAATTTTTCAAAAAAATTTATTCGTGATAAAACTTTACAAATTTAATAAACTATATAAAAATGAAAAATTAAATCAATAATATATATAGGGTGATTGAAATAAAACCTATATATTATTATTAATAATTTTTTTTGTACAATCGGTATTATTAATTTGTTAAAAAAATTTATACGTACTAAAACCTTATAAATTTAATAGACTATATAAAAATGATAAATAAAATTAAAAATATACAGGGTGGTTAAAATAAAAAGTATATTATTATTATTAAAATGATTTTTTTTGTTGTATTTATAATAATTATTTTCTAATCTACCCTCGTATAGTTGAACCACATTTCCTTCTAAAGAGAAGGTTTCCTTAGACTTTGTACATTAGAAGCCCGAGGCCAAATATACAATGTTCAGTTTGCGAATTATCTTCGTCTGGGAACTTCTTAGTGGCTGTTTCTTTTGGGCTCAAAGTATAAGATAAATCATATTCAACAAATAGTCTTGTGATCTTTATCCCAAAAAGCTAAATATACTAATCCACTTTACGAAATTATAATAACATAAAATTTTATTAATTTATTAATAATAATTAAAAGATTTTCAATCCATTTCACAAAGGCTCAGATTTCAAGCTGAGCCCTTTGTGAATTCGCCAACTTTGACCGAATCGATATAATTAATCCGGACAAAATAACAATTGAAAGTGCGTTAAAAGGGATTAAGTGTGTTAAGGGTAAAAGGGCGCTTTAGTCGATTAAGGGTGCGATTGAGGGTATTCTTGATATTGTGTTATAGGAGAAATTTTAGGGATATTTATGAGAAAGGTATTAGTTAATGAAGCCTTTAATTTCTAAATTATGAGATATGGATTATTGATTAGATAAAACTTTTCGGCTATTGCTATGTTACCCTTAATTTTAATTAATATTGAAAGATTTATTACTATAAAAGGTAAACAATTAATTAAATACATGTTATTTTTATTTATTCGTTTTGTGCTCTCAGCATTTAAAAAAATCATAATTTAATAGAGATAGAATAGATCTGATCTATTTTTTGCAATCTACTCATTTTAGACTAAATTTTTACCAAATTTTGTTAAAATCAAAGTAATGACACATTTTTGAAAAAAAAATAAATAAAAGTTTTACATTTTTTCTGGTCAATACTTTTTCTCCCTGATTTAAATGAAAATTGGGCTGTAGATAGAAAAAAACCAATTAGAATTTAGAGGCCCTATTTGTTTCTTTTTAATTTTAATAACAAATAATGTAGTTTTCCATAAAATCAAATATACAGGATGTGCAAAGCAAAATTAAATTTTATTAATAATAATTTGCGTAATTTTTGAATCACCCTGTAAATTTTTATTATATTTTTAATTTAATAAATTTTATTGAATTTTGAAACTTTTATCACGAATAATGTTTTGTATGAAATCAAATATACAGGATGTGCGAAGCAAAATCAAAGTTGTTTAATAATAATTCACGTAATTTTTTAATCACTCTGTATGTTTTTATTATATTTTTTTAATTTAATAATTTTTTTTTCATTTTGAAACTTTTATCAAGAATAAAGTATTCTATAAAATTAAACATACAGGATGTGCAAAGCAAATTAAAGTTTTTTAATAATAACTTACGTAATTTTTGAATCACCCTGTAATTTTTCATTATATTTTTTTGATTTAATAAAGTTTATGGAATTATGCAACTTTTATCACGAATAATGTTTTGTATGAAATCAAATATACAGGATGTGCGAAGCAAAATCAAAGTTGTTTAATTATAATTTACGTAATTTTTTAATCACTCTGTCGGTTTTTATTATATTTTTTTTTAATTTAATAAAGGATGTGCAAAGCGAAATTAAAGTTTTTCAGTATTAATTTACGTAATTTTTGAATCACCCTGTAATTTATTATTAAATTTCTTTTAATTTAACATATTTTGTTGAATTCTGAAAATTTTATTAAGAACAAAGTTTTCCATAAAATCAAATATACACGATGTACAAAGCAAAATTAAAGTTTATTAATAATAATTTACGTAATTTTAGAATCACCCTCTAAATTTTTATTATATTTTCTTATTTTAATAAAGTTTACGGAATTTCTAAACTTTTATCCCGATTAAAGTTTTTTATAAAATCAAATCTACAGGATGCAAAGCAAAATTAAAATTTTTAATAATATTTGACGTAATTTTTGAATCACCCTGTAAATGTTTGTTATTGTTCGGGTTTATTAAAGTTTATTGAATTTTGAAATTTTTATCAATCAAAAAGTTTTCTATAAAATTAAATATATAGGATGTGCATAGGAAAATTAATTACATAAATTTTGAATCGCCCTGTAAATGTTATTTATATTTTTTGAATTAAATAAAGTTTATTGCATTTTGAAATTTTTATCAATCATAAAGTTTTTTTATAAAATCGAATATACAGTATGTACAAAGCAAAATTAAAGTTTTTTAATAATTATTTACATACTTTTTGAATTACCCTGTAAGTATTTATTATATTTCGTTTAATTTAATGTATTTTGTTGAATTCTGAAAGTTTTATAAAGAATACATTTTTCTATAAAATCAAATATACAGGATGTGCAGGAGAAAATTAAAGTTTTTTAATAATAATTCACAAAATTTTTGAATCACCCTGTAAATGTTTGTTAAATTTTTCGAATTTAATAAAGTTTATCGAATTTTGAAATTTTTATTAATTATAAAGTTTTTTTATAAAATCGAATATACAGGATGTACAAAGCAAAATTAAAGTTTTTTATTAATTACTTACATACTTTTTGAATCACCCTGTGTAAGTATTTATTATATTTTTTTATATTTAATATATTTTGTTGAATTTTTAAAGTTTTATCAAGAATAAAGTTTTCCATAAAATCAAATTTACAGGATGTGCAAAGCAAAATCAAAGTTGTTTAATTTTAATTTACGTAATTTTTTAATCACCCTGTAATTTTTTATTGAATTTTTTTAATTAAATAAAGTTTATGGATTTTTGCAACTTTTATCAAGAATAATGTTTTTTATGAAATCAAATATAATGGATGTACAAAGCAAAATTAAAATTTTTTAATAATAATTTATATAATTTTTGAATCACCCTGTAAATGTTTGTTATTTTTCGGGTTTATTAAAGTTTATTGAATTTTGAAATTTTTATCAATCAAAAAGTTTTCTATAAAATTAAATATACAGGATGTACAAAGCAAAATTAAAGTTTTTTAATAATTATTTACATACTTTTTGAATCACCCTGTAAGTATTTGTTATATTTCTTTTAATTTATTATATTTTTTTGAATTCTGGAAGTTTTATTAAGAATAAAGTTTTCTGTAAAATCAAATATACAGGATGTGCAGGGGAAAATTAATGTTATTTAATAATAATTTACAAAATTTTTGAATCACCCTGTAAATGTTTGTTATATTTTTTGAATTCAATAAAGTTTATTGAATTTTGAAATTTTTATCAATTATAAAGTTTTTTATCAAATCAAATAAACAGGATGTACAAGTTTTTAAAAAAATGAAATATACAGGAAAATTAAAGTTTTTTAATAATTATTTACATACTTTTTGAATCACCCTGTAGGTATTTATTTTAATATATTTTGTTGAATTCTGAAAGTTTTATTAGGAATGAAGTTTTCTATAAAATCAAATATACAGGATGTGCAAAGCAAATAGTTTTTAAAAATTAATTTACATAATTTTTGAATTACCCTGTAATTATTTATTATATATTTTTTAATTCAATATATTTTGTTGAATTTTGAAAGTTTTATCAATAATAAAGTTTTCCATAATATCAAATATACAGAATGTGCAAAGCAAAATTAAAGTTTTTTAATAATAACTTACATAATTTTTGAATCACTCTGTAAATGTTTGTTATATTTTTCGAATTTAATAAAGTTTATTGATTTTTGAAATTTATATCACTCATAAAATTTTTTATAAAATTAAATATACAGGATGTGCAAAGGAAAATTAAATTTTTTTTAAAAAATTTACATAATTTTTGATTCACCCTGTAATTTTTTGTTATATTTTTCGAATTTAATAAAGTTTATTGAATATTGAAATTTTTATCAATCATAAAGTTATTTATAAAATCAAATATACACGATGTACAAAGAAAAATTAAAGTTTTTTAATGATTATTTACATACTTTTTGAATCACCCTGTAAGTATTCATTATATTTCTTTAAATTTAATATATTTTGTTGAATTCTGAAAGTTTTATCGACAATAAATTTTTCCATAAAATAAAATATACAGCATGTGCAAAGCAAATTTAACTTTCTTTTAATATTAATTTATGTAATTTTTGAATCACCCTGTAAATGTTTGTTATATTTTTCGAAATAAATAATATTTATTGAATTTTGAAATTTTTATCAATTTAAATTTTTTTATAAAGCAAAATTAAAGTTTTTTAATAATTATTTACATACTTTTTGAATCACCCTGTAAGTATTTATTATATATTTTTTAGTTTATTATATTTTGTTAAATTCTAAAAAATTTATTACGAATAAAGTTTTTTATAAAATCAAACATACAGGATGTGCAAAGCAAAATTAAAGTTTTTTAATAACTTACATAATTTTTGAATCACTCTGTAAATGTTTGTTATATTTTTCGAATTTAATAAAGTTTATTGATTTTGAAATTTTTATCAGTCATAAATTTTTTTATAAAATTAAATATACAGGATGTGCAAAGGAAAATTAAAGTTTTTTTTAAAAAAATTTACATAATTTTTGATTCACCCCGTATTTTTTTGTTATATTTTTCGAATTTAATAAAGTTTATTGAATATTGAAATTTTTTTCAATTTAAATTTTTTTATAAAATTAAATATACAGGATGTACAAAGCAAAATTAAAGTTTTTTAATAATAATTTACATAATTTTTGAATCACCCTGTAAATGTTTGTTATATTTTTCGAATTTAATGAAGTTTATTGAATTTTGAAATTTTTATCGATCATAAAGTTTTTTATAAAATTAAATATATAGGATGTACAAAGCAAAATTAAAATTTTTTAATAATTATTTACATATTTTTTGAATCACCCTGTAAGTATTTATTATATTTCTTTGAATTTATTACATTTTGTTGAATTCTGAATGTTTTATTAAGATTAAAGTTTTCTATGAAATCAAATATACAGGATGTGCAAAGGAAAATTAAAGTTTTTAATAATTATTTACATACTTTTTGATTCACCCTGTAAGTATTTATTATATTTCTTTTAATTTAATATATTTTGTTGAATTCTCAAAATTTTATTAAGAATAATGATTTCTATGAAATCAAATATACAGGATGTGCAAAGCAAAATTAAAGTTTTTGAATAGTAATTAAGGTAATTTTTGAATCACCCTGTAATTTTTTATTATATTTTTTAATTTAATAAAGTTTATGGAACAATGAAACTTGTATCAAGAATAATGTTTTGTATGAAATCAAATATACAGGATGTGCAAAGCAAAATTTTGTCATCACATTTCAAGTTTATAGCAAAAAAGCAACATAAGAATATTTGTCATTTCTTATAAAATTATTACTCAGTATAACGAATTTTGCATAAAATATTTTGTATTATAAATCATGACGTAACAATTGTAACTATGTATACATAATTATAATTCAACCGGTTGTATATTTAATCCGGTACATTATTACCCAAACGCAGACAACAAATATTATTCCGGTAGAAATTAATTAAAACGATTACAATAATTATTATTAAATATTAATATTTTTTAAATTATTAAAATCGAAGCCCTGAGTGTAACTTTTTATTTAAATTTTATTATAAATTATTTTTAACCCTGTATGTTAGTTTCTGTATATAAAAAAAACGAATACTTAATCGTTTAAGTCAGAGTAATGACACATTTTGGAATGAAAAAATATTTCGTTATTTAAATTTCAGATTTAATAAAAATTAATATTTATTAATATACCCTGTATTAAATCATTTTATAGATTTCCAGTAAATGGTCTTTGGCCCAAATCCACATATATTAGTGACCAATCGAACATAATGTTGTTAAGTGGTAACTTTACTCTTGCACGGACTGCCCTGATTAATGGACTACAAATCTATCAGTTTAAATAAACGATTCGCATTCACTATTGAGTAAATCAGTTTAGAGCAAATTCAGGACTAATTTATAATGTGCGTGCCCCAGCGCTCTCGTGGCCCTGTGTGTCTGCTTCGTTCGATATCGATTTTAAATAGACTCTTGTTTTAGTACTAATGATGGGTTCAAGATTATTTATAAAGAATTCATCAAGTCATAAAGTTCTAAAAGAATATTAAAAAATGTACTAAATAACAAAAATTATTATATTTTCAACACTTTAACTGTGGGCAAATAATTAGGTACACAATATACTAAAACATTTTGGTATTAGTTGAATTTTGAGTCAATTTAAATAAAACTGCAATAAACGTTATTCTAATTATTTAAAAAAAAAACTAAACTTTAATAAATTCAAAATATCAAAAAAGTTGAGCATTAAAAAAAACAAAATAAATAAGTGCCTAGAAATTCAAAAAAATTGGATAATGTCAAAATATATCGTAATTTTCAAAACATATTAAACATTTGAAAAATTTTGAAAATTGCGAAAAATTTCAAAAGTTTTACCAACTTCAAAATTTTTAAAAATGTTAAGAACTTATTTATTAAACATTTAAAAAAAAACTTTCCCGACGAGTATCCAGAGGCGAATATATTTCGAATAAGATCGAAAAAATCTGATAAAATCGGAGAAAATCGAAAAACATCGATTTAAGAAAATCAAATAAAATAAATAATAAAAGTAAATCTAAAAATTTAAAAACGAAATCAGAACAAATCAATATAAAATAAACAAAACTGGAAACAAATCGACAAAAACTGAAACAAATCGAATAAAATCGAAAAAACTCGAATCAAATCAAATAAAATCGACCAAAAACGAAACAAATCGAATAAAAACGAAAACATCGATTAAAAAAATCGAATAAGGAAAATAGATGAAAAATAGATTAAACAAATCGTTTTTCATTAAAATATCTAATAGATTAAAAAAAATCGCAAAATAGACTAAAAATAGATTTAAAAAAATCGATATAAAAAAATCGAATCAAGAAATAAATAAAAAAAAAATTGATAAAAAATCGATAAAAAATCGACTACAAAAAATCGGTTAAAATAATCGATTAATTAATCTTTGCATACTCCCACTTCCCCCACCAAAGTGTCTTTATGCAACATACCATGCCAGAAAAATCCTTGCTTATATCCCAAAATTCAAATAAATTTATATTTAAGTTCGACAGCTACTTGATTACAGGCAGGCATAAAAAAAATGAGAGAAAGAGAAAATTGATTAAAAATCGATTGATTAAGTAAATTGGTAAAAAAAATTGATTATAAAATCGAATATGAAAATCAAATAAAACTAAGTAAAAAACAAACAAAAGCATTAAAAAATCGTTTAGAAATCGAGAAAAAATGTTTAAAAAAAAATTGAAGAGAAAGAGAAAATTGATTAAAAATCGATTGATTAAGTAAATCGGTTATAAAAATTGATTAAAGAATCGAATGAGAAAATCAAATTAAACTAATTAAAAACAAACAAAAAGCATTAAAAAATCGTTAAGAAATCGATAAAAAATGTTTAAAAAAAAATTGAAGAGAAAGAGAAAATTGATTAAAAATCGATTGATTAAGTAAATCGGTTATAAAAATTGATTAAAAAATCGAATAAGAAAATCAAATTAAACTAATTAAAAAACAAACAAAAACATTAAAAAATCGTTAAGAAATCCATAAAAAATGTTTAAAAAAAATTGAAGAGAAAGAGAAAATTGATTAAAAATCGATTGATTAAGTAATTCGGTTATAAAAATTGATTAAAAAATCGAATAAGAAAATCAAATAAAAAATTCATTATAAAAACGTATAAAATTTAAATTCAAAAAATCGATTATAAAAATTGTTAAAAAATCGATAAAAAAACATTATTTAAGATATTTAATGTTAAAGTTTTAAACGTTGACATTTTTTTATTTTATCATCAGCTACTTGATATTGCATTAATAAAAACACTGTTAAAACTTCATGTAAAAATGTTTCAACTACGATTTTGGAACAACATTTTTGAGATTTTTAAAATCCTTGAAGCTTTTGATCAAAAATTTTTAAAATATCCAGAATTATTTGATTGAATTTAAAAATTTTTGATAAAAGTCTTGAAATTTTTGTTGTTTGGTCCAAATTTTGTAATTTTTGATTGAATTTTTAAAATTTTTTACCGAACTTTTTATTGGAATTTTTGATCAAATTTTTTTAAAACTCTTAATCAAAATTTAAAAAAATTAAATGGCCTTAAATAATTGCAATAATACTTTATTAACATTTTTTTTATTTTCAGGTAAGTTGACGAATTCTACCACCAAATTAGGAACTAAGGAAATGATAAGTAAGTTTAAATTTAATTTAAGTTCTTTCGTGTTAATAACAAATTTTTAAATTTTTAGGATTTTTTTAAAACCTATAGAAATATTTATATACGAATAAACAGTTATTTTTAAAGATGGTAAAAAAAAATAGAATAAAATTCTGGAGAAATCCAATAATATTTAGAAATATTTATAGATGTTTGTTAGAAAGGTATTTTTTGTAAATATCCTACATATTAATTTAAATTATAATTCTGCTTATTTTTTTAAATATATGTTTGTTTAAAAAATTAAAGAAAGTTGTCACTCTGTATAGTTTAAAACAATGCACTGAGTATTATTAGTCTTTCACAGAAAAATGTAATTTACGAATCTAAAAAATAATTGGAACATCTATATCACTTTCTTACTCGATAACAGGTTACATTATTTATAATAAAATTTAAATAAAAATAAATAAATAATTACACTGTGCGCGTCCGATTTAATAATTTAAAAAAATTGAAAAACATTACAAAAAAATAGTAAAAAATGAAAATGAAGGTAAAAATGCGAAAATTAAAAAAAATATTAAAAAAAAATTGAAAAATTTGTAAAATGTTTGAAAAAAATTGGAAAATTTGCAAGAAAATTGGAAAAACTATAAAAATGGGAAAAAAATGGGAACAATCAAAAGTAATCCTAGAAAAACGAAAAATTCTTAAGTAGTCTGAAAAAAATCGAAAATAATCCAAGAAAATTAAAATACTTGCAAAAAATTGGAAAAAACGTACAAAGGGGAAAAATCAAAACAAATTTAAAATTCAGAAAAAAACCGACAATAATCCAAAAATTGGAATATTTACAAAAAAAATTGGAAAAACCGTAAATAGTCTGAAAAAAAATCGGAAAAAACGAAAATAATTGT
Organism: Neocrepidodera transversa; assembly: GCA_963243735.1. NCBI lineage: Eukaryota > Metazoa > Arthropoda > Insecta > Coleoptera > Chrysomelidae > Neocrepidodera > Neocrepidodera transversa. Next base: position 14,548,500 of record OY725353.1, on the reverse strand, counting down.
AGAAAATTGAAAAAATAAAAGTAAAATGGAAAAAATCGAAAATAATTCAAAAAATTGGAAAATTTGCAAGAAAATTGGAAAAACCGTAAAAATGGGAAAAATAAAAAAAAATCGGAAAAAATTAAAAGTAATCTTAGAAAAACGAAAAAATTTCTTAAGTAGTCTGAAAAAAATCGAAAATAATTCTAGAAAATTAAAACATTTGCTAAAAAAATGGAAAAAAACGTAAAAATGGGAAAAGTCAAAAAATATTTAAGAAATTCATAAAAAATTGAATGTAATATTAGACAATCGAGAAATTCGTAAAAATTCTGAAAAAACTGGAAAACCCGACAATAATCCTAAAAATTTGGAAAAACCGTAGGCCTGAAAAAATCGGTAAAAAACGAAAGTAATTCTATAAAATTGGAAAAAATCGAAAATAATTCTGAAAAATTGTAAAATTTGGAAGGTAATTGGAAAAACCGTAAAAGGGGAACAATAAATAATCAAAATCGGAAGAAATATCAAAAGTAATCCAAGAAAAATGAAAAATTCTTAAATATGAAAAAAAATCGAAAATAATCCTAGAAAATAACTTGCTAAAAAATTGGAAAAAACGTTAAAATGGGAAAAATCAAAAAATTTTTAAAAAAAATTCATAAAAAACCGAATATAATCCTAAAAAATCAAAAAATTCATAAAAATTCTGAAAAAAACGACAATAATCTTAAAAAATTGGAATATTTGCAAAAAAATTTGGAAAACCGTAAATAGCCTGAAAAAATCGGAAAAAACGAAAATAATTCTAGAAAATTGAAACAATAAGTAAACTGGGAAAAAATCGAAAGTAATTCTAAAAAATTTGAAAATTTGCAAGACACTTGGAAAAACCGTAAAAATGGGTAATTTAAAAAAAATCGGAAAAATCAAAAGTAATTCTAGAAAAACGAATAATTCTTAAGTAGTGTGAAAAAAATCGAAAATAATCCTAGAAAATTAAAACATTTGCTAAAAAAATGGAAAAAACGTAAAAATGGGAAAAATCAAAAAATATTTAAAAAATTCATAAAAAATCAAATGTGATCCTAGAAAATCGAAAAATTCGTAAAGATTCTTAAAAAACCAGAAAAAACCGACAATAATCCTAAAAAAATTGAATATTTACAAAAAAAATTGGATTAATTAGTCTGAAAAAAATTTGGAAAAAACGAAAATAATTCTACAAAATTGGAACAATAAAAATAAATTAGAAAAAATCGAAAATAAATCTAAAAAATTGGAAAATTTGCAAGAAAATTGAAAAAACCGTAAAAGTGGGAAAATTAAAAAAATCGGAAGAAATCAAAAGTAATCCAAGAAAAATGAAAAAATCTTAACTATAAAAAAAATCGAAAATAATTCTAGAAAATTAAAACATTTGCTACAAAATTGTAAAAAAACGTAAAAATGGGAAAAACTTAAAAATATTAAAAAAAAAAATGATAAAAAATCGAATGTAATCCTAGAAAATCGAAAAATTCGTAAAAATTAAGAAAAAAATGACAATGATCCTAAAAATTGGAATATTTACAAGAAAAATTGGAAAAACCGTAAATAGTCTGCAAAATCGTAAAAAACGAAAATAATTCCACAAAATTGGAAAAATAAAAATAAATTTGAAAAAATAGAAAATAATTGTAAAAAAATTGGAAAATTTGTAAGAAAATTGGAAAAACCGTAAAAATGTTAAAACCATAAAAATGGAAAAATAAAAAAAATCGGAAAAAATCAAAAGTAATCCTAGAAAAATGAAAAATTTTTAAGTACTCTGAAAAAAATCGAAAATAATCCTAGAAAATTAAAACATTTGCAAAAAAATTGTTGGAAAAAAACGTAAAAATGAGAAAAATCAAAAAATATTTAAAAAATTCATTAAAAATCGAATGTAATCCTAGAAATCGTAAATAGTCTCAAAAAATCGGAAAAAACGACAATAATTCTAGCAAATTGGAAAAATAAAAATAAATTAAAAAGAATCGCAAATAATTCTTAAAAATTGGAAAATTTTCAAGAAAATTGGAAAAATACGATTTTGGGGGATTTGGGAATAATAAACAAAATCGGAAGAAAACAAAAGTAATCCTAGAAAAATTCTTAAGCAGTCTGAAAAAAATCAAAAGTAATCCTAGAAAATTAAAACATTTTCAAAAAAATTGGAAAAAACCAAAAAATGGAAAAAATCAAAAACCATTTAAAAATTCATAAAAAACCGAATATAATCCTAAAAAATCGAAAAATTCGTAAAAATTCTGAAAAAAACCGGAAAAAACCGACAATAATCCTAAAAAATTGGAATATTTACAAACGAATTTGGAAAACCGTAATTAGTTTGAAAAAATCGGAAAAAAACTAAAATTATTCTAGAAAATTGGAAAAATAAAAATAATTGGAAAAAACCGGAAAAATTGGAAACATTTTGGAAAAATTTGTGAAAACAGAAAAAACAGGTAAAAATAGAATAAAAAAGAGAAAAAAAAAATTGGAACAAATCTGATAACATGGATATGTGAAAAAAAAGGAAAATAAAAAAAAATTAAAACAATTCAGAAGCGCCTGCGCGTTAGTAGGCACGTGACGACTTCTAAACACGCATTATCTTATGAATCATAAAAGATATCTTAAATCAGTTATCAAATATCGATTCAGCGTTAAATTTCACTGCGGAATAAAATTTTTGAAACCATTAATATCACTTCCGGTTCTGGTTTGTAAAACCAGTTTTGATACCGGAAGTCTGAAAAATCTGAAAATCTAGCTTTGAGCTATTCAAAGTATACTGAGTTTATTACCGTTGACCGTTGGTCTCTATACTAGAATCGTGATCGAGCCGGATTAATATATTTGTCAGATCAGGAAATTTCAGGTGTGGGTACCTATTTTATTATTTATGGGGTACATAAAATCATTAAAAAATATATTTTTTTGAATATGTATTATATACAAAACTCACCTCGGCGGTTAAATTACAATTATTTAAGTTTAAAATAGTAACAAAATAAATAATAATACAAACAAATACCCCCTAATTTACCCAACCGTGCGCTCATCAGATTGTTAAAAGGGATTTTTTAAGGATAGCCTATTATTATGATACACAGGTAAAAATACTTAAATTCAACACATATTTTAACTGCCGGCTCTTTAAAATCACAGATTTTGTTTGAGCCGCCTGTGCTGTAAAACTTCCATAAAATTTTGATTTATTACTCCATGTCGATTGCGATTCTAGTATAGCTCTTTTAGTTTTTGAATTATTAATGCGGACAGACGGACAGACAGACAGACCCGTATTATAAGACTTCTATCTAAACTTTATTGAATAAATGAAAATTAAAGTCTAGTACCACAAGTATTTATTTAAAGTTGGAAAAGGCAACTAGTTTCGGCATACTAATGTCATCATCAGGCCTGTAATACAAAAGTTCCGTGTAAATGACAAAATAAAGATGACAATGTGGTTGAAACTTACCAAAAAATTTTTAACATTATGATAGAAAATATTTAAATAAAATTTTTTAAAAATTGTTACATAACAAGAGCGCACATGAAAAAGTTTATACAATTAAATAAACATTAGTGTTTAGAAGTGTAAAAATTATATTCAACATATAAAATTTTAATTTAGAATCGGATAGTTGTAATTAGAAAGCTATAAATGAAAATCAATTAATAAACTTTTGAAACAAACATACGGATTTGATTTATCGTTTCGTGCGCTCTCTGGTTTTCATAATTTATCGGTAAATAATTAATTTTCGAGTTTCCCAAGATGGCAGATTTGCTAGTATCTACTATTCGCTCATGATCGATGTTGTGTTGACTGTTAATACAACCTGGTGTTGCGGTATATCGGAATTGCCATGTTATGAATATAGCGTGAAATATCTTAATTTAATGACAAACAGATGAATCGCATTAGTTATAATAAAAAAAAAACGGTTGTGTCGCCCCAAAACTTTCCCGACGAGTATCCACGAATACTTTTTCAGATATTCAATGCTAAAGTTTCAAACTTTGACAATTTTTTATTTTTGACAGGTGACATTTTTAGAAATAATTTTGACTGTTCTGGATAGAATTTTTCAAGGGCTTTCAAATGACATATTGTAAGTCTAATTCTGTGACATATTGCTTCTGTCATTTTTTGATAGGTACACTTCCGTTTGACAGATGTCGTCCAAAAACTAACGGGTTCTTCCGACGGGTAACCCAAACCCATATACCAAATTTCAGCTCAATCAGATTAAACGTGTGGCCTCTATCGTGGAAGAATACACACACATACACACAGACAAACAGACAGACTTCCATCTGGAAATGGTCTTAATCGTCTCAGGGGACCTGAAAATGGATATTTCCGTTTTTATCTCGAAATTTTTTTTTAGCTCGTTCACAATACTTTCCCTTCTAGGAGGTGGGTCGGGAAAGTAAAATGTCAATAAAAAATCTGGATTTAAAAATTTCAAGAACTGTGATCAAAAATTTCAGGAATTTTGACAAAAATTAAAAAAATTTCAATCAAAAATGTGTAAATATTTCAAAAAATTTAAAAATGTGTAAATATTTCAAAGTTTTGTTAAAAATTTCAAAGTTTCAATACAAGATTTTAGAAAAATGTAAAAAGTTCCTGATTTTGTAAAGATTTCAAAAATTTCAAGATGTGATCAAAATTTTCAGGAAATTTAACAAAATTTTAACAAATTTCAATAAAAAATCACTAAATGCTTCAAATATTTCAATAAAAAAAATCTATATTTCAAAAAATTCAAACAACTTTAAAAAAAATTCAGGAATTATGATAAAAATTTAAAAAATTTCAATCAACAATCAATCCAAATATTTCAAAAATTCTAAAAATGTGTAAAAATTTGAAGATTTTGTAATAATTTCAATAGTTTCAATAAAAAAACTATAAAAATTTTAAAAACATGTAAAAATTTCCAGATTTTAAAAAATTTCAAAAATTTTAAGAACTTATCAAAAATTTCAGGAAATTTAACAAAAATGTAAAAAGTTTTAATCAAAAATCTCTAAATATTTCAAAAATTTCAAGAACTTTAATAAAAAATTTCAGGAATTTTGACAAAAATTTAAAAAATTTCAATCAAAAATGTGTAAATATTTCAATAATTTTAAAAATGGGTAAAAATTTGAAAATTTTGTAAAAATTTCAAAGTTTCAATAAAAAATCTATCTCACGATTTTAAAAACGTGTAAAAAGTTCCAGATTTTGTAAAGATTTAAAAAATTTCAAGAACTGAAATCAAAATTTTCAGGAAATTTAACAAAATTTTAAAAAATTTCAATAAAAAAATCTATATTTCAAAAAATTCAAATATCTTTGAAAAAAAATTTCAGGAATTATGATAAAAATTTAAAAAATTTCAATCAATAATCAAAATATTTCAAAAATTTTAAAAACGTGTAAAAATTTCCAGATTTTGAAATATTTCAAAAATTTTATGAACTGTGATCAAAAATTTCAGGAAATTTCATAAAAATAAATTTAAAATTTCAAAGTTTCGATAAAAAATATATATCAAGATTTTAAAAACGTGTAAAAAGTTCCAGATTTTGTAAAGATTTCAAAAATTTCAAGAACTGAAATCAAAATTTTCAGGAAATTTAACAAAAATTTAAAAAATTTCAATTAAAAATCACTAAATGCTTCAAATATTTCAATAAAAAAAATCTATATTTCAAAAAATTCAAACAACTTTAAAAAAAAAATCAGGAATTATGATAAAAATTTAAAAAATTTCAATCAACAATCAATCCACATATTTCAAAAATTCTAAAAATGTGTAAAAATTTCAATATTTTGTAATAATTTCAATAGTTTCAATAAAAAAACTATAAAAATTTTAAAAACGTGTAAAAATTTCCAGATTTTAAAAAATTTCAAAAATTTTAAGAACTGATAAAAAATTTCAGGAAATCTAACTAAAATTTAAAAAGTTTTAATCAAAAATCTCTAAATATTTCAAAAATTTCAAGAACTTTGATCAAAAATTTCAGGAATTTTAACAAAAATTTAAAAAATTCAATCAAAATGTGTAAATATTTCAATAATTTTAAAAATGTGTAAAAATTTCAAAATTTTGTAAAAATTTCAAAGTTTCGATAAAAAATATATCAAGATTTTAAAAACATGTAAAAAGTTCCTGATTTTGTAAAGATTTCAAAAATTTCAAGAACTGATCAAAATTTTCGGGAAATTTATCAAAATTTTAAAAAATTTCAATAAGAAATCACTAAATGCTTCAAATATTTCAATAAAAAAATCTAAATTTCAAAAATTTCAAAGAACTTTGATAAAAAATTTCAGGAATTATGATAAAAATTTAAAAAATTTCAATCAATAATCAAAATATTTCAAAAATTTTAAAAATGTGTAAAAATTTCAAGATTTTGTAATAATTTTAATAGTTTCAATAAAAAAACTATAAAAATTTTAAAAACGTGTAAAAATTTCCAGATTTTGAAAGATTTCAAAAATTTTAAGAACTCTGATCAAAAATTTCAGGAAATTTAATAAAAATTTAAAAAGTTTTAATCAAAAGTCTTTAAATATTTCAAAAATTTCAAGAACTTTGATAAAAAATTTCAGGAATTTTGACAAAAATTTAAAAAATTTCAATCAAAAATGTGTAAATATTTCAATAATTTTAAAAATGGGTAAAAATTTCAAAATTTTGTAAAAATTTCAAAGTTTCAATAAAAAATATATCTCAAGATTTTAAAAACGTGTAAAAAGTTCCAGATTTTGTAAAGATTTCAAAAATTTCAAGAACTGAAATCAAAATTGTCAGGAAATTTAACAAAAATTTCAAAGAACTTTGATAAAAAATTTCAGGAATTTTGATAAAAATTTAAATAATTTTAATCAATAATCAAAATATTTAAAAAATTTTAAAAATGTGTAAAAATTTCAAGATTTTGTAAAAATTTGAATAAAAAAAACTATAAAAATTTTAAAAACGTGTAGAAATTTCCAGATTTTAAAAGATTTCAAAAATTTTAAGAACTATGATCAAAAATTTCAGGAATTTTGATAAAGATTTAAAAATTTCAATGAAAAATGTGTAAAATGTTTTCAAAAATTTTAAAAATCTAAAAATTTCAAGAGTTTTAAAAATTTCAAAAGTTTCAATAAAATATCTATAAAAATTTAAAAAAACCGGTTATGTCGCCTAAAAAATTTCCCGACGAGTATTCACGTATATTTTTTCAGATATTTAATGTTAGTTTCAAATTTTGACATTTTTTTATTTTTGACAGGTGACAGTTGGAGAAATAATTTTGACTGTTCTGAATAGAGTTTCAAATGACATATTGCAAGTCAAATTCCGTGACATTTTTTGGTAGTAACACTTCCGTTTGACAGATGTCGTACAAAAACTAATTGGTTCTTCCAACTGGTAACCCAAACCGATATACCAAATTTCAGCTCAATCGGATTAAACGTGTGGCCTCATCGTGTAAGAAAACACACAGACAGACAGACAGACTTCCATCTGGAAATGGTCTTAATCATCTCAGGTGAAAAATAATCGGTTATAATATCACTAGAGCTTGAATAATTTCCGAAAATTTTTTCGAGGTACGAAAATTTTATACCAAATGTTATATCAAAAATTATTTTAAAAAGAAAAATATTACACGGGGTAACACCGTATGATGTTTTTAGTACTTCTGATAGAATAATTCACTTTAACAATAAACACAAGAACTATACGCAACATGACATTATGGAAATAAATTTTAAGGAAAAATTGATTTTAATAAACATTTTTATTGAAATTAAATTTTTTAGGATCTCTCTCCTATTATTTTTAACTTTTTCCATCTTTCCTCATTTTTTCCGTCTTTTTTTTGTTTTTTTTTCAATTTCTTCTGATTTTTTATGATTGTTTTTCGATTTTTCCAGTTTATTTTCGGTTTTATACGGTTTTTTACGTTTTCTTTACGGTTTTTTTTACCATTTTTTACGGTTTTCTATTTTTTTCTATCTTTCTCAATTTTTTAAATTATTTACGAAATCTTACGACTTTTTGCCTGTTTTTTACAATTTTTTTTCGATTTCTTACAATTTTTTCCGAATTTTTATGTTTTTTAACGATTTTTTACGATTTTTTCATTTTTCTCTCTTTCTCAATTATTTATTTATATAGGGTGGTTCAAAATTCAATAAAAATTATTAAATTAAAAAAACGCAATAAAAATTTATAGGGTGATTCAAGATTTGCGTAAATTACTATTAAAAAACTTTAATTTTGCTGCACATCCTGTATATTTGATTGTACAGAAAACTTTTTCTTGATGATATTTTTGGAAATTAATAGGCTCTAATAATTAAATAATATATAATAAAAATTTATTCAAGAGTTATATAAATTATTATTAAAACACTTTAATTTTGCTTTGCACATCCTGTATATTTGATTTTATAGAAAACTTAATAATAAATAAAAGTTTCAAAATTCAATAAAATGTATTAAATTAAAAAAACATAATTAACATTTATAGGGTGATTCAAGATTTGCGAAAATTATTATTAAAAAACTTTAATTTTGCTTTGCACATCCTATATATTTAATTTTATAGAAAACTTTATTCTAAATAAAAGTTTCAAAATTCAATAAAACTTATTAAATTAAAAAAATATAATAAAAATTTATAGGGTGATTCAAGATTAGCGTAAATTATTATTAAAAAACTTTAATTTTGCTTTGCACATCCTGTATATTTGATTGTACAGAAAACTTTATTCTTGATTATATTTTTGGAAATTAATCAGCTCTAATAATTAAAAAATATATAATAAAAATTTATAAGGTGATTCAAGAGTTATATAAATTATTATTAAAAAACTTTAATTTTGCTTTGCACATCCTGTATATTTAATTTTATAGAAAACGCTTTTCTAACTAAAAGTATCAAAATACAATGAAATATATTAAATTAAAAAATATCATAAAAATTTATAGGGTGATTCAAGAATTGCCTAAATTATTATTAAAAAACATTAATTTTTGCTTTGCACATCCTGTATATTTGATTTTATAGAAAACTTTATTCTAAATAAAAGTTTCAAAATTCAATAAAATTTATTAAATAAAAAAAAATGTAATGAAAATTTATAGGGTGATTCAGGAATTGCCTAAATTATTATTAAAAAACAATAATTTTGCTTTGCTCATACTGTATATTTGATTTTATGGAAAACTTTATTCTAAATAAAAGTTTTAAAATTCAATAAAATTTATTAAATTAAAAAAACATAATTAACATTTATAGGGTGATTCAAGATTTGTGTAAATTATTATTAAAAAACTTTAATTTTTCTTTGTACATCCTGTATATTTGATTTTATAGAAAATTTTGTTTATGACAAATTTTTTGAAGTTCAACAAACTTTTTTAATTTAAAAAAATATAATAAAAATTTACAGGGTGATTCAAAAATTAAGTAAATTTTTATTAAAAAACTTAATTTTTCTTTGCACATTCTGTATATTTGATTATATAGAAGATATTATTCATGATAAATGTTTTGAAAATCAAAAGGCTTTATTGAATAAAAAAAAATATAATAAAAATTACGCAAATTATAATGAAAAAACTTTAATTTTGCTTAGCACATCCTGTATATTTGATTTTATAGAAAAATTTATTCTTGATAAATGTTTTAAAATTCAATAAACTTTATTAAGTTAAAAATACATAATAAAGATTTACAGGGTGATTCAAAAATTACGTAAATTGTAATTAAAAAACTGTAATTTTATTTTGCTCATCCTGTATATTTGATTTTATAGAAAACTTTATTCCGAATAAGTTTTGAAATTTAATAGAATTAACTAAATTAAAAAAATATAATAAAAAATGACAGGGTGATTCAAAATGACGTAAATTATAAACAAAAAAACTTTAATTTTGCTTTACACATCCTGAATATTTGATTTCATAAAAAAATGATTCTTGATAAAAGTTTAGAAATTCAATAAACTGTATTAAATTAAAAAATTATATTTAAAATTTACAAGGTGATAAAAAATCGTAAATTATTAAAAAAAAAAAATTTGCTTTACAGATATTTGATTTTATATCTGGTTCTTTCTAATTTTATTAAATAACAACTTCAAACTTCGGTTTTTTTCTATCTGCACTCCAATTTTTAGATAGAAATAACAAATTGGAAGGCTTTAATTTTCTTACTAATAAGTTACCAGGATTTATAAAAATAAAAAATAAAAAAAACAACATGATTGTTCACTTACAACTTTATTATTCAATGTTTATTTATACATATCTAATTACAAATAGAGTTTTTACAATGACGTACGGTTAATTTATAGTTACATAAGTGATAATAAAAAAAAACAGATTTTTTTTTTATACAAATAAAAACATAAAATACAAATTTTTTTAATAATACGAAATAATAATACTACGAAAAAGTAACTTTGACATAAGCCGTTCGGATAATTAAATTATTATGTATCTATAATTAAGCAAAGCTTTTAACAAATTAACGGGTCAAAATTACTTGTCGCAGATTTTTATCAATTTTATAAATCGTACGTCACTGTAGCAATTCACGCACTATTATTTTAATTTTATTTTCAAAGAGCAGTTTCTATAATACACTTTAGCACAGGCTTTTTTTTTCATCTTGTATACACTTTGTACTAGATTATTTATACAGTCCACTTTTTTTTTACAATATTTACACATTATTTTACGAAATTTTCGATCGTTCAGTCTCATTCTGGATATGTTTTTGCCACTTTTTGAGTAGATTCATGGCACATTTGAAGATCAGTCATCTGAAAATTAAAACAATTATTATTATTATTAATTCAAAAAATTATATCAAGTGAATGATGCCAAAAATAAGATATATTACAAATTTTTATCTTTAACAAAAGTCAATAAAAAACTCTAATATTTAAACTAACTGTAACTTTTTAACTCAACTCAAACAACGAAATAAAAAATAAACCTAACTAAAATTCAACTCACCCATTTTCTGTACACTCCTTTTACTCGATTCTACTTCTCTTAATTTTATTTCGGGCATCACCTCGGGCCGTCGAAGGAACAGACCATTGCCGTTCTACTCGCAAAGAAGTACGTCGACCAGAAAAAGAAGAAGAAAACGCAGAGATCGATGTGGAAGTTTTGCGACGCTCGGCTGAAGGCGCCCGGGGGCTCTTGGATGGGAGGCGGCCCGTTCGATGGAAGAGTGTATTCGCTATCGTAGTCGTATTCTGGAAAAAAAAATTGTTAATATGAAGTCAAATATATAGGATGTGCAAAGCAAAATTAAAATTTTTTTAAATTTTATTTTTTCGTAATTTTTGACTCACCCTGTAAATTTTAATTTTTTCAATTTAATAAAGTTTACTGAATTTCTTAAACTTATATGAATAATAAAGATTTCTATAAAATCAAATATACAGGATGTGTAAAATTAAATTAAAGATTTTTAATAATAATTTACATAATTCTTGAATCACCCTGTAAATTTTTATTATATATTTTTTTAATCCAATAAAGTTTATTGAATTTTTAAATTTTTATCAAGTATGAAGTTTTTTGAAAAATCAAGTATAGAGGACGTGTAAAACAAAGTTAGTTTTTTTAAAAATAATTGATGTAATTTTTGAAACGCCCTGTAAGTTTTTTATTACATTTTTTTATTTTAATAAATTTCATTAAATTTAAAAAAAATTATCAAGAATAAAGTTTTCTATAAAATCAAATATACAGGATGTGCAAAGCAAAATTAAAGTCTTTTAATTATAATTTATGTAATTTTTGAATCACCCTGTAAATTTTTTTATACATTTTTTAAATTTATTAAAGTTTATGAAATTTCTAAACTTTTATCAAGAATAAAGTTTTCTATAAAATCAAATATATAGGATGTGCAAAGCAAAATTAATGTCTTTTAATAATAATTTATTTAATTTTTGAATCACCCTGTAAATTTTTTTATACATTGTTTTAAATTTATTACATTTAATGAAATTTCTAAACTAATATCAAGAATAAAGTTTTCTATAAAATCAAATATACAGGATGTGCAAAGCAAAATTAATGTTTTTTAATAATAATTTATGTAATTTTTGAATCGCCCTGTAAATTTTTATTTGATGTTTTTATTTTAGTAAAGTTTATTGAATTTCTTAAACTTCTATCAAGAATAAAGTTTTCTTTAAAATCAAATATACAGGATGTGTAAAACAAAATTAAAGATTTTTAATAATAATCTACGTAATTCTTGAATCACCCTGTAAATTTTTATTATATTTTTTTAATTTAATAATGTTGGTTTGGAATTTTTAAATTTTTATCAAGTATAAAGTTTTTTGACAAATCAAGTATACATAATGTGTAAAACAAAGTTAGTTTTTTTAAAAATAATTGATGTAATTTTTAAAACGCCCTGTAAGTTTTTTATTACATTTTTTTATTTTAAAAGTTCATTAAATTTAGAAAATTTTATCAAGAATAAAGTTTTCTATAAAATCAAATATACAGGATGTTCAAAGCAAAATTAATGTTTTTTAATTATAATTTACGTAATTTTTGAATCACCCTGTACATTTTTTATACATTTTTTAAATGTGATAAAATTTATGAAATTTCTAAACTTCGATCAAGAATAAAGTTTTCTATAAAATCAAATATACAGGATGTGTAAAACAAAATTAAAGTTTTTTAAATTATATTTGACGTAATTTTTGAATCGTCCTGTAAATTGTTATTATGTTTTTTTTAATTGAATAAAGTTTATTGAATTTGAAAACTTTTATTAGAAATAATGTTTTCCATAAAATCAAGTATGCAGGATGTGTAAAATAAAGTTAAAAGTTTTTTAATAATAATTTATGTAGTTTTTAAATCGCTCTGTAATTTTTTTTATTTTATTTTAATATGGTTTATTAAATTTAGAAACTTTCATTAAAAATAAAGTTTTCTGTTTAATCAAATATACAGGATGTGCCAAGCAAAATTAAAGTTTTTTAATATTAATTTGCGTAATTTTTGAAGAAACCTGTAAATATTCATTATATTTTTCTAATTTAATAAAGTTTATTGAATTTAGAAACTTTTACATCGAATAATATTTTTTATTGAATCAAATATAGGAAAAATAGAAAAAAAATGTAAAAAAATAGAAAAAAAATAATAAAAATCAGGAAATAACAGGAAAAAAACAGAAAAAAAAAACAGGAAAATAGGAAAAAATGGGAGAAACTAGAAAACAACAGCTAACTATTAAAGAAATCAAGGAAAACATGGAAAAATAAATAAAATAGAATAAATGGGGAAATAGAAAAAATAGGGAAAAATAGGATAAATTTGAAAAATCTGGAAAGTAGCAATAATTAGGGAAAAACATGGATAACAGAAGAAACTAGTTAAAAATAAGAAAAAATATTAAAAAATAAGAAAAAACAAGAGAAAATACGAAAAATGTAAAAAATAAAAAATATATTAGAAAACAGGAAAATTAGGAAAATATATTTATTTTCTTATTTTTTTCTATTTTTACTTCAGCTTGCTCCCTTTTTAGGTACTCTCGTAATCATGCTTATAAAATTTTCACTCTGTGTAACAGATTTTGCATAAAATGTTTTTTATTATAAAACATGACGTAACAATTGTAACCATTTATGTAAAATTACAATTCAATCGGTTGTGCATTTAATATCGTTTAAAACGTAGACGACAAATATTTATACCGATAGAAATTAATTCACGATTACAATTTTTCTTTCTAATAAATCTTTGTAAAAAAATCTAAATATTAATATTTTGCACCTGATAATCTGTTGTCATCTCCTTCACCGTTATTTATTCTATTGTCAGTGCTGCTTCCCTTTGTTGAACCTCTGGAACTACCTGCAAGCCATATTTCCATTAAATTCCCAAGTATTTAATATAATTTTTTAAATAATTAAAACCGACGGGCGCATTGTAATTATTTACTTAAGTAATTAGGCTATGACAGTTCAACCCATTTCCCCATATTAAATCCCATAAGAAATCGCCAAGGCCAGAAATAGCGAAATTGGTTCTAAAAGTTATAGGGTTAAATTCGTGTAATTTGCGCAAGCGCTACGTTATTGGATAACTAATACCGTGAGGAGTAAAAGAAAAATGTATCACGTTACACATCCTTGAATAGGGATTTGCATATAGATTAAGGGAAAAATAAACAAAAAATCCCAACTACCTCCTTCAACCCCGGAAAACCCACATATATATAATGTCTCCAGTTTTAGCCAAAAATGTCATTCTTGATAAAAAGTTCGAAAATCTAAAATACAATTTTCAGACATCAATTTTTTCCAGTAGTATACGAGGTTTGTCAAAAAATATGAATTTTACTCAAATATGCAATTACATCTATTTACATTGAAAAAATATGTTTGGATATCGTTTAATATTGTTTCTATGAACATTTATCTCTTGTGATTATTATAAAAGTCCTGACAACCTTCTCGTTTCTTAATGTTTTCTAACAATTTTGAAATTTAAGCACGTAACTACAATTAAATTTGCATTGTTATTGTACCTAGAAATACATTTCAAAAATTAATACATGATTTCAATGTTTGTACTTAGTTTTTAATTCTGATCAACTTTTTTAAATAACATTTTTCGATATAAGTAGGGGTTGCGGCAGTTGAGCATGGGAAAATTTCTTATCATAATAGCGTTATAAGCAACGCCCCTTTCCAAGATGGCCGCCGATGGATGAACCACAACATCCCGATAGATGGCGCTGCGAGAAATGTCCCCCCATTTTTAATCCACGTCCTTTGTCCGCCATTTTTTATCCACGTTGTCATCTACAACCCGATAAATGGTACTGCGAAAATGTGCCGCCATTGTTAATCACTGTCTATTACCGTTATTAATAGATAGATTTAAATGAAAAAAATGGCGCGAAATTTGAAGTCTGACGTAGAATAATAATAAGTTACAGCGGAGAAATAATATAACGTCACTTAGGTATCAGCTAGCTAACAGTGCGAGGACAACAAGAAAAATAATGATAAAATCTGTGACTGTAAGAGAAAAACATGCGCAGAAGCAACTGTCACATGGTCTGATATATCCTTCAGCTAATTTTCTATCTTTAAAGTATTCATGATTAAAAATTTTAATGTTTAAAAAAAATTAAGTTTTAATGTTGTTATAATATATATTAAATTCTCAACAAAATCAAAATTTTAAATATAAAATAAAGTTCGTCAAGGTAAAAGATACCTTTATTTAATTTGTTGTATGGTACGGCAATACTAGAAAAGGGCAATGTCATCTGTTCATAATAATTGCTCTAAGCCCTTTAGGTATATCCTAATCCAAAGTCGACGGAGATGAAGTACCTGAAGTCCAGAGCCGATGCCGTTTTCAGATGTTAATTTGGACTAATAATAACGAAGATAGGTTATAATGTCTACGGCGTGATATTCCGTGTTCAATTTAGACTAATAAAAACGAAGAAATACCAAATAGCTAAAGACTAGACCAGATGGAGTTAAAGAATCTGAAGACCAAAGCCGTCAAAGCTAAAGTACGTGGAGGCCAGACCCGACGCCGTTTTCTGATGTTAATTTGGACTAATAATAACAAAAATAGATCATAATGTCCATGATGTCATATTCCGTGTTCAATTCGGACCAATAATAACAAAGAAATACCAAGTAGCTGAAGACTAGACCAGATGGAGTTGAAGTATCTGAAGACCAGAGCCGACGCCGTTTTCAGATGTCATTTTTGGACTAATAATAACAAAGATGTCCATAGCGTCATATTCCGTGTTTAATTTAGATCAATAATAACGAAGAAATAATAAATAGCTGAAGACTAGACCAGATGTAGTTGAAGTATCTGAAGACCAAAGCCGTTGGAGCTAAAGTACCTGAAGTCCAGAGCCAATGCTGTTGATCAGATGTTAATTTGGACTAATAATAACGAAGATAGATCATAATGCCAAGTGTCATATTACGTGTTCAATGTAGACCAATAATACCGAAGATAGGTCAAATAGCTGACGTATCTGACTGAGCTGAAGTACCTGAAGACCAGAGCCGACGCCAATTTAAATCAATAATAAAGAAGATAGATCATAATGTCCATATCGTTCCGCGTTCAATTTAGACCAATAATAACAAAGATAGACCGTGTCACAGTTGCTACTGCGCATGTTTTTCTCTTACAATGACAGATTTTTTTATTATTTTTCTTGTACTCCTCGCACCGTTAGCAAGCTGATAGGAAAGTGACAGTTTAGCATTACATTATTTCTGCCCTATAACTTACCATTATTCTACGCCACATATCAAATTTTGGATTAAAAATGGCGGTACATTGTTCGGAGGGCCATCTATCGGACGATAGATTTCAAGGTGGAAAGAAAATGGCGGACAAAAGACGTGGATTAAAAATGGCAGCACATTTCTCTCAGCGCTATCTATCGGGATGCTGCGGTAGATAAGGGATTGTCCAACGCTCAACTGCCGCAACCCCTACTGACGTCACATTTAAAGTTACTTTACTCTTGAGTAAAATTCAAATTTTTGACAAACCTCGTATACTACTGGTAACAATTAATATCTGATGATTTTATTTTAGATTCCAGAACAAGCAAAACTTTTTATCAAGAATGATATTTTTCGTTAAAATTACAATTTAAAAATTTTTCACCTATAAGATATCCCGTCCGTGGACACACTACTGTATATATGAAAAATATATCATGTGACACATCGTTGAATAGGTCTTTACATGTAGATTAAGGGAAAAATAAGCAAAAAATCACAACTTCGAAAAAGTACTATGCTGGTAACGTTGTATTAAAATATTATAGTGGGACAAGTGGGAAATGTCCAGAAAGTGTACCGATTGATTTATTATTTCGGTAAATGTCATTTTTTGACATACCCTGTATACCAGAATTTTTCGTTAATCTAATTCGCTCGTTAAACGAGAAGCAAAAGTTCATTTTTTCATACACGAATTTAAAAAAACAGAAGCTAGATGCATTTTTTCATGTTTAAACCAAAGCACAGAAGCTAGAATGCATTTTTTTCATGTTTTAAAAAAAGCACAAAAGCAAGAATGCATTTTCTCCACAGTCGAATTTAGAAAATAAGAACAAAAATACGTTTTTTTCGCACGAATTGTAAAAAAACAGAAGCAAAATTTCATTTTTTCATACACGAATTTCGAAAAAAAAGCAAAAATGCATTTTTTCATACTCGAATTTGAAAAAATAGACAAGCAAAAATGCATTTTTTCATACAAAAATTTAAAAAAAAAACAAGCTGGAACACATTTTTTCATGTTTGAAGAAAACGCACAAAAGCTAGAATGCATCTTTTCAGACATGAATTAAAAAAAAACACAAAATCAAGAATGCATTTTTTCCACAGTCGAATTTGGAAAATAAGAAAAAAAATACGTTTTTTTCGCACGAATTGTAAAAAAACAAGAGAAGCAAAATTTCATTTTTTCATACACGAATTTCGAAAAAAAAGCAAAAATGCATTTTTTCATACTCGAATTTGAAAAAATAGACAAGCAAAAATGCATTTTTTCATACAAAAATTTAAAAAAAAAACAAGCTGGAACACATTTTTTCATGTTTGAAGAAAACGCACAAAAGCTAGAATGCATCTTTTCAGACATGAATTAAAAAAAAACACAAAATCAAGAATGCATTTTTTCCACAGTCGAATTTGGAAAATAAGAAAAAAAATACGTTTTTTTCGCACGAATTGTAAAAAAACAAGAGAAGCAAAATTTCATTTTTTCATACACGAATTTCGAAAAAAAAGCAAAAATGCATTTTTTCATACTCGAATTTGAAAAAATAGACAAGCAAAAATGCATTTTTTCATACAAAAATTAAAAAAAAAAACAAGCTGGAACACATTTTTTTCATGTTTGAAGAAAACGCACAAAAGCTAGAATGCATCTTTTCAGACATGAATTAAAAAAAAACACAAAATCAAGAATGCATTTTTTCCACAGTCGAATTTGGAAAATAAGAAAAAAAATACGGTTTTTTCGCACGAATTGTAAAAAAACAAGAGAAGCAAAATTTCATTTTTTCATACACGAATTTCGAAAAAAAAGCAAAAATGCATTTTTTCATACTCGAATTTGAAAAAATAGAGAAGCAAAAATGCATTTTTTCATACAAAAATTAAAAAAAAAAAACAATCTATAATGCATTTTTTTCATGTTTGAAAGAAAGCGCAGAAGCAATAATGCATTTTTTTCATGTTTAAAAAAAATCACAGAGGCTAGAATGCATCTTTTTAGACACGAATTTAAAAAAAAAACACAAAAGCAAGAATGCATTTTCTCCACAGTCGAATTTGGAAAAAAAGAACAAAAATAAGTTTTTATCGGACGAATTGTAAAAAAACAACAGAAGCAAAATTTCATTTTTTCACACACGAATTTCGAAAAAAAAAGCAATAATGCATTTTTTCATACTCGAATTTGAAAAAATAGGGAAGCAAAAATGCATTTTTTCATACAAAAATTAAAAAAAAAAACAAGCTGGAATACATTTTTGCCATGTTTAAAAAAAGCACAGAAGCTTTAATGCATTTGTATCATGATTAAAAAAAATACGTTTTTTTCGCACGAATTGTAAAAAAACAACAGAAGCAAAATTTCATTTTTTCATACACGAATTTCGAAAGAAAAGCATAAATGCATTTTTTCATACTCGAATTTGAAAAAAGAGGGAAGCAAAAATGCATTTTATCATACACAAATTTAAAAAAAAACAGATACTAGAATGCATTTTTGTAATGTTTTAAAAAAGCACAGAAGCTAGAATGCATCTTTTCAGACACGAATTAAAAAAAAAAAAACACAAAACCAGGAATGCATTTTCTCCACAATAGAATTTGGAAAATAAGAATAGAAATACGTTTTTTTCGCACGAATTGTAAAAAAACAACAGAAGCAAAATTTCATTTTTTCATACACGAATTTCGAAAAACAAGCAAAAATGCATTTTTTTATACTCGAATTTGAAAAAATAGAGAAGCAAAAATGCATTTTTTCATACACAAATTAAAAAAAAACAGAAGCTATAATACATTTTTTTCATGTTTTAAAAAAAGCACAGAAGCTAGAATGCATGTTTTCACACACGAATTTGAAAAAAAAAACATAAAAGCAAGAATGCCGATTTATTCACTTTTCTATATGTATGGGGTTGGCGCCATTGACGGGGGGTTGGAGGCATTGACGGGGGGGGGGGGGGTTTAATAGGGTAGTTGAGATTTTTTTGCTTATTTAAAGACCTATTCAACGCAGTGTCACATGGTACATTTTTCCTTAAATACGGGTGGTAGGGGGTTCGAAGAGAATTCATACAAACAAACTGTCATAGCCTAATTACTTACTTATTTTCATTTAATTTCATTTAAAATAATTTTCAACCCTGTATGTTAATCTCTGTATACAGGATGTATATAATTTTTGTTGTATCTTGTTTACTCAAAATATATTAAGTCAACAATTTTTATATTTCTATAATTTAAAATCATTTATATTAAAATTGATGGTAAAAATAGTTCAATTATTATTTTGATATGAAAGGTAAAAACAAAATTATCTTTCAACATCATTACGAACTGTCCAATTAAAACAAAAATCGTCATATGCTAATTGACACTTCATCGAATTATTTCCCGACTTCATCGTTAAAACGAAACACGACAGAAACGATAAAAGAACGTTTCGAAAAAATTGGCTTAATTTATGCCCGAAGCATTTTCCTTCCGAAAGATTCTTATCCTTTTCTTTTACAGTTATCGGTTGGAGGGTATATTAGTGTTGCTACTTTTATTCGCGACAATATTAAGCCAATCTTCATCTTTTACTGCTGTTTAATAAATAAGTCGGCCAACCACCGGCTGGGGGTAATTTTTTCTTATTCTCCTGCCGCCCGTTATGACGGGCCAAATATAATTGGATAGATTTTTCAAGAGGGTAAGAAAGTTTCGTTACAGGACCGGACAAAGTTAATTTTTTTTAAATCATATGATGCTATTTACCACATCGTTCACACTATTTATCGCAATAATGGACAATAATTAGACAATAAAAAGACAATAATTAGACTAGGCAATAAATAGACAATTTAATAATTGGGCAATTAGACAATTTTGTAAAACAATTAGTTCAATTTTTTAAACAAAAAATTATTCAATAACCACCATTTTCGCCCAATTCTTAAATTTATTGCTCAAAATATGGACAAAATGAATTTTATTACGAATTCCAAAATTATCTTAATTTTCCACGTCAACTGTTCAAAAATATTTTTTTTAAACCAAAACTTGTCTAATAACCACCATTTTTCTCCCAATAATTTATTGCAACAATAATTGGACAAAGTAAATTTTAATCATTTTTTTAAATATAAATTACCCAATTATCTTAATTTGGCTCTTCAACTGTTCAAGAATAATTTTTAAAAATATTTCAAATGAAAAATTGTCCAATAACCACCATTTTTTACACAATTATAAAATTTATTGTTATGAAATTTGAACAAAGTGAATTTTAATAATTTTTTTTTACCTTAAAATTGTCCAATTACCACCATTTTTTTACCCAATTATTAAATTTATTGCTATAAAATTTTTATAGAGTAAATTTTAATCATTTTTTAAATACCAATTGTTCAATTATCTTCATCTACCGCTTAAACTGTTCAAAAATAAGTTTTAAGAATTTTTTAAATCAAAAATTGTCCAATAGCATTTTTCCCCAAATATTAAATTTTTTGCTATAAAATTTGGACAAACTGAATTTTAATCATTTTTTTATCTAAATATTGTCCAATTATCTTAATTTTGAGCTTTAACTATTCAAAAATTTAATTTAAGCATTTTTTAAACCAAAAATTGTCCAATAACCACCATTTTTCACTTAATTATTAAATTTATTGCTGTAACATTTGGACAAAGTGAATTTTAATCACTTTTTTACATAAATATTGTCCAATTATCCTAATTTAGAGCTTCAACTAATCAAAAATATGTTTTAAGAATTTTTTAGACCAAAAATTGTCCAATAATCACCATTTTTCACCCAAATATTAAATTTTTTGCTATAAAATTTAGACAAAGTGAATTTTAATCATTTTTTATCTAAATATTATCCAATTATCTTAATTTTGAGATTTAACTATTCAAAAATTTAATTTAAGCATTTTTTTAAACCAAAAATTGTCCAATAACCACCATTTTTCACCCAAATATTAAATTTATTGCTATAAAATTTGGACAAAGTGAATTTTAATCATTTTTTTATCTAAATATTGTCCAATTATCTTAATTTTGAGCTTTAAGTATTCAAAAATTTAATTTATGCATTTTTTAAACTTAAAATTGTCCAATAACCACCATTTTCACTAAATTATTAAAATTATTGCTGTAGCATTTGGACAAAGTGAATTTAAATCACTTTTTTAGCTAAATGTTGTCCAATTATCCTAATTTAGAGCTTCAACTATTCAAAAATATGTTTTAAGAATTTTTTAAACCAAAAATTGTTCAATAATCACCATTTTTCATCCAAATATCAGTTTATTGCTATAAAATTTGAACAACGTGAATTTTATTCATCTTTTTTTAATAAAAATTGTCCAATAATCTTAATTCGCCATTTCAATTGTTCCAAAATAATTTTAAAGAATTTTTTAAAACGAAAATTGTCCTAAAACCACCATTTGTGGCCCAATTATTAAATTTATTGCTATAAAATTTGGATAAAGTGAATTTTAATCATTTCTTTATCTAAATATTGTCAAATTCTCTTAATTTTGAGCTTCAACTGTTCAAAAATAAGTTTTAAGAATATTTTAAACCAAAAATTGTCCAATAACCACCATTTTTTTTTACCCAATTAAATTTATTGCTATAAAATTTGGACAAAGTGAATTTTAATTATTTCTTTATCTAAATATTGTCCAATTCTCCTAATTTTGAGCTTCAACTGTTCAAAAATAAGTTTTAAGAATATTTTGAACCAAAAATTGTCCAATAACCACCATTTTTTTACCCAATTAAATTTATTGCTTTAAAATTTGGACAAAGCAAATTTTAATCATTTTTTAAATACAAATTATCTAATTACCTTAATCTGCTGCTTCAACTGTTTAAAAATAATTTTTAAGAATTTTTTAAACCAAAAATTGTCCAAAAACCCCCATTTTTTTACCCAAATATTAAATTGATTGCTATAAAATTTGGAAAAAGCAAATTTTAATCATTTTTTTAAATACAAATTGTCCAATTACCCTATCTGCCGCTTCGACTCTTCAAAAATAATTTTTAAGTATTTTAAAAGGATAATTAAAAAATAGACAATAATGGGACAATACTTAGACAATAATTGGATAATAATTAGACAATACTTAGACACTAATTAAACATTGTTTAGGTAGTTAGGCAATAATTTGACTAGATAATTAAATAATAAGCAATTTAAATTAATTTTATTAATTAATGAAAATTCAATTAGGTCGTACATTAATTTTTGTTTCGTGCGTAGATATCATAATTGGGTAGTCATAATTAGGCTGTTATAATTAGTCAATTAGAAATTAGACAATTGAATAATAATTGAGAACTAATTAGACAATAATAAGACGGTGGTAAGAGGATAATTAGAAAATAATTAAGATATAATTAGTAAATTAAATACTTAGACAATTGGGCTGTCATATTTTTACTATTGCAATAATTAATTTTATTAGTTTAAATTAGATTTATTAATAAATGAAAATTCATTTATCTTTTACTTTAATTTTTTGTTTCGTCATAATTGGCCATTCATAATTAGGCTATTGTAATTATTTCATTAGACAATAGGTCAATAATTAGGCTATAATTAGTCAATGCTTATGTAATTAGGTAATAATTAGTAAACTAAATACTTAGACAATCGGGCTGTCATAGTTTTACTATTGCAATAATTAATTTTCTTAGTTGAAATTAGATTTATTATTGAATGAAAATTGAATTACCTTTTATAATTTTTTATTTTGTTATAATTGGGTATTCATAATTAGGCTGTTATAATTAGGCATTTAGACAATTGGGCCATAATTAGTCAATAATTAGGCTATAATTAGTCAATGCTTACGTAATTAGACAATAATTAGTACATTGAATAATTAGTACATTGAATAATTAGTACATTGAATAATTAGATAATTGGGCTGTCATAGTTTTACTATTACAATAATTAATTTTATAAGTTCAAATTAGATTTATTAATAAATAAAAATTCAATTACCTTTTACTACTACTAATTTTTTGTTTCGTCATAATTGGGTATTCATAATTGGGCTGTTATAATTAGGACTTTAAAGAATTGAGCAATAATTAGTCAATGTTTATGTAATTAGGCAATAATTATTAAATTAAATACATAGGCAATTGGGCTGTCATACTTTTACTATTGCAATAATTAATTTTATTAGTTCAAATTAGATTTATTAATAAATGAAAATTCAATTATCGTTTACTTTAAGTTTTTGTTTCGTCATAATTAGGTATTCATAATTAGGCTGTTATAATTAGGCATTTAGACAATTGGGCCATAATAAGTCAATAATTAGGCTATAATTAGTCAATGTTTATGTAATTAGGCAATAATTATTAAATTAAATACATAGGCAATTGGGCTGTCATACTTTTACTATTGCAATAATTAATTTTATTAGTTCAAATTAGATTTATTAATAAATGAAAATTATCTTTTACTTTAATTTTTTGTTTCGTCATAATTGGGTATTTATAATTAGGCTATTATAATTAAGCTTTCAGACAATTGGGCAATAACTAGTCAATAATTAGGCTGTAATAAGTCAATATTTAGGCTATAATTAGTTAATGTTTATGTAATTAGGTAATAATAAGTAAATTAAATAGTTTTACTTATGCAATAATTAATTTTTTTAGTTCAAATTAGATTTATTAATAAATGCAAATTCCATTATCTTTTACTTTAAGTTTTTGTTTCGTCATAATTGGGCATTTATAATTAGGCAATTGTAATTAGTCCATTAGACAATTCGTTAATAATTAGACAATAATTAGGCTATAATTAGTCAATGCTTACGTAATTAGGCAATAATTAGTAAATTAAATACTTAGACAATTGGGCTGTCATAGTTTTACTATTGCAATAATTAATTTTACTAGTTCAAATTAGTTTTATTTATTTTTTTGTGTAGACGTTGGAAAAATATCTAGTACGTTTCTGCTCCGATATCATTTTTTCTGTAACGACTATTATTTTTGCTTGCGTCGCCTTTTGGCCCTTTTGTAGGTTATTAAATATTTCTTGTCGGGGCGTCGTCGCTGAAGGACATTAAGACAATTCGAGGTTAGGATTAGTGTTATTGATATGGTCGCGCTTTCTCAATTTCGATGCCCTTTTCCTTCGAAACGGTTTATTTATTCATTAGGACAATAAAAAGACAAGTGTATAGCTACGCATTGATGGCGTTTTATTTTTTTTTTGGTAGATTGGAAAGTGGAATTACTTTTTATTTTTATTTTTAACGTTTATCTATATACAGGGCGCTTCAATAATAATGGAATATGAAAAAAATAATTTCTTCTATATGTATATTGAATCTAGCGATTTCGTGAGGACGTGCTGAGTCCTTAATAAAATTTCCACTTCCACATATTGATTTATTTTTAGGTAAAATCTAACTCGAGTGTTACGTTAAAAAAAA
This sequence comes from Neocrepidodera transversa, assembly GCA_963243735.1. Lineage (NCBI taxonomy): Eukaryota > Metazoa > Arthropoda > Insecta > Coleoptera > Chrysomelidae > Neocrepidodera > Neocrepidodera transversa. Next base: position 14,523,660 of record OY725353.1, on the reverse strand, counting down.
CGGTATTGCCAAGTAATAACAAAATTAAAAAAAAATAAATATTTACCTTTTTTTGCCACAGGCGTAGCCAGATGAGTTGTGGTTTTGATAGTAGTTGGAGCAGGAATTTCTGAAAACAAAAAAATACATTTTAATTTCTTAATATTTTAATTAATTTTTGTTGATATAACGAGAGAATATATCGGGCCACTTAAAATACTCCAGATTTCAACGTAAACGCGGGGTTAACTAAGGAAGAATGTTAATAGGGTTACGGTAGATAATTAACTTTATTGGCGAAGTGTGTGCAGAAGGGCGGAAACCCTTTCTCTCACCCCTTCTTCGGTTTTCTCGAGAACGCGAGAGTCCATTTGATACGGAATTTGAGTTTATTAGGGCGAATTTTAAAGGATGTGGGAAATTAAACTTTTCTGAGATAATTATTACAAATTTTATTATTCACCATCTGGTTAAAACTAAAAATTTACTCATTGCGCCACCTACAAAGCCAGAGCTTAATTTTATTTACACTTACATATTTCTACAAAATATTAAAAATGGTACATTTTTGTCACTCTTTATTATGTCATTGTTTAATTATTGCCTCGCTACCTAATCACTGATTAATTAGAGTCTAATTATTGTTTAATTATTGTTTAATTATTGTTTAATTATTGTCTAATTATTGTCAAATTATTGTCTAATTTTTGACCAATTATTATCTGACTTTCTAAGTATGGCGCAACAGTTGCCTAATTGTCTAATTATTACTACAAAAAAAATCTAAACATTGACTAATCATTGCCCTATTATTGTCTAATCATTTTTTAATTTTCCTTTTACTATCGTTTTATTATTGTCTAATTGGTGCCCAATTATTATCTGACTGTCTAATTATGGCCCAACAGTTGCCCTAATTGCCTAATTATAATAGCCTAATTGTAAATGCCCAAAAAACCTTAACATTGACTAATTATTGACTAATTATCTTTTAATTTTCCATTTACTATCTATTTATTATTATCTGATTATTGTCTAATTATTGCCCAATTTTATTTATTTGACTAAGTATGGCCCAACAGTTGTCTGATTGCCTAATTATAAGAGCCTAATTATGACTGCCCAAAAAGCCTAAATATTGACTAATTATCTTTTAATTTTCCATTTACTATCTATTTATTATTATCTGATTATTGTCTAATTATTGCCCAATTTTATTTATTTGACTAAGTATGGCCCAACAGTTGACTGATTGCCTAATTATAAGAGCCTAATTATGACTGCCCAAAAAGCCTAAATATTGACTAATTATTTTTAAATTTTCCTTTTACTATTGCTTTAATATTTTCTGATTATTGTCTAATTATTGCCCAATTATTATTTAATTGACTAAGTATGGCCCAACAGTTGCCTGATTGCCTAATTATAAGAGCCTAATTATGACTGCCCAAAAAACCTAAATATTGACTAATTATTTTTAAATTTTCCTTTTACTATTGCTTTAATATTTTCTGATTATTGTCTAATTATTGCCCAATTATTATTTAATTGACTAAGTATGGCCCAACAGTTGCCTGATTGCCTAATTATAAGAGCCTAATTATGACTGCCCAAAAACCTAAATATTGACTAATTATTTTTTAATTTTCCTTTTACTATTGATTTAATATTTTCTGATTATTATCTAATTATTGCCCAATTTTATTTATTTGACTAAGTATGGCCCAACAGTTGCCTGATTGCCTAATTATAAGAGCCTTATTATGACTGCCCAAAAAACCTAAACATTAAATAATTATTGCCTAATTCTTAACTAATTATTATCTAATTATTGTCTAATTATAATCTAATTATTGCCTAATTATTGCCTAATTGTCTATATATTTTTATAATGATTATTCCAAATTTTGCAATATTGATTCATAATTAGGCTATTGTAATTAGTCCATTAGACAATCGGTCAATAATTAGACAATAATTACAAAAGGAACTATATATATTTATTTTTCGTTCCTCCGACACTGATTCCAAATACAAGTAATTAATTATGTTAGATTCAATATTAGTTCAACCGAACACTCATACGATGCTTACTAAAATTTGTAATAGGAACTATTCGGCAATCGAGGCCCAAAACTCCTTAATAATGAATGTTACATTTAGATATCTTCGGGGATTATTTTGTCAATTCCATCCTGATTTCACTCCGGGATTAATTAAGATTAATGGCATTATAATGAATTATTCAAGGAAACAGAAATGTCCTTCGCTCCGAGCGGCAGAAAATCGGAAAACGCCTTTGTTTTCGAATTACCGAGCACGAAATTTCCTTCAGTAATTAGTAACGAATTTGTAGGACTTAAACGGACTAAGTTCGAGTTATGCCAAAAGGTGGTAATATTTTGAAGGTAGAAGAATAATTATCGGCTTACAGCTAAATTTAAAATAACAGTATATATGGTAAAAGTATTTTTTAGCATTTTATGTAGCGAGAAATTTTCCTGGCAAGTAATTGTGTGGCAAACAACTTTCCTGTTGAATAATTCTGTGGCGAGAAACTTAACTGGCAAATATTTGTGTGGCTTCAAACTTTAGCGTTGAATAATTGTGTGACGAGAAACTTTCCTGGCAAGTAATTGCGTTTCAAGAAACTTTCCTCTGATTAGTTATGTATCGAGAAGCATGTAATTGTGTGGCAAGAAACTTTCGTATTGTATAATCGTGTGGCAAGAAAGTTTCCTGTCGAATAATTGTGTGGCGAGAAGCAAGTGTAACAAGAGACTATCCTGTTGAATAAGCGTGTGGCGAGAAAGTTTCTTGGCAAGTAATTGTGTGACAAGAAACTTTCCTCTTCAATAACCGTGTGACGAGAAACTTTACTGGCAAGTAATTGTGTGACAAGAAATTTTGCTGTTGAATAATGTGTGGGTATAAACATTCCTAGCAACTAATTGTGTAGTAAGAAACTTTGCTGTTCAATAATTATGTGTCGAGAAACTTTCCTGGCAAGTAATTGTGTGATAAGAAACTTTTCTGTGATATAATTGTGTGGCGAGAAATGTTCCTGGCAAGTAATTATGAGGCAAAAAACTTGAATAATTGTGTGGTAAGAAGTAATTGTTTCGCGAAAAAGTTTCCTGGCAAGGTATTATATGGCAAAAAACTTTACCTGTTGAATAATCGTGTGAAGTGAAAATTTCCTGGCAAGTAATTGTATGGTAGGAAATATTTCTGTTGAATAATCGTGAGGAGAGAAATATTCCTGACAAGTCATTGTGTTGCAAGAAACGTTCCTGTTGAATAATTGAGTGGCGAGAAACTTTTCTGTTGAATAATTGTATGGCGAACAATATTCATCACAAGTAATTGTGCGGCAAGAAACTTTTATTGAATAAACGTGTGGCGAGAAACTTTCCTGGCAAGTAATCATGTGACAAGAAACTTTCCTATTGAATAATTGTGTGCCGAGAGACTTTCCTGGCAAGTAATTGTGTGGCAAATAACTTTCCTGTTGAATAATTGTTTGGCGAGAAACTTTCCTGGTAAGTAATTTTATGGTAAGAAACTTCAATGTTGAATAATCGAGTGGCGAAAAAATTTTCTGGCAAGTTATTGTGTGGTAAGAAACTTTTCTGTTGAATAATTGTATGGCGAGAAACTTTCCTGTTGAATAATTGTGTGGCGAGAAACATTCGTAATAAGTAATTGTGTGATAAAAAAACTTTTCTGTTGGCTAATTGTGTGAGAAGAAACTTTTCTGGTAAGTAATTGTGTGGCAAGACGATTTCCTATGGAATTAATCGTGTGGTAAGAAACTTTTTTGTCAAGTCATTGTGTGGTAAACTTTCCTGTTGAATAATCGTGTGTTGATTAACTTTTTTGACAATTAATTGTGTGGAAAGAAACATTCCTGTTGAATAAGCGTGTGACGAGAAACTTTTCCTGCAAGTAAATGCATGGCAAGAAACTTTCCTGACAAGTAATTATGTGACAAGAAACTTTCCTGTTGAACTATGTGTAGCCAGAAACATTCCTGGCAACTAATTGTGTAGTAAGATTTTTTGCTGTTCAATATTTGTGTATCGAGAAACTTTCCTGGCAAGTAATTGTGTGGCGAGAAACTTTCCTGGCAAGTAATTGTGTGACAAGAAACTTTCCTATTGAATAATTGTGTGGCGAGAGACTTTCCTGGCAAGTAATTGTGTGCCAAGAAAATTACCTGTTGAATAATTGTGTGGCGAGAAACTTTTCCTGCAAGTAAATGCATGGCAAGAAACTTTCCTGACAAGTAATTATGTGACAAGAAACTTTCCTGTTGAACTATGTATAGCCAGAAACATTCCTGGCAACTAATTGTGTAGTAAGATTTTTTGCTGTTCAATATTTGTGTAACGAGAAACTTTCCTGGCAAGTAATTGTGTGGCGAGAAACTTTCCTGGCAAGTAATTGTGTGACAAGAAACTTTCCTATTGAATAATTGTGTGGCGAGAGACTTTCCTGGCAAGTAATTGTGTGCCAAGAAAATTACCTGTTGAATAATTGTGTGGCGAGAAACTTAACCGGCAAATATTTGTGTGGCTTCAAACTTTAGCGTTAATCAATCGTGTGGCGAGTAACTTTTCTGGCAAGAAATTGCTTGACAAGAAATTTTCCTTTCGAATAATTGTGTGGGGAGGAAATTTCCTGTTGTATGGCAAGAAACTTTCCTGGCAAGTAATTGTGTGACAAGAAATTTTCTATTGAATAATTGTGTGGCGAGAGACATTCCTGGCAAGTAATTGTGTGGCAAGAAACTTTCCTGTTGAATAATTGTTTGACGAGAAACTTTCCTGTTGAATAATGTGAAGCGAGAAACTTTTCTCTTGAATAATTGCATGGCGAGAAATATTCCTGACAAGTAATTGTGTGGCAAGAAACTTTTTTGTTGAATAATCGTGTGGCGGAAACTTTCCTGTTGAATAATCTTATAGCAAGAAACTTTCCTGTTGAATAATTGTTTGACGAGAAACTTTCCTGTTAAATAATTGTGTGGTTGATAAACTTTTCTGTTGAATAATTATGTGGCGATAGACTTTCCTGTCAAGTAATTGTGTGGCAAGTAACTTTCCTGTTGAATAATTGTATGATAAGAAACTTTCCTGGTAAGAACCTTTCCTGTTGAATAATTGAGTGGTGAAAAAATGTTCTGGCAAGTTATTGTGTGGTAAGAAACTTTTCTGTTAAACAATTGTGTGGCGAGAAACTTTCTTAACAAGTAATTGCGTGACAAAAAATTTCCTGTTGACTAATTGTGTGACGAGAAACTTTCCTGGCAAGTAATTATGTGACAAGAAGATTTCCTGTGGAATAATGATGTGGCAATAAACTTTCCTGTCAAGTCATTAAGTAGCAAACTTTCCTGTTGAATAATCGTGTGTTGATTAACTTTGTTAACAATTAATTGTGTGGAAAGAAACTTTCCTGTTGAATAAGCGTGTGACGAGAATCTTTTCTGGCAAGTAATTACGTGGCAAGAAACTTTCCTGTTAAATAATCATGTGATGAGAAACTTTTCTTGCAAGTAATTATGCGACAAGAAACTTTCTTGACAAGTTATTATGTGACAAGAAACTTTCCTGTTGAAAAATTGTGTGTTGAAAATTTTTCTGGGCAACTAATTGTATGGCAAGAAACTTTCCTGTTGAATAATCGTATAGCGAGAAACTTTCCTGGCAAGTAATTGTGTGGCAAAAAGATTTCCTGTAGAATAATCTAGTGGCAAGAAATTTTCCTGGCAAGTCATTGTGTGGAAAACTTTTCTGTTAAATAATCGTGTGTTGATTAAATTTCCTGACAAGTAACTGTATGGAAAGAAACTTTCCTGACAAGTAATTATGTGACAAGAAACATTTCTGTTGAATAATTGTGTGGCTAGAATTTTTCTGGGCAAGTAATTGTGTGGCAAGAAACTTTTCTGTTCAATAATCGTATAGTGAGAAATTTTCCTGACAAGTAATTGTGTTGCAAGAAGATTTCCTGTGGAATAATCGTGTGGGAAGAAACTTTTCTGATAAGTAACTGGGTAGAAAAAAACTTTATTGTTGAATAAGCGTGTAACGAGATACTTTTCTGGCAATTAATTGCGTGGCAAGAAACTTTCGTGTTGAATAATTGTGTGGCGAGAAACTTTCCTGACTTATAAGTATGTGACAGGAAACTTTCCTGTTGCATAATTGTGTGGTGACAAACTTTCTGGGCAAGTAATTGTGTGGCAAAAAACTTTCCTGCTGAATAATAGTGTGACAAAAAACATTTCTTGCAATTAATTGCATGGCAAGAAACTTTCCTGATAAGCAATTATGTGACAAGAAACTTCCTTATTGAATAATTGTCTGGCGAGAAATTTTCTGGTCAAGTAAATGTGTGGCAAGAAAGTTTCCCGTTGAATAATTGTGTAGCGAGAAACTTTTAAATTAAGCAATTGTGTGACAAGAAACTTCCTAATGAATAATTGTGTAATATTTAATTTGTCTGTAACTTTTTTGTTAACCTCTTTGATGAAACATTTTATGGATACGCTACTGTTTCAATCAGTTTAAACGTGTTTTAATCCACCAATACGAATATTCTGTTATTATTAATTATTTCTGTTTGATCTTGTATCGTACATAATTCGTTACGCAAACAATGATTTCGAATATAAGTGAACGGTTCCTATTATTAATCTATGACCCTTTGTCGATTTCGTAATGTACATTGATTAATATCATTTGTATACATAATCCCGAGAGAAACATCTTCTCTACTAATTTTGATTTAGAACAAGGAGTTAAAGGACGATGTTAGAATTTCCTTTTTTAAATTATGATGATTTTGAATCAATATCGCAAAATTTCAAAAAATTATTCTAATATACCAAAAAATTATAGGGATTATATTTAATATTACAATAAAACGAACAAAAACAAAATCTACTAAATTAGTTATACAAACATCAACCATGAAAGTCAATTAAAGTGACAGCATAAACCTAAACCGACTTTTCCCCCGTTTGTGTTAGCGGAAATACAAACGCACGCAACCCTAATTTTGGAGCACACTCAATACCTCGTCGATTTTCCAATGAAAAGCTGTGTACGAATCGTCCCAAACAATTGATTCGATTCGAATTAAAATAGATAATTAACTTTCGAATTCGGAATGCGATTATGGGGTACGTTTTTGCGGATGCAGATTGTTTTTTGCGGACCACTTGTAGATGGTTCAATTTGATTTTATGCGGTTAGCGAGTGGAAATGGCGAATTCAATTTTTTGCCATCGAGGAGAAAATTAATTGGAAATTTAGGACGATTGTGAGTAAAACTATTTTTATAAATTAAATAATTATTTCTTACCTTCTAATTTAATAACACCATCTGTTTCGCCTAATGAATTTTTGGCTACACATTTGTATGAACCAAAATCTGATTTATTAACTCTTCTAATCTTGAGCATCATATATTTCTTGTAACCGTTATCCATAGAAACAGCCTCGTATTTGTCGCCTACAAAGAAAGAACTAAAAGTTAATAATAAGCACAATTTCATATACATTAATTTATATCATTTTTACATTTTTGTAATTCGAACATTATCCATTGTTTTTTCCGAATAAGGAATTTTATAATAATTAAAAAAAAATTGAACTCAATTGTATTTAAATATCCAACATTTGGCTATAAATTGATACTTTCTGTAATTTTACAAGTACAAACCTGATAATTTGGTTGTAAAAAATTAAAAGCAGTTTGCTTCAAAAGATCCTAAATATCTATTTACTATTTTTACATTTTTGTAATTTCGAACATTATCCATTGTTTTTCCGAATTCGGAATTTATTAATAAAAAAAATAAACTCAATTGCATTTAAATATAATTCTTCATCCAACATTTCGTTTCAAACTGATACTTTTTGTAATTTTACGGGTACAAACCTGATAATTTGGTTCTAAAAAATTAATAGCAGTCTGCTTCAAAAAATCCTAAATATCTATTTAGTGTTTTTTGTAATTTCGGACATTATCCATTGTTTTCCCGAATACGGAATTTTTTAATAATTAAAAAAAATTGAACTCAATTGCATTTAAATATAATTCCTCATCCAACATAAATGAAATGTTTATACCAATATCCATGATTTATTTTTGTATATTTGTATGTATTTTATTATTTATTTATTCTACCATAAAAGTATAAGTTAATAATGAAAGTTACTAACAAATTTCTGAACAAATCCATTCGGGCCAACTCCATTTCGGTATTGAATAATAGAACGCGTTCGCGTTCGTGTTCGCCACAACAAAAACCATTTTTCCATAAGGAAAATAAGGAGAAACGTTCGGGAAAGCTTAGAACTGCTCGGGACACATACAATGAGAATGTAGATATAAACTAGATTTCCACATATTTAGCAAACCCAAGTATCGAAATAATCATAAAAAAATTCTCGGGGCACATACTGCATAGTCGACCAAAAAAGTGTGTAAGGACAAATACCCAAATTGGTCATCTTGGAAAAAATTGCCACATGAAATCAGGGACCCGGATGGTACCGTTAAAAACAGAAAACCGAACCAGAACCGATATTTTTTATTGGACCGGAACCGTAACTGAACTGTTATTTAATCCTGAATTAAAATTTCAGAACCGAACCGGAACACCTAATTTTTTAAACTGTTTTATCGGGTTTTTTTGGTTTCATTGTTAATAATATTGTAACTTTTGTTTTTGTTTAGCTTTGATTAATAACGTGTTTCCGATGGGAAATATGTTACTAGATAATGATGTAGTCCTTGCAGGATTTTTTTGGAACCACGTTACAAGGTAGGCTTAAATAAAATTGTGAGGGCAAAAAGCCATTTAAAGATGCCATGGGCCAGATCATTAAAAGAAAAGTGACATTTCTCAGGACATTATCAGTCTGATATTGAAAATTGGTCATCTTGGAAAAAATTGCCACATGAAATAATAAAAAAAATTCTAAGGGCACATACTGCATAGTCGACCTTAAAATTATGTAATCAACAAGACCTAAGGACATTCACCCCAAATTGATATTTTGAAAAAATAGCTGCATGTAATAATTAAAAAAAATTCTTGGGGCATATACAGATCAAAAAATTGTTTAATCAATAAGATAAGGACAAATACCAAAATTGATCTTGGGAAAAATGTATTAAAAAAAAAATTTTGTTGCATATACTGCATAATCCACCAAAAAATGATGTAATCAACAAGATCTAAGAATAAAGACTCAAAGTGGCCAACTTAGATAAAATAGAAGTCATTAAAACCTGCGAATTCTATTTTATTTAACTTATTTTAAAAATTGACTGATTTATTTACTCGATAAACCCATTCTTGGCTTTCCCAACTCTAATCTTTTCCGCTCAATAAAATCGAAAACTTTTACATTTACTATCAGCTCCCACGCCCCAATTAAGCTTCCTATCGGCGAAAAGAAAAATTGTAGCAAAAAAAAACACAAACTTGCCCCTTCCCCTGCCCACTCTTACACGTCACCCCAATCTAAACAAGCCATTAATTTTCTTCTTCCGAACGAGTTCTAAGTGGAAATTTAGATCCTCTTCAAATACGAGAGGCGAAAGCTTTTTTTTTCTAGGGGGGTTTTTGTTTCCAGTAATTATGCCCGAGCGACAATTTACTTTACGGGTATGTGTATCGAAGAAGGCTGTTAAGTTGTAAACAATGGAGTGTCGCTGGGCATGCTGTGATTAACGATCAGATTGTTTTGATTATAGAGTTAAAAAAGGCCACTTTATTATTATTTTATTTTCACAATATTAATTATATTATTTATTTGTCCGTGTATACAAAAAACTGTTTATTATATTTTTAAAGTCGATGTATTGTTCATATTTTCGTTAATAATTATGGATTTACTGTTTATTTACATACGTTATTAAGTTAGTGGATATTCGAATCACGTAGTAGCGTACAATTAAAAACAAATGAACTGAATACAAACATCAATGAAAAATTTAATTTTCGAATATAAACGTTGCAATTCGATATTAAAAATATTGACATGGTGTAGCAGTCATAGTAAAGTCACATTCAAAATAAAAAGAAATATTAAGGACTATAATTTTTATTTTTACGATACTTCACCAACCTAATACTTTCATGTCTGACATTCGTTTAATAAACAAAAAGTATTAGGTCTTATGAAAGATTAATGAAAGGCGTACGGTATAACTGTCATAGGGATCATAACACGTAGTTTTCAATGAGTCTTCTATAAAACTCAAATCTTTTACTATTATCAATGCATTGAGACTTTTATCATTAGTAATTTTTTGTTTATATCTTGAGATAATTTATATTTTTTACTTTTCCTCGAGCAATATGTGTATAGAAATTTCGGCGCACCGTGCAACAAGCAAAGGAAATAGCCATTGCGAGCACGAGAGGTTGTCAGTAAATGTCATATTTGTATCCGCAAATCTCCGCATTTCGAGCCGTTTTCTGTTTATTGTACAAATTTAACCGGAAAATCCTGTCATGCACCTCACGTTTTATATTTTTCAAAATAAAGCACAGCGAATTTGTATAACGCAAATCATATTCTATTTATATAGGTAGAAACATGGTGGAACAATGCTGAATATGATTTTGTATTCGAATAAAAACGACGAGATATAATGGAGCAGTTTTACATAACATACACGGTGAATTGCTACATATTTTTTCTGTCTCTATCTTAACATTTCACTACCAATTATAATCCTTTAGTTGTTTGCATTAATTAATTCATAAATCCAATAGAAAATTATTACAATAAACTACAGACAAAATACAACTACCTGAGATAATCATGTCTCCCCTTTCAGTGGTCCAGTAATTGATCGAAGTTGGAAACGCTTCCGTCCGGCATTCGAGGGTCACATCCTGGCCGATGTAGGCGCCTTCCAATTGGTTGGGGATCGATAGCATCGGAGGAACTGCAAATTAATTCAATAGTTCAGGTGTTGGTGCATAAATCATTCCGTAGAAGTTGGAGCGAAGAGAATTATTTGGTCGAACTGTCGATCCAAGTTCATTTCGAAATTGGGATCTAATAACTTTTTTTTAATAGGCATAATTTATTTTGAATTAAAATTTATCGTCAAATAAATTTCTCCCGTCTTAAATCTATCGATTCCGTGAGGACGTGTTTAGTCGTTAATGTAATTCCCGCTTTTACGTATTAATGGACAAAAAAGTATTAGGTCTCATGAAAGACGAAAGTTATTAAATTTTCATAAACGATGTCATGGTTAAAATTCTTTAAAGTAATACATCTTAAACGATTCTGCTTAAAACGATTCTAAGATTCAACTGAAAGTTAGTTGTTATTGTACAAGTTTCGCGAGAGAAAATTACAGATTACGTTTACTTCACACTTTACAAAACTCCACCGGTTTATACAACATTGACTAACAACACAACTTCAGTGAACTCTGAAAGCCGCAATCAATTATTGACGTTTGTAAACTTCCTTTTTGCCTCAACTGCTATTATTTACCTAATAAATTTTCGTTTAGTTTGCCATTTCGACTACTCTATTTATATCTGATCAGCAAATATTAATAAAATTACCAGGGAATTTAAAATATTATAAATTAAAATATTTACATTGAACTTTTAGCTGAACTCTTTTGCTTATAGACGGAGGAACTCCATTTGATGCTATGCACAAGTAAACGGCCATATGAAGTCGACTCACTTTGGTTATGAACAGTATTTCACCATCGACTACGTTCACTGAAAAGAAAAAAATATTTAAAAAAGCAAACTGAAAGCTGGATGATGACAGATCAAAGAGTTATTTTCGATAATGAAAATCAACTCTAACTTTCAAATTTTAATTAATTTGTAAAAGCATTTTTAAATTAAAACTATGTCAATATATTTAAAGCCTTTAATAATAATTTTATTTTTTTCAATATTTTACAATGATTTTTACGTTATAACAAATAAAAAATTTAATTTAGCGACTAAAACAATAATTAATTATAACGATGACAGTTTAATATGTTCCGCATCTATTTTTCAACAGTTGCAGGTCAATTAGCCGCTGCAAATGCTAATAAATATGTAATTAAAAAACAACAAGTATGTTAATGTTGAATTCTGTTCCAAATTCAGCATAATAATGAAATAATTTAATTTTAATTTTTGATCAAGAAATATGAACACCACATTAAATGAAAATAATAATTAGTATTAAACTCATATTCATTAAAAAATATCAGTATATAAATCAAATTATCCAGTTTCGTTACACTTTTATCTGATAATTAATAACTTGTTCTTTATATAGTCAAATACATTCTTTCTAATATTAGTGAGGGGTTAAATTATTTGTATCATAGCGGAATCAGCAGCAATGTAGGGGATAGGGTACGTAATATACAGGGTGATTCTTTTAGAGGGCTAATTAGAGGTCTCAAGAGAAGTAGGCGGAATTAAGATCTGAAAATTTGGAATATGAAGTTTTAGGGGATGCCCAATCGATCTATTTAGAGCAACCAGCTACTTCCGGTTATACCCTAAGTTAACATCAACTTTGGTATTTTAAATGGAACACCGTATATTTTCTTATATTTTTAGATTTGTCCTGAGAAGCTAATTTCAAAAACCCATTACATTTATAATATAAACTTATTAGTTTTGAAGTTATAGACAATTGAAAATCGCATTTTTTCAACTTTAAATGATTGATACTGCCAAACGACATACAATCGGATCGATTGGGCATCCCCGAAAACCTCATATACCAAATTTTATATAATTGCATACATTTTTAATCGTAGTCATATAAATTTACAATTCTGTCATAGTTTTTATCTTTCATAAGACCTAATACCTTTGTGCTCAATAAATTATGAAATTTCTAGTTTCAAACTGACACTTTTAGTAATTTTACAAGTACAAACCTGAGAACTTGGTTGTATAAAATTAATAGTAGTTTGCTTCAAAAGATCCTAAATATCCATTTACTATTTTTACATTTTTGTAATTTCGAATATTATCCATTGTTTTTCCGAATATGGAATTTTTATTAATTAAAAAAAATTGAACTCATTTGCATTTAAATATAATCCCTCATTCAACATTTGGTTTTAAACTGACAATTTTGGTAATTTTACAAGTACAAACGTGATAATTTGGTTGTAATAAATTAATAGTAGTTTGCTTCAAAAGATCCTAAATATCTATTTAATATTCTTATATTGTTGTAATTTCGAACATAATCCATTGTTTTTCCGAATACGGAATTTTATATTTATTTAAAAAAAAATGAACTCAATTGCATTTAACTTTAATTCTTGTTTCAACATTTGGTTTCAAACTGACGCTTTCTGTTATTTTAAAAGTACAAACCTGATAATTTGATTGTAAAACATTAATAAAAGTTTGCTTCAAAAGATCCTAAATATCTATTTACAATTTTTACATTTTTGTAATTTTGAACATTATCCATTGTTTTTCCGAATACGGTATTTTTTAATAATTAAAAAAATGAACTCAATTGCATTTAAATATAATTCTTCGTCCAACATTTGGTTTCAAACTGACATTTTTTGTAAAAATTAATAGTAGTCTGCTTCAAAAGATTCTAAATATCCACTTACTATTTTTACATTTTTGTAATTTCGGACATTATCCATTGTTTTTCCGAATACGGAATTTTTTAATAATTAAAAAAAAATTGAACTCAATTGAAATTAAATATAATTTCTCATCCAATATTAATGAAATGGTTATAAGAATATTATCCATGATTTATTTTTGTATATTTATATGTATTTTAGTAATTATTTATACACTGACCAATTCTACCATAAAAGCATAAGTTAATAATCAAAGTTATTAACAAATTTCTGAACAAATCCATTCGGGCCAACTCCATTTCGGTAATGAATAATAGCCCGCGTTCGTGTTCGCGTTCGCCACAACAAAAACCATTTTTCCATAAGGAAAATAAGGAGAAACGTTCGGGAAAGCTTAGAACTGCTCGGAACACATAAAAGATATGATACTATACACAATGAGAATGCAGATATCGAGAAAATCCAACAATGAGGTTGATTTATTGCTGGGGATATGGAAAAGTACAGATGAATTATTCAAACGTGCGACTGGATGAGACCAGAGTGTTCAATTCCACTTTGGCTCATTTAAATTTTTTAATAATAGAACGTCAGTCTTTTTTTTTAATTAATCTTCGTAATTTACTACCACAAATATCACTTCAAGTTCCCTAAAAAAAAACATTTAATTTGCTTCAATTCTGGAAGCACATCAACCGGAAATAATAAAAATACGCATTTAATGAAATTACTCGGAATCTAAATACCGAAATTAAGGTGGATTTGTCGGTAGCAAACCGTATTATCAGTCGGACCCATCACTTAAAGGGTATTAAAGTTAAATTACATTCGGAGCAATTTAAAAATAAAAGTACACCGGTCCTGTAATTTAAAGGCGGCAACTGTGACTAATCCGATTTGGGCTTCCGCGGCGATTGGATATTTTGCAGATATGGAAATTTTATTGCTGCATATTTCAGTCTATTTTATTAGAAAAAATAATTCTTTTGATTGATAAATATTTTTTTACTAAATATTAAAAATATCTCACCTCAACAAAAATCATACTTATAAATATTCTCTTCAAATATAAGTTTCTGATCATTAGTCTCGTTTTGAATAGCAGTCGATTTGTGAACTCGGATAAATCCCCGTGTTCCCGTTTCCACAAATCCAGGAATTCAAAAGGAAAATACAATGAAAAGCCAGAAAGTTTTGGTGAAGTATATCTGGAAAAAATCCCTTTCAATTGTATTGAAAGAACTTCTCACAGAATTTTATTTGATATGATTTGGTTTTTATTGAAGGTTTAATGCTAATATGGAAAAGGAAAAAATTGGTCCAAAAGAATTGTCAGAGGCGGTTCTTTAAAATCCTTTCATATTTATTTAGAAAATTATATTTTTTAATGTTGAAAATATTTTTATTCATATATATTTAAATCGTCATATATGATATATTTTTATATGAGTATATTTTTGGATTTGCATGAAAACCGATTTGATATATTAGGTTATTATAATAATACTTAATTAAAGTTATAATAAACAAAAAAGTTTAGGGTCTCATGATCATCCTTTGGCAAAATTATGACTCAATCTATAACAAAAAGGTATTTAAAAATTTAATACATTAAATTATTACAACAGTAATCAATTCGACATACCTTTAATAAACAAAAAAGTATTGGGTCTTATGAAAGATGAAACTTGTAGCACAATTATGAGTGAATCCATCAAAAATATATGCAAGTACAAAACGTAAAACTAAATGTATAAAAAATTATAATTAAAAGATTACCGTTTTCTCCATTATATTTAATATCTTCTCCATCCTCTCTTCGCCACATAACGTAAGGTTCGGGATAACCAGTGGCTTTGCACGTCAAACTGACATTCGTAGATTCCAGTACAACCATATCTGAACTAGTCTCTTTATCTATAATACTTGGAGGAACTGAAAAAAAAATAAAATAGTAGTATGTAATAATATTTTTATGTTGTGTAAATAATTATTTTGTATTCGACTCTCTTTATTCAGTATAATCTTTTGATCCCTAGCGAAAAATATTCAGCTTTTCTTGTTTATATCACTATTAATTCCAGAACCGGCCACTAACTTGCATATCTCTGGAAAATTCCTAAAGGAAATGCAGTAAAAGCTCAGAGGAATACGTAAATATACGTACATGTAAATGAAAATGAATTATTGCTCGCCAAAGTTCGTGTTCAAGAGAACAATGGAAATTAATGGAGAAAAACAAGATAGACCATATATATATATATATATATACAGAATGTTGTGAAAATATTTTTTAAAAAGCTGTTATCGCAGTTCAAACTACTATAAATAGAATTGTTAAAGCAAACGACAAACTTTCATTGAATTTGGGTGAAACAACTCTCGTAAAACACAAACAAGGAGTTTCCGCATCAATGGCTGGTGCTTCATCTGTTGATTTTGTACACTAAAACTTTTGTACTTACACATAAAAGACGCTAAAACACTTGTTTTGTTAATGTTGATTCAGATGTTTATTTCACGTTTATATTCTAATGTTTATGAAATGAGTTAGAAAGTTTCATTATACATTGTAAGTGTATTATTTATTCTGTTGGGACAAAAAATTTATTTGAACATTTATTCTCATTTATTACAATTATTTTTAAGTATATTATGATTTTTCCAAATGATTCAATATTGCCTTAAAATTTGAAAATTTTATAATATTTTGATATTTCATACAAATTATTTTGCATTCGAAAAAATAAAATGAAACGAACGTTTAGTCAATATTCTATTTCGAGAAAGACGAGACAAATTTTATTATGTCTATAATATCGTTTATGAGACTTAAATAATTCAAGTATTTGATTTCTTCAAAGGCAGTTTTAATTATTATTAAGTTCTGTAAATGGCAGTTTTTAATTAAATTAACATTTCTCTTATTATCTCAATAAAGAGAAAAAATAATTAAAATTAAACTGACAATATTCTTATCAATTTTGCTAAACAGTTTCGAAGTAAAATATGACAAAAACAAAGTTATAATTAGTTTTTATAAAATTAAAATTCTAATATATAATTTTTTTAATAAATAAAATTTACACAATGATGTCTTTATTTAGCGATTTCATAACTCAATTGTATTGTATTAAAAGTTTCAAATACGTAAATATTTAATTAGATTTTCTAAAATAGCTACCAGTAGTACATTGTATTTAAACATAAAACGAGCTGAAAGTCTCTCGTCCGCCAGGAGTTAGGTAAAATTATCATTATAAAAAATTCACGAAAAGGAACAGGCAGCCAAGACCGATATAAATATTTAAACAGTGAAAAAGCGGAAAAATCTCTGAGTGCATTTGGAATTACTTTAATTTTTTAACATACTTTTATAACGTACCCATCTTCTAAAACAATACATAGCACTTGGTTATAAACAACAGATACTATATACTCAATTTTTTTTTGTAGGTTAGGTTAGTTATAAATTAAATCCATAAAAGTATAGTACCACATAATATTTATTAAAGATAGTTTGTTGATGAGCTTGTTTACCTTAACTTATATTTGCTAACCCACGTTCTGCCAAACGTCAAATATCAATTGTCTTTCACTTTCTTCTTGTGTTTTTTCTCTTCTTTTTCTCCTTCTTTTTACACTACGGAAATTTCCTTTATCTACACCTGATCTCTTGCTAAAATTGGGTTATTTTATATTTAAATTTTTTTTTAAGCTTAGGTTTCTTAAATTGTCTCAATTTAAATTAATGATTATTTGTAACGTCGCCCTTCAGGCAATTCATATTAAATTTATAGTTTGCAATTTAAAATTTTTTTATGTACTTTTAATTATAACCACCATTTTTTGATGTGATGTTGGTCAAAGCACATTAACATTAACAAGTTGCTCCTATTGTACGACTCGATGTTATTATCTTTGATGTTACTTAACGTAATTTTTTTTCATTGATTTTAATTTTTTTCATGTATTTTCATTTATTTTCATTTATCTTCATTTATCTTCATTTATTTTCATTTATCTTCATTAATTTTCATTTATTTTCATTTATTCTCGTTTATTTTCGTTTATTTTCATTTATTTTTATTTATTTTCATTGATTTTGATTTATTCTCATTCATTTTCATTTATACTCGTTTATTTTCGTTTTTTTTTATTTATTTACATTAATTTTCATTTATTTTCCTTCATTTTTGTTTATTTTAAAGTTAAATATAAATATTGTCTGTCACAATGGAGTCGCCAACATTCATTTTATTAATTTTAACAAAAAATTCATAATCTCCGACCCCAAAATCCCCATAGACTAGTTTTTAATGGAATCGGTCCAAAATAATAAATCAGACCCGCGATTTTGGATCCGCCGTCCTGTTTATATTTTGAGGTTAACGTACAAGTCTAATTTCTTCGTTTTACTAATTATTTGAACTAAATCCATTCGAATTTATATCAAAATATGTACAATATCAATTATAATTATCAATTAACACAAGAGTTTCAATTTATTTCAATTTTTTTCCATCCAAAAATGCATATATTTAGGGAGCACAAATAAGGGCCCAAAATTATTACTTGGCATGTTTAGCCGATGACCAAAGTTATAATTTGGTTTCTCGTTATTTTAAAAATTGGTTTGAAACAAATAGTCTGAACTATTACACTCATATTTGTTATTAAAATATAGAGCCATATGCTTAATTCCGATAGAAGTGTTGGTATAAAACATGAATCTGCCACTCTGAACAATTACACTCATATATTACTTTCCCGGACCCTTCAAAGGGAAAGTATGGTGAACGAGCAAAAAAAAATCGAGATATCGATGGAAATATCCATTTTGAGGTCCCCCAAGAAGATTGAAATAATTTCCAGCGCATGGTCTGTCTGTGTGTCTGTGTGTAATCTTCCACAATAACTGAAGAACCGTTTGACCAATCAAGCTGAAATTTGGTATGGAGGGTCGGTGTGTTCCTTGAATGCGGCCATTTCCGTTTAAATTGGTACAATAGAAGGTCCTCAAGACCGACATTGATTAAATGCACATGTAACAATTTTTTACTTTTTTTAAATTTTAAGGACAAACTATACACTTTGGTGCAAAATGATATAGTACAAAGTTTTATAGCATAAAATTCCCTACAACTTTTGTTTCAAACTTTTTCCAGAATTTCCAATAGTTGCGCCACTAGAGGGCGCGCAAAAAATGTGCATGTAGGTTTTCTCTACTTTTTCTTGATTTTGAGGACAAACAATACACTTCAGTGCAAAATTTTGTAGTACAAAGTTTTAGAGCATAAAATTCTCTACAACTCTTGTCTGAAACTTTTTCTAGAATTTCCAATAGTTGCGCCACTAGAGGGCGCCGTAAAAAATGTGCATGTAGGTTTTCTCTAGTTTTTCTTGATTTTGAGGACAAACAATGCATTGTAGTGCAAAATTTTCTTGTTCACAGTTGTAATGCATCAAATTTTCTTTAACTTTTATGTTTAACTTTTTATCGAATTCCTCAAACTTTCGCAGCTAGATGGCGAGAAAAATACACAACTATTGGATGAAAATTTTTCCCGAATTCCCAATAGATTTCACACATTCCAGATTGCTATAGTCACCCAGTAAATACCATCCATTTCTGTAATCTACCCATACAGCAATGTTTAGCTGGCAATATGTAACCCATTAATTTTAAAATTTTTTAACAACTTTTAATCCCTCATTTCTTGTACCACAACTTCCTTTCATTTCACTTCCCATTATTTTAATGCGCGCACATTTTCTATGTAATTTAATATTATCAGTTATATTAAGTAATATCAATGCTTAAATTTTAATTCTGGTAAGTTTTCTTCTTTCCACCTTAAGAACTTTGTATTATAGGCCTGATGATGACAGTTTGCCGAAATTAGTTGTTCATTTCATTTTAAATAAATATGTGGTACTAAACTTAAGAGTTCTATTACTTCTTTTAATTATAAATTATTTATGAATTTAGTTATCTTGTTAAATATAAACTTACCAACAACCTGCAGATACCCTTGTCTAGATCTCATCGGATCAGTATTGACTTGGCACATGTACCAACCTCTGTCTATCTCCTGAACATTTTTGATATGCAAGTACCATGACCTATGATCATTGTACGACAGTGATATCCTTGGATTTTGTGTGATGACGTTATGGTGAATTGATAAAATGGTCTGCGTATCGACCCGAACCCAAGCAACCTGCAAAAGAAAAATATAATCAATGAAAAATATAAATAATAATTTAGAGATAAAAATTATGAGCAGATATTTAATTAAAAAAAGTTACATATACCACTCTGAACTATTACACTCATATTTATTATTAAAATACAGGGTCCGACAAACCTCTGTCGTAGTTCTTTAACTCTTTTGTGCAAAACTTACAGATCTATTAATGGTGGTTAAAAGCAAATATTTTAAAATTATTTTCATGTATACAGGGTGGTCCATTAGTAACCTAATCAAATGACTTAATTTTTTCAAATGGAATGCCATACTTTTTTTTACATTTTTATAACAGACATAGTTAGTATTACTCGCCCCTAATTTTTTTTTTGTAAAACTCCTAGCCATCTCGACGAAAACAACCTTTTTACCAAATATCACAACTTCTTCAGATTTAACGATAAAGCTTTAAAATTATCAATGTACAAAGACAATAGACTGAAGATTTTTTTAGACTCAGTTTGAAATTTTTGTTTTGTACATGGTGGTCTAAAATAAATTTTACATTCCAAAAACTTTCATTATAGTTTTTCAGGTTTTTGCAAATGGGACACCCTGCGTAAATATTGAACAGTGGATACTAAATTTTATGCTCTTCAACTTTTCCATTTACTCTTCATATCTATTTTTCGTCGTTTAAAAGTTATTTAGAAAAAACACATTTTTGGTAAAAATCTAAGTTTGGATTAAAAGTAGATAATCAATCAAATATTCTTATTGTTTGAATGATAGCAATTTTAAATTTTTTTAATACAAGAATAGTATAATTACCAATTTTAATTTATTTGAAGTTTTAGTTTTATAAAGATGCTCAAAATGTTTGCCATTTTCTCTAATACATAAATTTACTCGTTCGTTAAATGATGAAGAAACGCTTCTTAGCATCTGAGGTGTAATAAATATAAATGCTTGTACTATTCTCTCCATCATATCTCTAGGTGATAAACAAGATTCTTAATATAACTCCACTTAAAAAAATTAAGTTTTGTCAAGTCCGGTGATCGAGCTGGTCATTTTTTTGGACAATTTCTGCCAATCCATCTATTAGGATACTGTTGATGTAACTCATCTGCAATCACATGTTCCGGAATTATACCTCCCCAGACATTTACACTCCATCGATCTTGGCTGTGTGTTTCTCTGATAATGTGGAGATTTTCAGTGGCATAATAATGGAAATTGTGCCTATTAACGAATCCATTCTTATGGAATGAAGCTTCATCAGAAAATAATACTTTTTCAAAAAATGCTGGATGTTGTCGAAGTTTTGATTTTGAACAATTACAAAACCGCAATCGTTTCTCAAAATCCATTTCTTTTAGCTCTTGATGCATTTGTATTTTGTACGGATTTTAATTTTGCTGTCTGAATATTCGTCCAACAGAGCTTTCACTAATATCCATCAATTCAGAAATATTTTTAATTTTCTGTTACTGCCAAAATAACCGATAATTGTTTTTCATCATGGATAGCACGTTTGGGGATTACCGGTGGTTTATACACCACATTTATAGTTTCGTTAAATCGGGTAAGCAATTTTTCAAGACTCTTAATCTGGAATGCGTAGCTCAGGATGTCGTTGATTATAAATTCTTTTTGCTAATACACAGTTTCTGTCGGATTCTCCCAAAACAAAAATCATATCAATTAATTCATTTGTAGTAAAATTCATTGTTACTCAACACACAAAGCTTAAAAAACACAATAAAAACAGCAAAATCTGAACTGTTACATTCTGACACTTCATTAAGTTAGAACAGTCTACTTAGATTTTTACCAAAAATACATTTTTTTTAAATAACTTTTAAACAACGAAAAATAGGTAGGGAGATTAAATGACTAAGTTGAAGGGCATAAAATTTAGTCTCCATTGATCAATAATTATTTGTACATTTGAAAAAAACTGAAAAAACTTTAGTGGAAGTTTTTGGAATGTAAAATTTATTTTAGACCAACCTGTACAAAATAAAAATTTCAAATCAAGTCTAAAAAAATCTTCAGTCTATTGTCTTTGTATATTGGTCATTTTAAAGCTTTACCACCTGAAAAAGTTGTGATATTTTAAAAAGGGTTGTGCAATTCAAATATTTTTGGTAGAAAGGTTGTTTTCTCCGAGATGGCTGGAAGTTTTACAAAAAAAAAAAAAAAATTGGGGTGAGTAGTACTAACTATGTCAGTTCTAAAAATGTAAAAAAAGTATGGCATACCATTTGAAAAGAAATCGGCTGAGTCACCCTAGAACTTTCCCGGCTTGACCGTACAGAATATGTTATTTAATATTATTATTTTAATTACAAAATACTAAGCATTAAAATAATTGGTGAATACGTCTACCGAATTGATAATGACATAAGCTGCGCATGCGCACGTTGTATATCGCACTGATACAATTAAGATCTCCTAAAATCATGTGTGAAAACTATTGGGAATTCGGGAAAAAATTTCATACAATAGTTGTAGGGAATTTTATGCTTTACAACTTTGCACTGAAACATTTTGCACTCAAGAGCATAATTTACCTTCAATTTAAAAAAAATGAAAAATCATAAATGTGTATTTTTCTCGCCATCTAGAGGCGAAACTGTGAGGAATTCGATAAAAAGTTAGACATAAAAGTTAAAGAAAATTTGATGCTTTACAACTCTGCACCAGAAAAATTTGCACTAAAAAGCATTGTTGTCCTCAAAATCAAAAAAAACTGGAGGAAACATACATGCATATTTTTTACGCGGTGGCGCAACTATTAGAAATTCTATAGGGAATTTTATGCTCTAAAACTTTGTACTACAACATTTTGCATTAAAGTGTATTGTTTGTCCTTAAAATTTAAAAAAAGTCAAAAATTGTTACATGTGTATTTAATCAATGTCGGTCTTGAGGACCTTCTACTGTACCAATTTAAACCAAAATCTAATGGTCGCATTATAGGCGCACACCGACCCTCCATACCAAATTTTAGCCTGATTGGTCAAACGGTTCGGCAGTTATCGTGGAAGATTACACACAGACACACAGACACACAGACACACAGACACACAGACACACAGACACACAGACACACAGACACACAGACACACAGACACACAGACAGACGCACAGATACACAGACGCACAGACCCACAGGCACACAGACACACAGACACACAGACACACAGACACACAGACACACAGACACACAGACACACAGACACACAGACACACAGACACACAGACACACAGACACACAGACACACAGACACACAGACACACAGACACACAGACACACAGACACACAGACACACAGACACACAGACACACAGACACACAGACACACAGACACACAGACACACAGACACACAGACACACAGACACACAGACACACAGACACACAGACACACAGACACACAGACACACAGACACACAGACACACAGACACATAGTCACACAGACAGACCAATACGTTGGAAATGGTTTTAAACTTCTTGGGGGACCTCAAAATGGATATTTCCATCGATATCTCGATTTTTTTTTGCTCGTTCACCTTTCTTTCCCTTTGATGGGTCCGGGAAAGTAAAATTAAGTCATTTGCCTTGGTTACTAATTTAACATCCTGTATACATGAAAATAATTTTAAAATATTTGCTTATAACCACCATTAATAGATATCCTTTACAATAAGAGTTATAGAACTACGACAGAGGTTTTCCGGACCCTGTATACAGCCATATGCTTAATTCCGATAGAAGCGTTCGTATAAAACATGAATCTGCCACTCTGAACAATTACACTCATATGCAGAGATATGTTTAATTTCAATAGGAGTGTCGGTATAAAGCATGTTTTTTGCTTAATACATCATCTACCACTCTGAACGATTACACTAATATCCATCGTTAAAACACACACCCATAAGTTTAACTGTAATGATTTAATTTTGTACTTTTAGATCTTCAAGGATTTTGTGCTGAGAATAAATTTTTATCATACAAAACAAAAGCAATACACGGATATTTCCATTAAAAATTCATACAACTAAGAGTCGGTAACTAACACGGACTAATATTATCCTGCTTCTCTACTTCTGTTTGTCCTGATTGTTTGAAATTTTATTTGGAAACTACTGTAGTGATCAGTAAACGAGTGGATGCAACGTTTTATCCAGAATCGGTACGGCCATAAAATATTTATTTTTATGTTACATTTATTTCTAGTTTTGTTGTCTGGATGTTATTTACTTTAATTTTTTCGTAAAAATTTCAAATTCTATGGTAAATATATAATGATTTAGTAGAGCGCTGCTTAATGTTTTTTCTGTTAACTAAAAAATGTTTTGAACCGGTCCTGAATTGTTATGTCCCACTTTGCTGTGTGTATGTCACGAATTGAATACGAACAAAGAGAGCCTTGTTGAGAGTATAACGTGGTGTAGAATCTGTAATACACAATCGACTCTAGTAGTATCACTGGATGGGGTGGATGTAATCCAAGACGATTGTACTTTTCATACAGGATGGTAAACATAATCCTTATTTATATGAAAAATATATAAAAGTATATTGAATATAACTGGAAAAAAAACCATCTAGATACTATCCCAGTATTATATGTAAAAATTATTTTATTTTCTTTTTAATGAAA
Source organism: Neocrepidodera transversa (assembly GCA_963243735.1). Taxonomy (NCBI): domain Eukaryota; kingdom Metazoa; phylum Arthropoda; class Insecta; order Coleoptera; family Chrysomelidae; genus Neocrepidodera; species Neocrepidodera transversa. The sequence continues at coordinate 14,499,175 of OY725353.1, read as the reverse complement.
AAAAAATCGGCTATGTCACCCCAGAACTTTCCCGGCTCGACAATTACAAAATACTAAGCATTACATTAATTTATGGAACACATTAAAAATAACGAGCCGATGGTGAATATATCTACCGAATTGATATTTCAATGTTGATAATGACATAAGCAGCGCATGCGCACGTTGTATGTCATACTGCTACAATTAGGATCTCCTAAAATCATGTGTGAAAACTATTGGGAATTCTGGAAAAATTTTCATACAATAGTTGTAGGGAATTTTATACTTTACAACTTTGCACTGAAACATTTTGCATCAAAGAGCATAATTTACCTCCAATTTAAAAAAAAATGGAAAATCCTAAATATGTATTTTTCTCGCCATCTAGCGGCGAAACTATGAGAAATTTGATAAAAGTTAAACATAAAAGGTAAAAAATTTGATGCTTTACAACTTTGCACTAGAAAATTTCGCACTAAAATGCATTGTTTGTCCTCAAAATGAAGAAAAACTAGGGAAAACGTATATGCAGATTTTTTACGCGCCCTCTAGTGGCGCAACTATTGGAGATTCTAGAAAAAGTTTGAGACAAGAGTTGTATGCTCTAGAACTTTGTACTACAACATTTTGCACCTAAGTGTATTGCTTGTCCTTAGAATTTAAAAAAAGTAAAAAATTGTTACATGTGTATTTAACCAATGTCGGTCTTGAGGACCTTCTACTGTACCAATTTAAACCAAAATGGTCGCATTCTAGGCACACACCGACCCTCCATACCAAATTTCAACTTGATTGGTCAAACGGTTCGGCAGTTATCGTGGAAGATTACACACAGACACACAGACACACCGATACACAGACACACAGACACACAGACACATAGATACACAGACACACAGACACATGGACACACAGACACACAGACACACAGATACACAGACACACAGACACACAGACAAACAGACACACAGACACACAGACACACAGACACACAGACACACAGACACACAGACACACAGACACACAGACACACAGACACACAGACACACAGACACACAGACACACAGACACACAGACACACAGACACACAGACACACAGACACACAGACACACAGACACACAGACACACAGACACACAGACACACAGACACACAGACACACAGACACACAGACACACAGACACACAGACACACAGACACACAGACACACAGACACACAGACACACAGATACACAGACACACAGACACACAGACACACAGACACACACACACAGACACACAGACACACAGACACACAGACACACATACAAGAGACACACAGATACACAGACAGACAGACACACATACACACAGACACACCGATACACAGACACACAGACACACAGACACACAGACACACAGACACACAGACGACACACAGACACACAGACACACAGACACACAGACACACAGACACACAGACACACAGACACACAGACACACAGACACACAGACACACAGACACACAGACACACAGACACACAGACACACAGACATACAGACATACAGACACACAGACATACAGACACACAGACAGACCATACGCTGGAAATGGTTTCAATCTTATTTCCATCGATATCTCAATTTTTTTTTTTTTGCTCGTTCACCTTTGATGGGTCCGGGAAAGTAAAAAAGTATTAGGTCTCATGAAAGATGAAAAAATCTAATTCCGGTCTGCGAAAAAAAAATTGTTGCCCTATAGTAAAATAAATTTGGCCAATCTAATATAAGTTAATTAAAAATAAAGAGGATAATAAAATTAACGTCGTTAAAGTGAATCAATAAAAATAAGATAGTCAGTAGCGTATCTCGAAAAAGGTATAATATAAATTGATTATTAAAGCAGAGGGGATTATCTTCGAGAGTCTTCGTCAACATATACTATTAATTAAGGGGAATTAGAGTTTGTCATGATTTATAAATCAAGATAGTAGTAAAAAAAACAGAATGAATAATTTGTATACTAAATTAATAACAGAAAACCGTACAAAATTGTATGAAAAAAAATATTATAAATATTTGATCACCTCCTTTCTAAGCCCTTTAAATATTTAAACAGTTTCTGTTTTATCTCACATAAACTAGAAATCTTGAAAAAATCCCTCGAAAAAGTCTAATGGAAACATTAAAAATAACAAAGTATCATGAACGTTGCTTTATCTCAAATTAACTCTAAGAATTTGCAAAAGCTCGCTCTTTTCGTTATATTTTTTTGCCAAATAAAACTGGTTAACGGCGTGGTAATTTTTCCCTTTGAAGAGTGAAAATCCTGTTTTCTTTATTTGCCTGCTCACTCAGATAGATGGAAATCTCTACAAGCCGTTTCCAGTTCCGTATTTGAAAATATTGACGACTTTTTATAAATATAATTTATAAATTTTTTTTAATAAAATAAACAATAAAAAAACTAGTGGAAAACAAGAAAAAATAGAAAGATATAGGAGAAATAGGAAAAAATAGGAGAAATAGCAATAGTAGTGAAAAATAGGGGATAATATATAAAAAATAGAGAACAATAATGAAAAATATGAAAAAATATTAAAAATAGAAACAAATAGGGCAAAATAGATAAATTTTGTAAAAATAGTGAAAAACAGGGAAAGGGCGTAAAAATAAAGATAAATAGAAAAAAAAAGGAAAATTTGAAAAACATTGTGAAAATCAAGAAAAATAGAAAAAATCAGGGTAAATAGGGAAATTTTGGAAAATATGAAAAATCAGTAAAAAATTAGAAAAATAAGAAAATTTTTGGAAAAATAGGAAAAATGGGTAAATAAGAAAAAATAGGAAAAAACATGGAAAATTAGAAAATAAATAGGAAAAATCTAAAAAATAGTTAAAAATAAGGAAACAGTAGGGAAAATATGGAAACATGAAAGAAAATGAGAAAATAGGACACAATAGGGAAAAATAATTACAAATAAGAATAAATACTAAAAAAAGGAAAAATAAAGAAAATAGGAAAACTAATGGAAAACAGGAAAAAAAGAAAGATATATAGGAAAAAATAGGAAAAATTGATAAAATAGAGAAAAATATGGAAAAAATAGATACAAATGAGGACAAATGGGGAAAAAATACAAAAAATAAAGAAAACAGGAAAACCTAATGGAAACCAAGGAAAAATAGAGAGATATAGGAAAAATAGGAAAAATTTTTTAACAAATAGTGAAAACAGTGAAAAATGTGAGAAAATATGGAAATAAATGGGGGAAACTAGGAACAAATAGGGCAAATTTTAGGAAGAATAGAGCAAAAAATAGAGAAAAACAACGAAAAGGAGTGAAATATGGGAAAAATAGTGAAAAATAGGGAAAAAGAGGAAAAACACGAAAAACCTGGGGAATAAGAAATATAGAAAAAAAAATGGAAAAATAGAGAAATTAGAGAATAAATAGGAAAACATATGGGAAAAAAGTGAAAAATAGACAAAAATGGGGAAAATTATATTTTTCTAAATGTTTTAGTGATGCCCTCTGTGAAATACTAGTTAAAGTAGCTAAAACTGTATTAAAGTTGAGTAGTAGCGTCCTCTGTTGGATAGTATTCAAACTAGCAAAAAAATCTCTCTCTCTCTCTCTATGGGAAAATATTGAAAAAATAGGGGAAATAACAAAAAAATAAAGAAAATTAGAAAAACAGGACAATTTTAGAATAATAAAAAAAAATAGGGAAAAATAGTGAAAATCTAGAAAAATAGTAAAAAACATTGCAAACAGGTAAATTTTGGGATAAATATGAAAAAACAGGAAAAAAAATAGAAAAATAGGGAAATTTTGGAAAATAGGAAAAAACTGGGTAAATAAGAAAAAATAGGAAATAAATTTGGAAAATTAGAAAATAAATAGAAAAATGGAAAAAATAGTTAGTAGGGAAAATAGGGAAACATGAGAATAAAAATGAGGAAAATAGGACAAAACAGGGAAAAATAAGTACAAATAAGGATAAATACACAAAGAAAAATAAAGAATATATTAAAAGTAAAATATGAAAAAAAAAATATTGAAAAATAAGTACAAATAAGGCCAAATGGGAAAACACAAGAAAACACAAAGAAAACAGGAAAAACTAATGAAAACCAAGGAAAGATAGAAAGAAAGGCAAATTGTGGGAAAATATATAGCAAAATAGGAATAAATGGGGAAAAATAATAAAAAGCAGGGAAATATGAAAAAATAGTAAATTAAAGAAAAAATAGGAAAAAATTGGGGAAAATAAGAAAAATCGAAAAAAAAATGGAACAATAGTAAAATTAGAGAATAAATAAATAAACATATTGGAAAAAAGTAAAAAATTGAGAAAAATGGGGAAAATAGGGATGAATATAGGTACAAATTGGATATGAAAAACATGAAAAATAGAAAGAAACAGGAAAAATGGGGAAAAAAGTTAAAAATCAGAGAAAATACGGGAAAAATAGAAAAATATGCAAATAATAGGAAAAAATAGTGAAAATATGAAAAACAGGGAAAAATATGGAAATATTTGTAAAAATCAGGAAAAAATTGAAAAAAATAAGTCCAGGTACCAAAGAGTAAAGCATCTATAAAAATTATTTAAAAAATAATAAAATTCAAGAAAATATATTTTGTGTACAATAATAAAAAAATATATAGTACTTATAAAATAACAAATTAATATTTGCATCACAACATGTTACACATTAAAAAAATGTTTACAAAGGTAAAAAATACAAATATACATATATACACATATGCATATAAAATTTGAAAAAAATCCTAAATATTAAATATACTCATGGGAAATTTCATAATTTTTATTTTTTTTTATTTGGGCCTTAGTTTACATATTGTTTATACCCTATTTCAAACGGTCCTCAGCTTACATGTCATAAAGGGATTTAGTCCTCAGTTTATATATTCTACGACAAAAAAACATATTTTAAACTTTGATATATTAGATTATTCCATTAAAAGTTTTTTACCTGGATACGGTCCTGGACTGACATCTCAAAGACCTTCTTAATTTGTTACAATTATCCTACACAAAGGTCGTTTCTCGTAATTTTCGTTCTCATTATGCATGTTCTTATTCTAACTACTTTTTTTTCTCAGCAGCATTTAAAACAATAATCGTATTTTTTTTTATTTCGTAATAGCTGAGATTGTTGCACAGAAGGAAAATAGCAATTTGAGTAATTGAGTATTTTTAATCTTAGAGGCAGTAACTAAACTTTACTATATATTTTTTTTTAGTATATTATTATTGACATAAATTATAAGAGGAACTTTTTGTTGATAAACAATAAGTAAATATTAATATTTTTTATAGGTATTTCGAAACCTATTATCTAGCTCTAAGACCAATAAGTCTAATGTCTTTTGTACCAAAGACACTAGAAAAAGTGCTAGACAGATATATTAGGGATGGCCTACTGGCTGAAAGACCTCTACACCAAGACCAATATTCCTATAGAGCAGGCGTATCTACAGAAATTGCATTACATCAGCTCGTGAACAGAGCTTAAAATGCCATGGAAACAATAGAGGTGCCACTAGCGGCCTTTCTGGACATAGAAGGAGCTTTTGACAACACGTCATTAGACTCAATAGCCAGAGCGTTAAGAAACTCGGGTATTGACGCAACCTGCTTCAGGTGGATAGACTGCATACTGCGGAATAGGCTAATATGTACATCTCTGATGGGGGAGAAAAAGGCAGCCCATGTGACCAGAAGTTGTCCGCAGGGGGGAGTACTTTCTCCTCTGCTATGGAATCTGGTAATTTACGGACTGCTGAGAATCGTTCAACAAGAAGGACACAAAATACTGGGATACGCAGATGACCTTGTCATATTATCCCAGGGAAAATTCAACACTACGGTTAGGGAACGACTTCAGATTGCTCTAAACGCAGTTACACTCTGGACAGAGCATGAGGGTTTGAAAATCAGCCCATCCAAGTAGAATATAATAGCATTCACCAACAGAAGGAATTTAGGGGGCCTTAGCCCACTATGACTTCGTGGTGAAGAGGTACATCTGAAGAGAGGGGTAAAATATCTTGGGGTAATGCTAGACCCGAAACTTACCTGGAACCTTCAGATTCAAAAAATACATATGAAAGCGGTTGCTACTTTAATGATAGCTAGACGCTGGTACATTGGTTGTATAATATGGTAGTGCTGCCCATGGTAACATATGTATCTCTGGTCTGGTAGCCAAAGATAAAACAACGGACCGCTGTCTCCAAATTGGGCAAGATATAAAGACTTGTATGCTCGGAAATAGAGGGGAACATAAAAACAACACCCACAGCTGCTTTGGAAACTCTTCTTGACCTCCCACCATTACAATACATTATAATGGGGGAGGCTAGAATGGATCTACGACGGCTAGAGGACTTACCATTCTATGAAGGAAATCATAGACTGGGACACACTAAGCAAGATCATGTGGGAGGCAACATGCTTGGCATGAGGTCAGACCACATGACTGCTAAATACAGCTTCAACAAAGATCTAAGGATAATAATTAAGAATCGGAATGAGTTGAATACAAGCACAGATTTCAGGATAAATCCTAACGGAATTAAATGGTACACAGACGGGTCAAAAACCGAAGGGGGAACTGGAGCTGGTATATACTGAGAACAGAATAAGTACCAAGAGAGTTTCTCTTTAGGAAAATATAGTAATAGTAATATGAGAGCCCACGAGGAAAAAAGAATCATAATCTACTCAGACAGTCAAGCAGCCCTTACGGCCTTAAGGAGCCCAAAGGTCACATCTAGACTGGAATGGGGATGTGGCGAAGAACTTAGGGAACTGCCGACCCACAATAAAGTAACTTTATCGTGGGTACCAGGTCACTATAGGTTTGTTCTCACAAGAGTTAGGAACAGTCAGAATCTGTCATGATTCTGCGCAATCGATTGTACGCGTTCACACAAGGGTTTTCGGATTGTTTGAAAACATTTTGATGATGTTCACACACGTTTTGCTGATAGTTTTCAAACTGTTCGTAGAGTTTGGGGATTATTTAACAGCAAATTGTCGGAAGCATGCGCAATACCTAGCAGAAATATTTTTGACAGATAAAAAAATTATTTTTATAATTTATAACCCTATTTTTCTTTAACCTTGTCTTTTATTTAATTTAAACGCGATTTTTCTATTATTGAATTAAAATGAGTGATTTTGAATTATCCGATGATTCTGAGTTTTCTGTTTTCCCCGATATTTCGGATACAGAATCAGACCCTGAACTGGAAAATATTTTTTAGGAAAGAATATGGCCCAAAAATAAATTTTTTTTTGAACTTATTGTTCCCTAGTTCAACAGAAAATAATTTATCGAGCATTTTAGAATAGACCGTACAAAAGTGAATGAAATAGCAGAGGGATTTGGGTCTAGTAACTACTATAAAAAAGAAAGTGGGCCTTATGGAAAAATAAGCCCCTTTAAATATATGTGTATTTTTTTTGTGGTATGCCGGACATCAAACTGCAAGCTACAGAGATGTTGCGGACAGATTTGACATTTGCATAAGTCCATTATATAAAGTTATACGGAGAGTAAAGTACTACCTCAGTAAATTGGCTCCAGAAGTAATAACATGGCCCAATGCAAAAAATCAACTATAAAATAAACAAAATTTTAGGTTATCTTGGTTACCTTCTTTTGTTCTAACTTCAGTTCAGTATGCGGACTTTTAACCTGAAGTTAGCCGCTCACTATTTTATTCTGTCAGCTGTTCACACAACTAGTTTAAAACCGATCAGAAACGGACATGCGCATTTGCCTTAGTTTGGTAACTATCACAAACTTGTTATGGATTTTTTGTGAGAATAAACCTAAAGGTATCGCTGGAAACGAAAAGGCTGACAAGCTCGCAAGAAGCGGGTCGTCCAACCCATAATTTGCCCAGAACCAGCGATGGGAGTACCAAAACGTACGTTTAGGAACCATATAAACGACTGGATCAAGCGAAAACACAAATTATACTGAGATAATGTACCCGGACTTCTACACGGGAAAAAATTTATAAAAGAACCGTAAAAGAACGTAACTGAAGAACTGCTTTCAATGAGTAGGAATCAACTACGAATTACCACAGGGCTCCTCACGGGACAAATTCCCACCAGAGAGCATTTAAACAAAATGGGGCTATATAACGGCGACCTTAAATGCAGACAATGCAATAATAAAGGGACCGAGAATGCACTCCACTTACTATGCAACTGTGAGGCGCTGGATCACAGAAGGTAAAGAATATATGGAAAACCAAAAATGGATCCAGAAGACTACTACAAACAGCCATTAAAGAACCTGTACAAACTAGTACAGGGAACAAGGTTGATGGACTGGGTATAGTAGACAAAGAGATGGGAGATAACGCAATAAGCCCACGAGGCTGCAGTGAATCCGGTTACACAGAACGGTCCCAGACACAAAAAAAAATTGAGTGTTTTAAGTCTTAGGGGAATTAACTAAACTTTACTGTATATATATATTTTTTTAGTATATTATAATTGGCATAAATTACAAAAGGAACTTTTTGTTTATAAACAATAAGAAAATATTAATATTTTTTATAGGTATTTCGAAACTTAAAGGATAAATATAATTTCAAAATAATTTATTCAAATTGAACCGCTTCTATTATCTAATAAGCGAGTTCCTATTCTCATCACAAAATCTTTGAACGCAATTCTCTTACGAAACTCCCGAATTCACTCCGGGGAGTATTATTCTGGATAATTCAATTTATCCCGTTATGAGATATGCCCTAGCAAGCTACATTTTTTTTTCTTTCTTTTCGGTCTATCACTCGACGTGCCGTCACCCGAATATCTACACGATAAAAATAAAAACGAGTCACTTTTCAATTTGCAAGGTCCTTTCCGTCAGTCCGGATCGTCGACACACTGACTAAAAGGTATACTCAACGTATATAAAAGGAAAGCGTGTCTCCGATACCGCTTCCTTCACCGGAATCAAAGAAACCGTGCACGTATGTGTCGAGCGAGACAGGAATAGGGGTTTGGATATTGCAGTCGAAATTCGAATATATACACCAAGTGAGAAATTACTTTAGTGTAATTATATAAATAGATTATTTGGTTCTTCTATTGAAGGGAAATTTACATTTATGCTGTTGGAAAATAATATGCTTATCAATTTATAGAGGTTCAAAGGTGGCTTCGAAATCTGCTCTCCAAATTTACATTTCTTTACGTCACAAATTTAGAAAAAATATTATATACATTTACTTATCAGTAGATTTTTAATTTGGAATCAGATTTTAAATTTTATACAAATAAAAAAAATACCTAGTACAGTTGGAACAATAAAAAAAATAATATTAACTTGTTCGCTTTTTTAATATCCAAACTGTTTTTTGATTTCCAAAACATTATCAACATTAAAAACTTGAATATAAACAAACAAATACTGAACCACAAACATTATTTATGAATTATATTTGAACATTCCAGGCAGAATCGTGGTTCATTTGGACACAGTGAACTTACTGATACGTATCTGGAACGGACCCACATTGTGAGGCAAAACGAATGCATAGGCAACACGCATCTGTTACGGATATCTATCTCTTTCTATCTTATGTTAGTTAATGGAGCGCTCGTGTATTATTTTAAATATTTTTTTATTTTTCATGTTTATTTAGAAGAAAAATATATTGTATCTAAATAGTTAATCAGGAATAAAAGTAATAATGCAAACAGTACAACGTTCAAGCAAAATTTTAACTGTTCGCCCGCGGTGTTGGTAAATAAAATAAAAACAAAATTAGAAATGCAATTTTTATTTAAATTTTTAAATAGCTACTGCTATAAATTTAACAACTTTTCAATAAAACAAATTTTTGTCATTTTTTGTCTTTACTGTGAAAGTTTTTCCATAACAGTTTACTATGGTGATACATTCGACACTTTACATATACTGCAATTATTTTTATTTTATTTATTATTTTATTATTTACAGCAAAATAATTTATAACTATATTTATGACTTTTATTTAATATTAATTTTAAAACTGTCGCCAATAACAAATCATACCAACAAAATTTAGTTATTACAACTGTAGTCTAAAGTTTAATTGTACAAAAAGGTAACAGCAGGCAACTAGTTTCGGTCACTGACCATCATCATGCCAAAAGATACAAACGTTCTCAATTAGTCATGAAACATAATACAAAATATAAAACCAAACTTACCAATATTAAGTACTAACGAGGGAACGAATTAATCACATGAGTGAAAGACTCATTTAAGGGTAGGTAGGTATGTAGGTTCAATGTGAGTGGAGCGTTTGCTCGCCCCTCCACTGCGGCCAACAGAGGCCTATTGTGGCTCACCCATATGGGCTATAATTCACCATACAATCCACACCTTCTTACGAAGTCTATGGTATATTTAGGTGAAGCTTCCTTGAAGTCGGTAGGCTCCAGCTGTATAAAACCAAACGTACGAAGCCTATTCATTTCCAGGGCAGGGCAGGAGCATAAAATATGCTCCGCCGTTTCGTCTTCCACACTGCAGAAGCGACAGTCCGATGTTTGACTCAGACCTAGCTTCTTCAGATGGTACCGAAGACGACAGTGCCCTGTAAGCAGTCCAATTAGGATGCGTAGATCACTTCTACTCCATTCTAGGATCTGCGATAGGGTGCTACCTGAGGGTTTGACTATAAACGCCTTAGAGTGAGCTAACCCAGGAATATCTTTGCAGTGCTGGAGAGTTTTCCTCTCGGCCCATTTCCAGATAGTGTCTTTGGCACTGCTTTTGGCTATGCCGAAAAATGGTTCCGGTTCAATGAACTCGGATTCTGCACCTCTTTTCGCAAGGGTGTCGGCTTTCTCATTGCCCTCCACCCCTTCATGCCCAGGGTAGAAGGTAAATTAATAAATATTTAACTTTGATGGTACTTGAAAAGTACCGAAGGGTATAGTGAGAAGAACAGATATTTGGGATTGACTTATGCCGGACTCTTGAGGGTTTTACTGCTCTAAAGGCAACTGTTATAAATCAATTAAAGTAGCCTGTATCGCTTTTAAGATTTAAACATGGACCGTATTTCAGAAAAAATTTCTGTCTGTTCATTAATTCTTTTTATGGTATGCGCAGAACCCTAAAATCGAACTTGATTTTAGTCGGCCGCCTACTTACGCTTTAAATTATATGCTCAGTAGTGCAATAAATTTAAACATTATTTTATTGCAAAATTTTTCGCATTAGTTAAATTTTAAGTCAATGCAAATAAAACATCAATAAACTTGATTGTAATAATTTTCTAAAATTTAAAAGCAAAAATTTCGAAAATATATCAAATTAAAAAAGAATAAACAAAAATGTGTAGGAATTCAAAAATTATATTATATATAAGCATATATCGAAAATTTCAAAAATATATCGAAAAATTAAAAATTTTGCAATTTTTTTCGAAAATTTCAAAAAGTAAAATTGTCAAAATATTCAAAAGTTTATAAAATATATCGAAAATCTCAAAAAACAAAATTATTCATCTAATTAAAAATGTTTCAAAAATTTCATGAATTTTGAACATTTCAAAAATGTCACGTTTCAAAAAACATTAAAAAATTATTCGGAAATTGTAAACTTTGAAAAAAATATGTAAAATGTGTAAAGAATTTGTAAAATTTGTAAAAAATTTGTTAAACATGTAAAAGTTTGTATAAATTTGCTGGGAAATAACAAAATATACAAATTGCTTAATTTTTTTCGTTTTTATGATAATCGACATTAGGTGCATTATCTAATTTTCTAGAAAACAGGTGAACCAAACTAAAATCAAAGTTGTTTATTGGAAATTAATAGTTAGTACAATATGATTTGATTGTATCTAAGTCAAAATTATTTAAAAACAAAAACTCCAGTATGGACGGTCGATATTGACGAATGTATCATGTATGACCATAACCATAAAATATTGTTAAATGTGCTAAGGGCAGTTAGTTTATTACAATCGACTTTTATAATGAGTTCCAAATATCTATTCTTCTTACTATAATAGTTAATATAATATGATTTAAATATAGGTTAATATCTATTATTTCAATAACAAAAATCGTAATACGGTCCATAGAGCTGTCCAAGCTTTGGACCGAGGTTGAATTTATGGCGGTACCAATAAACTATTGTTAAATACGGTAAGGGTAGGTAATTTATGACAATCGACCTTTATAATGACTACCGACTATAGCAGTGATCATTACACCTGCAGGGGGATCATCCCGGCAAATAAAGAAGAAACTTAAAAATTGCCACCCTACGTGGGGGCTAAGAAGAAAGGACCACTCAGTGGTCATAACAGTAAAACTGCCATTAAAATAACTATTAAAAATAGAAAGTCGGCACGTGCTAGACGACACTTTCACCGGCGACAGGAGAAAGTGACATGACATATGACAAATGACAACATAAAAAAAATAACACCCTACACGTTACAAGGTGGAGGGTAATAACAAATATAAAACAAACGTAGTACTAATAATGGCAGAAATGATTCCGAAACATAGTTAACATATAAAAAAAGTTATAAAATTAAAATTTTGAAAAATTCAAAAAGTTAAATTACAATTCATGACATAACGTACAGGCAAGGTAAGGAAAAAGAAGAAATAAAATTAAATTAAATGTAAAGGAAAAGAAGATGTTGACAGGTAACAAGTGACAAATAACAACAATAACAAGAGGAGAGTAACGGAAAAACAGGAGCAGTAAAAATCAAATTAAAAGGAATCAGTGTTGTCGATGCAAATTAAAAGGGGGCACGAGTTTGCAGAAAGAGGGGAAGGCAGGATAACTAAGGTAATGAGAAATATTGAAAGGAAAAAAGAAATTATTAAATGAAATCTCTGAAATGGTCTGTAATTGTTTACTAAGACAGTTGACTTTAGGATATGGAGACAGGAGTTGATTTCATACATCTCAAGGAGGTTTAATCTATAACCTTATTGGCAGTCGTGTAGAAGTTGTACATCTGCAACGGAGAAAAAAAAAACAACACCCACAGCTGCTTTGGAAACTCTGTTTGACCTCCCACCATTACAATACGTTATAATGGGGGAGGCTAGAATGGCTCTAAGACGGCTAGAGGACTTACCATTCTATGAAAGAAATCATAGACTGGGACACACTAAACTAGATCATGTGGGAGGCAACATGCTTGGCATGAGGTCAGACTACATGACTGCTAAATACAGCTTCAACAAAGATCTGAGAATAATAATTAAGAATCGGAATGAGTTGAATACAAGCACAGATTTCAGGACAAACCCTAACGGAATTACCTGGTACACAGACGGGTCAAAAACCGAAGGGGGAACTGGAGCTGATATATACTGCGAACAGAACAAGTACCAAGAGAGTTTCTCTCTTGGAAAATATACCTCTGTATTCCAGGCAGAGGTCTATGCAATACTCGAATGTGCGAGACATAGTATTATGAGAGCCCACGAGGGTAAAATAATCATAATCTACTCAGACAGTCAAGCAGCCCTTAAGGCCATAAGAATCCCAAAGGTGACATCTAGACTGGTATGGGAATATGGCGAAGAACTTATGGAACTATCGACCTACAATAAAGTAACTTTATCGTGGGTACCAGGTCACAAGGGTATCGCTGGAAACGAAAAGGCTGACGAGCTCGCAAGAAGCGGGTCGTCCACCCCATTAATTGGTCCAGAACCAGCGATGGGCATACCAAAACGTACGTTTAGGAACCATAGAAAAGACTGGATCAAGCGAAAACACAAATTATACTGGGACAATGTACCACCCGGACTTATACACGGGAAAAGTAACTGAAGAACTGCTGTCAATGAGTAGGAATCAACTACCACACGGGACACCTTCCCACCAGAGAGCATCTAAACAAAATGGGGCTATATAACGGCGACCTTAAATGCAGACAATGCAATAAAGGGACTGAGAATGCACTCCACATACTATGCAACTGTGAGGCGCTGGATCACAGAAGGCAAAGAATTTATGGAAAACCAAAAATGGATCCAGAAGACTACTACAAACAGCCATTAAAGAACCTGTACAAACTAGTACAGGGAATAAGGTTGAACTGGGTGCAGTAGACAAAAGATGGGAGATAACGCAAAGAGGAAGGAATGTATGTTTGGAGGAGAGGATGTGATTAGCAAAAGAAGGAGTGTTGGTAATATCTAAGGCTATCCTTGTTTTAGCTGCCCCTGACACACTGAACGATATTACAGAAAATGGCCGGATCCATTCCAGGTACCATAGAGTTCACTGCTTGGTGACCGACAAGCATAAACAGTACATTTACGTTTGCCAGTCTGATAACCCTTTTTACAATGCTTTCGAGGAGTTTTCTTGGTGCCTGGTACTACTCATCGTTTAAATTAAAGATGTGTAGGAGGTTCAGAAATTTCATTGCAGCATCTTTGACGCAAATTAATAATTTATTTACAATCTCCAATTAAGACAGGGTCTGTCAAAAATCTGGAAACGGTCTTACCATCATATTTACTTTTAAAATAATTCAAAAGGGCCTCCTGTAGCAAAAACAAATGAATGAAGACATATTCTTACAAATTCCCGAATTTTGACCATTTATCTTTAGTGGAGGTTGGGGCAAAGTGGACTACGGGGGCAATGTAAACCACCTACCTTTATTTGTTAACAGCGGCAACATCGCGGTAGATTCTTCCATACTTATGTGCATAGGTATTCGACCGATACGCAGTACAAATTTAGCAGTCGTGCGGTACTGTGTGTCGAAGTTAATAACCAAAACCTGTTTATCGGCGTCGGCGATCTAACAAACGAGTAAAACTAAAACCGGAATTACTTGGTAAGTACAGATAGTTTTGTTTATTTTTTGGTCTCAATACGTTGTTTAAAGTGTGCTTAACATATTCCAACTAGCGTCGTTAAGATTTGTTATCAACTTTTGATATGATCTACACGTGTTTAATTTAATATCCATATGGGGCAATTTGAACCGTTAGTGGTCCACATTGCCCCGAGTAAAAATATTATATTTGTTTTTCTCGTTTTTAGGTGCTTAGTCAATATGGTCCGTAATTATGTAAGAAAAACAAACATGGTCCCTTGTTGCAATGGAAAATGCTGTTAAAGCAATCAAAGGCGGACAAATGGGCTATTTGAAAGCAAGTAAATATCTTAATATTCTAAAAGCAACTTTAATTCGAAGATGTAAGGAACAAAATAAAAGAGTTTTACCCAACGAAAAAGGTTTGGGATTTTACAAACCTGTTTTTACCAAACTACAGGAAGAAGAATTAGAAAACTATGTTCTGGATATGGAAATACGTTTCTTTGGCATTACTTTGCTTGATCTTCGTTCTCTTGCTTTTCAATTAGTGGAAAAAAATCAGATACAGCACACATTCAATAAAACTAAGAGCCTTGCTGGCCTTGACTGGATCTATAGATTCCGTAAACGTCATCCAAAAATTTCCTTGCGATAACCAGAGTCGACTTCAGCTGCAAGGGCACAAGCCTTTAACCGTTATAATGTCAAGCATATTTTTGACCTATATAAAAGCATTTTAGATTCTAAAAAAATCAAACCAACCAGAACATATAATTGTGATGAAACCGGTTTTGGTACTATCCCAAAATGCAACAGCAAAATATTAGCTAAAAGGGGCAGGAAACAAGTTGGCAGTCTCATATCTGCGGATAGAAGCGGAACAACCACTGCAGTAATTTGCATGTCATCATCAGGAACCTTTGTACCACCATTATTAATTTTTGCAAGAAAAAGGATGAAGGTGGAACTACAAGACGGCGCACCACCACGAACAATATTTGCATGTAGTGAAAGCGGCTGGATTAACACAGAGATCTTTTTAATCTGTTTTAAGCATTTTGTTCAGGTGGTGAAACCCACTGAGGATGATCCCGTCTTACTAGTTTTGGATGGGCATAGCAGCCATACAAAAAATATTCATGTAGTTGACATGGCCAGACAACAACATGTGCATATTATTTGCTTGCCGCCCACAGCACCCATCGAATTCAGCCATTACGATATGGCGTTGGAAAAGTTTTTGAACAATCATCCAGGCAGAGTTGTCACGGTCTTTCAAATTGCTAAAATTTTTGGTGATGCGTATTTATAGGCAGCAACTCCTTTAACGTCTATTAACGCTTTTAAAAAGTGTGGCTTAGTCCCATATGATCCCAATATTTTTACAGATTTAGACTTTGCTCCGTCTGATGTGACTGAAAAAAATCTAGCGTATAACGATCTCCCACAATCTGATGAAGTCCTTCCCTCAGAATCTACTACAAACGATCTGTCAGAATCTGAAGATAAAGAATCAATTCCTTCAACTTCTACTGCAGGTATGACTTTGTCAAAACCCACAAATTCTAAGCTGGAAGAAGAACTTCCTTCAGCATATCTTCGCTCTATAGAAAATAAAAGAAAAAGTAGTTTTGGATCGGAAAGTCCTGTCGACATCCCTCCACTTCCAAAGAGAATTAAAACAGATCAACCATTACGGAAACATAAAAAAGGCAAAGCAGCAATATTAACATCTAGCCCTTATAAGTTGGAATTAGAAGCTGAACTTAAACTAAAATAGGAAAATGAAGCAAAGAAAAAACAAATGGTTAAAAGAAAAATTGCGAGTCAAGAAAATGAACCAAAGGAAAAAAAAGCTAGGATTAAAAATATTCCTTCTAAAAAAGGAAAAGCGAAGCAAAAAATGAAAATTATAGATGAGGAAGATGAAAACGAGGGCAGTAAAGATGCTGAATGCTTCTATTGCACGGAGTAATTCTCCGCATCAGTGAGCGAAGAAGGTTGGGTGCGCTGCTGCAAATGCTTACAATGGGCTCATGAAGCATGCGCAGGAATAGAGCCAGAAGACGATGAGGCTTTTATTTGTGAATATTGTGCCGAATGTTAACATTTTAAAGTGTACTTTTTAGTTGACAGTGCCATTTCTTATGTTCCTAAATTTTTTTTTTTTGGTTCATATTGCCCCATCCCATGGGTAAGTTTATAATGATAGTAGAATGTTTACTTAAGAATTGAAACTTTGCAGAATTTAATATTTCATCTTAATAAAAAAGTTATAAATTTTTTTTTCTTAGATAGTCCATATTGCCCCAACCTCCCCTAGTAGTTCTTGAATTCCAAGGCCGCTTCCAGACTCTTGAACCACGCAGGACCGTTTCCAGACTATCGAAACAGCCTGTATAAGTTATGGGCATTAATAATCATTAATTGTATAATATGCACAACAACTTTTTTAAGTCACCTTAACGTGTTTCTTTCACTAAGGTAGCAGGACAGCATTTGTTCTTGTCTATCTACACCAGGCATACATTTATTATATTTAATAATTGGCAATGGTTTTTTAACAATTTGTCCTCTTTTATTAGTGACATCTACCTTTTCATTTTTAAATTCATTGGAAATATAGGATGCATTTCTTTTGTTTCTCTATTAGCCGATTAGTATACCATCTGCGTATATTCCTTTTTTCAGTTTTTCAGTTTTTCCTTCTTTTTAAGTGTTCTTTCTATCTAACCTCAACGTACCAGTATAATATGTTTCTCGGTTCAGTAAACCTTTGGGATCTTTCTGGGACCATTATGGTCAAATAGATATTAATACAGTATTATAAACGAGTTTATAAAAAAAAGTATTAACATTGTTTGTTGATTGTTTTTTCTTGTTCTATAGGTACCCAGTTTTAAGCAGGACTTTATTGACAATTCAGTCCGTGCCTCATTAGTTAAATTACGTTAAAACGGCATATTTATGAGTTAGTTCAACTTTAAGACATTTCACTTAATATATTTTTTTTTCATTATATATTTACCAACTGCATACGTTTACGCAGTTACTTTTAATTATTAATGATGAAAATCCCTGGAATGCTAAATCGGACGTCCTGGAGATATATAGGAAAGATATCCCAGGGAAATCCAAAATCAGTTGTCCCGAGGACGTCCCGAAAACGGACTGGGACTTTCAGACCTGAATCGGATCTAAATCGGAGGTCCTCGGGCCGGCTTGCGCTGTTTGGGTAGTTATATAAACTAAAGTAGTAAATTTCTCTAATTTGATGTCCATTACCTTTAATAAAGTTTTATATTTCGTTCTACTTATGATTTTTTTTTTAAATAATTTATTTATGAATAATCGAGAGACAAATACACCCAAACTAATTTAATCTATGTTTTGATTACGTTTTTCTCAAAAATCGAAACAAAAAATTATTATCAAATATAGGCTTCGGGGAAAAATAAATATGGAACTAGACACTCAAAAAATTACTACTCAAAATTTATTTATATTTCAAATAACACAAATAGTCTTAATTTTCACGATAAAACTCAAAAAACCAGTTTTTTTTATTATACAAAAATTTAGTCTATATTTTATACAGATAAAATTAGACCCTTTTCTCCAACGAATTTGGTTCTCTAATGCTTTCTTTCTATTGATTGTTAATTTTGAAGGAATACAGGTTTTTGGTTTTGTATAAACTTGATATAGCGTCGTCGAAAATCGCATGTGCGAAGTCATACGCAAATGGCATGCTCAACCTTCCGTTTTCTAACATGTCCGACTACTTGACATCGGCGGCAACCCTGCGCTCCATAAGGCTCACACTGCATTCTAAATCTGGCTTTAACTATTCGTTCTGTGCGAGAAGGCGGAGCATTTTGACAGCCGATGCTAGCGCTTACCGTGATCAGCACCTGAACTTTTGTCCCGAACACTTTTCGATGGACCAAAATGTCAAAAACAATACTGAAAACTCGCCGAATACTAGCAGAAATATATTGTGTCGTGGGCTGTCAGAATAATAGTTTAAACAGTCCCAGTACAAAATTTTATCGGTTTCCTTAATTTCCATACAATTGCGAACAAAGAAAGCTTTGTCGTTACTTAGATTGAAAAACTTTGTCCGCGAAATTAAACTCCTTCCAATGATTTTATGGCAATTAGAATTTTACTGCAATTAGCTGATCACATTAATCGCGTTGTGACGAAGCCGAAATTTTAAAATTTGACTTAGTTTAACCGCTAAAAATTAAAATTATTATTAATATGTAGGTACGTAAGTTATATTAAATTAAAGACTACATGTTTGCTTGGGTTCGATGGTTATGCAGTTTAAGACACGGATTTGAAAGCAAAGGATCGTCGGTTTGAATGTTTTTAATTTTTTATTATAATTTTGGATAATTTCTGTTCAGAAAATCCATGAAATTAAACTAGAATCACTCGAAGCAGTTTATTTTTGCGGACAAAGTTTTTAATCCTAGTCACGACCTAGGGTTCGCTTTGATTAATATTCCATTCAAAATGAAAAACAGATTATTTTTTTTTGGTCATCGAAAATTAGGAATCCAACCGATGACCCTTCGCTTTCAAATCCGTGTCTTAAACCGCATAGCCATGGCAATATTAAAAAAATATAATCTTTAATTTAATATAACTGACCTACCTATATATAAATAATAATTTCAATTTTTGAGCGATTAAACTATATAAGTAAACTTTTAAAATTTCGGCTTTGTCACAAGTGGTCAGCTAAATGTAGTAAAATTGTCATAGAATCACTCGAAGGAGTTTAATTTTCGGAACAAAATTTTTAATCTAAGTCAGGGCACGCATTTCGTAGTTATTATTTTTATTTTCTGTTTTTTCTCTTTCACCGAGCATATGTGACGAAATGTAAGTTTGGCACCGTTCTTTAGCGTATTTTATATCATGCGTTATTTCCTCAAAACCAGTTCTTAATATTATATTCACCTTTGAAATATCAAAATGCCTACATTTGATTTTGATTGTACGGGACAAAGTTTTATATTTCAGCTTACAGGTGTCGCCACATCGCAAATTGCACACAGCGAACTTTCAAAAAGTCAGTTAAACCTTTTGGAGTGCGAGGCACCTTTAAATTCTAATCATTTATTAGATTTCTGACTCCATAAAGTTTTTCAAATAAAATTCCAGCTGGAATTTCAATGATTTCATCACCTAAATCGTTCATGTATTATGATAAATCTTCACCGTTCGTTCTACTTATGATTTAAGGCTATGTTTCCAAAATTTACGATTCGAAATTCCCGGTAGATTCATGACAGACAGCAAACATTCTTTGAAATAGAGGAATCCCCTCCCAACGGTGTTTTTATTAAGGATAATTTAAAATTTAAAATTTGATTCTCACTTGCTCCGGTGCATATTTTCATCATAGGCGTAGAAGGTAGATAAAGCATGAGAGACACAATCCATGAGGCATTATTCTCACAACAATACCTATATTATGTACGCCATTATTAATGATTATTTTTACTCAAAATTATTTAAAAAAAAATCATGTTTCTAGTAAAGTGCAACTTTAATTTTTGAAACTTGTTTTAGTACGTTTATTTATAAGGAGTTAAATATGCGAATAAAATATCTTATTTTAGAATTTGTTTATTAAAAAAATAATGAAAAATCGTCAAAAAGCTCATTGCATATTACTCGAGGATAAGATAAAATGTTGTTATTCAAAATAAGTTTTTATCTCTTCTTTTCTGTTCAGAAAACGATTAAGAAAATGACATAAAAATGCACTAATTATGCTTCGATAAAAATCCTCTTAACTTTTTACTTTCCCGGACCCATCAAAGGGAAAGTAAGTGAACGAGCAAAAAAAAAATTGAGATATCGATGGAAATATCCATTTTGAGGTCCCCCAAGAAGATTGAAACCATTTCCAGCATATGGTCTGTCTGTATGTCTGTGTGTCTGTGTGTCTGTGTGTCTGTGTGTAATCTTCCACGATAACTGACGAACCGTTTGACCAATCAAGCTGAAATTTGGTACGGAGGGTCGGTGTGTGCCGAGAATGCTACCATTAGTTTTTGGTTAAAATTGGTACAGTATATAAGGTCCTCAAGACCGACATTGATTGAATACACGTGTAGGATTTTTTACCTTTATTTAAATTTTATGGACAAACAATACACTTTAGTGGAAAATGTTTTAACACAAAGTTTTAGGGCATAAAATTTCCTACAATTTTTATATCAAACTTTTTTCAGAACTTCCAGTAGTTGCGCCACCAGAGGGCGCGCAAAAGACGTGCATGTAGTTTTTGCAAGTTTTTCCACATTTTGAGGACAAACAATGCACTCTGGTGCAAAATGTTCGAGTGCAAAGTTGTACAGTATCAAATTTTCTTTAACTTTTATAGTTAACTTTTTTTCGAATTTCCCATATTTTCGCCGCTAGAGGGCGAAAAAATGAACAATTAGTAGTTTTGCCTTTTTTTTTAATTTTGAAGACAAACAATGCCTTTGAGTGCAGAAATGTTCTAGTGCAAAGTTGTAGTGCATAAAATTTCCTACAACTTTTGTCTTAAGCTTTTTCCATTATTTCCAACAGTTGCGCCACTAGAGGGCGCGTAAAAGACGTGCATGTAGTTTTTGCAAGTTTTTCCACATTTTGAGGACAAACAATGCACTCTGGTGCAAAATGTTCGAGTGCAAAGTTGTACAGTATCAAATTTTCTTTAACTTTTATAGTTAACTTTTTTTCGAATTTCCCATATTTTCGCCGCTAGAGGGCGAAAAAATGAACAATTAGTAGTTTTGCCTTTTTACCTCTCGCCCTTCAGATAAGAGAGGTATAGGAATCATGCTAAAAATTGGGTAGTGAGTTTTCAATGAATAAATACGTTTTAGGGTCCCTAGAATACGATTTTAATATTTTCGCGATGATGTCTGTGTGTGTGTGTGTTAGTGTGTGTGTGTGTGTGTTTGGATGGATGTTGTAGTAACGATAACTCAAAAACTACTGAATAAAAAAATTTGAAATTTTGCATACAGGATTCTGATAAGCTAGATTAGATCTGATTAGATTTTGGTGCAAATCGCACAACCGGAAGTGGCAGTTGCTATGGGTTATGACGCCATTATTATACAAAACGGCAATAAAGTTTTACACATATATTTTGTATACCTTATAGTTTATTTTCTTCTCATTAAAATTTTCGAAACTTTTGCCATTGTTGCCAAATTTACAAAAAAATAATTTTTTTTCATACTTTTGTGTCAACCTCTGTAAATTTTTGATTCAAAAATGGCGAGAGGTCATGTGCTGGACACATCAGATTTTTTTTTTAATTTTGAAGACAAACAATGCCTTTGAGTGCAGAAATGTTCTAGTGCAAAGTTGTAGTGCATAAAATTTCCTAGAACTTTTGTCTTAAGCTTTTTCCATTATTTCCAACAGTTGCGCCACTAGAGGGCGCGTAAAAAATGTGCATGTATGTTTTCTCTAGTTTTTCTTGATTTTGAGGACAAACAATACACTTTAGTGCAAAATGTTGTAGTACAAAGTTTTATAGCATAAAATTCCCCACAACTTTTGTTTTAAACTTTTTCCAGAATTTCCAACAGTTGCGCCACTAGAGGGCGCGAAAAAAAATGTGCATGTATGTTTTCTCTAGTTTTTCTTGACTTTGAGGACAAATAATACACTTTAGTGCAAAATGTTGTAGTACAACGTTTTAGAACATAAAATTTCCTGCAACTTTTGTCTGAAACTTTTTCTAGAATTTTCAATAGTTGCGCCACTAGAGGGCGCGTAAAAAATGTGCATGTATGTTTTTTCTAGGTTTTCTTGACTTTGAGGACAAATAATACACTTTAGTGCAAAATGTTATAGTACAACGTTTTAGAGTATAAAATTTCGTACAACTTTTGTCTGAAACTTTTTCTAGAATTTAAAATAGTTGCGCCACTAGAGGGCGCGTGAAAAATGTGCATGTATGTTTTCTCTAATTTTTCTTGATTTTGAGGACAAACAATACACTTTAGTGCAAAATGTTGTAGTACAAAGTTTTATAGCATAAAATTCCCTACAACTTTTGTTTTAATCTTTTTCCAGAATTTCCAACAGTTGCGCCACTAGAGGGCGCGAAAAAAAATGTGCATGTATGTTTTCTCTAGTTTTTCTTGACTTTGAGGACAAATAATACACTTTAGTGCAAAATGTTGTAGTACAGCGTTTTAGAATATAAAATTTCCTACAACTTTTGTCTGAAACTTTTTCTAGAATTTTCAATAGTTGCGCCACTAGAGGGCGCGTAAAAAATGTGCATGTAGGTTTTCTCTAGTTTTTCTTGATTTTGAGGACAAACAATGCATTTTAGTGCAAAATTTTCTGGTTCAAAGTTGTAAAGCATCAATTTTTCTTTAACTTTTATGTTTAACTGGCGAGAAAAATACATATTTAGTATTTTCCATTTTTTAAAATTGGAGGTAAATTATGCTCTTTAGTGCAAAATGTTTCAGTGCAAACTTGTAAAGCATAAAATTCCCTACAACTATTGTATGAACTTTTTTCCCGAATTCCCAATAGTTTTCACACATGATTTTAGGAGATCCTAATTGTAGCAGTGTGATATACAACGTGCGCATGCGCAGCTTATGTCATCAATATTGAAATATCAATTCGGTAGACGTATTCACAATAGGCTATTTTTGATGTGTTTCATAAATTAATGTAATGCTTAGTATTTTGTAATTCAAATAATAATAATAAATAACATATTCTCTACGGTCGAGCCGGGAAAGTTCTGGGGTGACACAGCCGATTTTTTTTTAATACTTTAATAATGAATAATTGAGACAAATACACCTGAACTAATTTCCTTTACCAGGTAATTACATTAATAGAGAGTTTTTTAATCTATATTTTGCGTGATCGTTATAGTGACATTTAAATTAAATTTTAAATAACATTACTCGTTTGCGCCAGATTGTACCTATTACGCTTGAAACTAAAACATCAAAACAACAATCACATTGGATATTAGATATTTGGTATTCGGTTTGATATCTAACGGTCTCGCGAACCAACTAAATAGTGCATAAATTAGGTCCTAAAAGGCCGGACCCTAATCTCTGCCACTGCATTACACACCATAGGCGTAACTTAGTTATCCCTTAGACGTCCGTGTAAGGCTGTTTGGGCGTACATTTTCCAATTAAGTCGTTTGTAACGCCAGATTGAACAAGGGATAAATGGCTCTATTAAAACTTTGCTTACAGGACCGGTTTATTGGATAAGGCTATTATTAAAAATAAAATATTTTAATACTCTAAAAACCTACAGAAAACAATTTTTATTTCAAATAAAAATACAAAAGACAAAAAAAGAACATTTTATTTTAAATTTTATTATTATTTTTGGCAATATTGATTCAAAATCGGCATAAATTATCAAAGGAACATTTTGTTTAGTTTAAATTTTACTATTGTTAGTGATGATTCTAATTTTTTTTCATTCCTGAAGATATAAATAAAATATTATATCCTTATAGGTTAGACCGGTCCTGTTGTTATTGCGAAAATTATTTGGAATGATTTTGTGCAGTTATTACCGGACAAAAACAGTGTGTGATTATTTGAGGGAAATAACGCTAATACGGGAAAGTGGATTAGGATTACAGTGGAAATGAAAATAGGAACAAACGGGTTGCGTAATAGTTTTGAAATTGAAGAGGAGGATGATTTTTCACAAAATTGTTTCATTAAAAAAATATACTTATCTGAAAATTGGAAAGTAAAATGCTTTTGGCAATAGTAGGAACATACATTTTTTTGTAGATAATGAACTTTTTTCCATATTTGGTTTCTAGTCCAGATCGAAAAAGGTTCGAAGTTAATGAAACTTTGGAAAAATGTTCAGGGACAAATAATTAATATTTTCTCAAATTTTGGACCTCGATGACCCTTATATCATTTTTCAAAATTTCTTCTGTTATACCCGAATTATAACGAAATATTGTTGTAATTATGGTTCCTGGTTACAATCACCATCATTAGACACTCCCCATCTCACCCCGTTCTCCCTTCCGGTGGAATTCTGCATTATTTGACATTTTTTACCAAATTTTGAAAAATGACCTTTTTTATACCTCGGTACCGAATTTAGATACAGTTAAAACTATTAGGAATAGTTAAAACTGTTAAAAACTTAAAAACTGTAAAAAACTAAAAAATTGTAAAAAAACCTGTTGAAAACTGTTAAAAAATCGTTAAAAATTGTTGAAAACATACAAAACTGTTAAAAAAAACCGTTAAAAATAGACAAAACTGAAACTATTAAAAACTGACAAAACTGTTAAAAAACTGTTAGAAATACACAAAACTGTTAAAAACATATAAAGCTATTAAAAAGCATAAATAACTGTTTAAAATATTTCAAAAAAACTGTTAAATAAACTTAAAAAACTGATAAAAACCTAAAAAAACTTAAAAATAGTTAAAAAGCTGTTAAAAAAATGATCAGAAACTGAAAAAAAAAACTGTTGAAGACTGTTTTAAAAAATATAAAAAAAAACATCTACAGAGCTATTTAAAAAACTGTTAAAAAAACTGCCAATTATTAATTAACCATTAATTATCAGTATGATATTAAATTTTTCTTATTAAAAAGTGTAAAACCTGTTTAAAAATTGTTAAAAACCGTTACAAATTTGCTTAAAAAAACGATAATAAAAATGTTAAAACACTATTAAATGATCTATTAAAACTGTTTAAAAATGGTTAAAAATTTGAATTAAATTGTAAAGAAAACCTGTTAAAAAACTATTTAAAAACAGTTGAAACTGTTAAAAAACGGTTAATAACTTGTAAAAAAAAACTATTAAATAACAGTTAAAATTATTAAATAAGGATTAAAACGATGAAATAACATTTAAAACTATTAAAAACAGATAAAAACAGTAAAAAAAATGTTGCAAAACTGGTAAAAACTGTTGAAAAATTTTTTAAATTGTTAAAAAGAACTGTAAAAAAAAACAGTTAGAAACATATAAAACCGTTAAAAAACTGTTAAAACATACGAATTTGTTATAAACATACAAAACTGTTAAAAAACATAAATAACTGTTAAAAAGAAACTTAAAAAAAACCTAAAAAACTTAAAAATAGTTAAAAAGCTGTTAACAAATTATCAGAAACTGAAAAAAACTTAAAAAACTGTTAAAGACAGTTTTAAAAACTGTTAAAAAATTGTCAACTATTAACTAGCCATAAATTATCAATTTGATATTAAATTTCTCTTGTTAAAAAGTATAAAACCTGTTTAAAAATTGTTAAAAACCTATTAAAAAAAACTGTTAAAAACCATTAAAAATTTGTTAAAAACAATGTTAAAACACTCTTAAAAGAGCTATTAAAACTGTTAAAAATTTTAATTAAATTGTTAAAAAAAACCTGTTAAAAAACTATTTAAAATAGTTGACACTGTAATAAAACGGTTAAAAGGTTGTAAAAAAATGTATTAAAAAACTATTAAAAAAAAACAGTTAAAACTATTAAATACCCGTTAAAACAATGTAATGACATTTAAAACTATTACAGAACAGTTAAAAAATTGTAAAAAAATGTTGCAAAACTGCTAAAAAGTGTTAAAAAAATATTTAAACAGTTAAAAGCTGTTAAAAACCAGTTAAAAAAGCTTAAAAAACCGATACAAAAGCTGTTAAAAAATAGAACTTTTACAACTCTTTAAAAACTGTTTTAAATTTAAATCAAATGTTGAAAAACACTGTTATAAAAACTTTTAAAAATTAGTTAAAACTGTTAAAAATACCTGTTAAAGAAAAACTATTACAAACTGTTAAAAAATTGTTAAAAACAGTTAAAAACTGTTAAAAAACGGTTAAAGAAACTCAAAAAAACTTAGATAACATAAAGAATTTAAAACTGGTTAAGAACCTGTTAAAAGGTTGTTAAAAAACTTAAAAAAAAACGATAAAAAAGCTGTTAAAAAAAGAACTATTACAACTGTTTAAAAAAATTAAAAATTAGTTAAAACTGTTAAAAATACCTGTTAAAAAAACTATTAAAAACTGTTAAAAAATTGTTTAAATAATTGTCAAAAAACTGTTAAAAAATGTTTAAAAAACTGTTAAAATATCTTAAAAACTATTAAATATTTGTTAAAAGTATTAAAAATAGTTAAAAACTGTAAAAAAAATTTTGCAAAACGGCTAAAAACGGTTAAAATTTTTTTAAACAGTTATAAAGCAACTCAAAAAAACTTAGAAAACCAAAAAACCTAAGAATGGTTAAGAACCTGTTAAGAGATTGTTAAAGAAAAACATTTAAATTACGATAAAAAAAAAACTGTTAAAAAAAGAACTGTTACAACTGTTTACAAAAATCAAATGTTGAAAATCACTGTTATAAAAACTATTAAAAATTAGTTAAAATTTTGAAAAACACTGTTATAAAAACTATTGAAAATTAGTTAAAACTGTTAAAAACAGCTGTTAAAAAAATATTTAAAAAAAACTGTTAAAAATTTGTTTAAATTTTTTTCAAAAAGCTGTTAAAAATGTTTTAAAAACTCTTAAAATGACTTAAGAAGAAATAGTTGTTAAAACTATTAAAAAACGTTAAAACTATTAAAATCATTTTTTAAAAATGTTAAAAAACTTAAAAAATATATTAAAAAAAGCTATTAAAAAAATCTATAAAAAAAACAGTTAAAAATATTAAATACCAGTAAAAACAATTTAATAACATTTAAAACTATGAAAAAGAGTTAAAAAACTGTAGAACTGCTAAAAACTGTGAACAAAATTTTTAAACTGTCAAAGAAAATGAAAAAAAACTTACAAAACCCAAAAAACTTAAAAATGGTTAAAAACATGTTAAAAACCTGTTAAAAAAAACTTAAAAAACCGATAAACAATCTGTTAGAAAAAAAAGAACTTTTACAACTCTTTAAAAACTGTTATAAATTTAAATCAAATGTTGAAAAACACTGTTATAAAAACTGTTAAAAATAAGTTAAAACTTAAAACCACCTGTTAAAAACAAAAACTATTAAAAACTGTTAAAAAATTGTTTAAAAAATTGTCAAAAATAAAAAATGTTCATAAAAGTGTTAAAATATCTTAAAAACTATTAAATATTTGTTAAAACTATTAAAAACAGTTAGAAACTGTAAAAAAATGTTGCAAAACTGCTAAAAACCGTTTAAATTTTTTTTAAACAGTTAAAAACTGTTAAAGAAACTCAAAAAAATCTAAAAAACTTAAAAACGGTTAAAAACCTGTTAAAAGACTGTTAGAAACAACTTAAAAAACGATAAAAAAGCTATTAAAAAAAGAACGACTGTTTAAAAACTATTAAAAATTTAAATCAAATTCTGAAAAACACACATAAAAACTATTAAAAATTTGTTAAAACTGTTAAAAAAACTTGTTAAAAAACAAATATTAAAAAACACTATTAAAAACTGCTAAAAATTTGTTTAAAAGTTTTTTAAAAAACTGTTAAAAATATTTAAAAACTGTTTAAATAACTTAAAAACTATTTCCGTTATTAGTAGTTAGATTGAAACAGGATAATCGGCATACTGTCTAAAACTAACCTGTGTATTTTAATTTATTTTATTAAAAGAAGTCTTTAGACTATCTAAATTTAACCTGTGTTTCAAAAAAAGGAAAAAAATATAACACTATTTATATTTATTTTATTAAAAGAAGTTTTGACTATCTAAATCTAACCTCTGTATTAAAAAAAAGAAAATATAACTTTCCCTTTCCCCTTAAAACTTTTTCTCCACTTCGTTTCCTATGGTTTTTCACTTTCCACTATTTTTTCCACTTTTCCCTTATTTTTTTATTCCACTCTTTCCACTACTTTTTTCCACTTTTACTCCTACATTTTTTATTAATTTCTTTGTGTCCAACTTTTTTGTTCCACTTTTTCCCCTTAAAACTTTTTTTCCACTTCTTTCCCAATTTTTTTTTCACTTTCTCCCTACCATTTTCTTTTTTTCCCCTACTTTTTTTCACAAGTTTTTTTCTATTTCAAACTTCTTTCCACTTTGTCCCCGACTCATTTTCTCCTATTTTTTTAATTTCAATTTTTTCCGCAATTTTTCCACCATCCCTTTTTCCGCGACTTTTTTACCATTTTTTTATATTTCAATTTTTTTTTCAAATTTTTTCCCCCCATTTTTTGTTTTAGAGATTTTTTTACACTTTTTCCGCTATTTTAGTAATTTTTTAGTTTCAATTTTTTTTCCTCTTTTTTCTAAACTCATTTTTTATCCTATTTTTTCTCTTTTTTCCCATTATTCCCCCACCCTCTTTCGCCTACTTTTTTAATAATTTCTTTCTGTTCCACTTTTTCTTCTTAAAACTTTTTCCAATTCTATCCCTTTCTTTTCACTTTTAGCCTACTTTTTTCCATACTTTTTTATTCCACTCTGTGCTCTACTTTTTCCACTTTTCCTCACACATTTTTTACTAATTTCTTTGTGTCAGTCGTTTTTTGTTCCACTTTTTCTCCTTAAAACTTTTTTCCATTTCTTTCGCCATTTTTTTCACGTTTCCCCTACTTTTTTATTCTATCCTTTCCCCTTCTTTTTTATTCTATCCTTTCCCCTACTTTTTTATTCTATCCTTTCCAATACTTTTTTCCATTTTTTCTCATACATTTTTTACTTATTCTTTCTTTGTTCCACTTTTTTTTCTTAAAACTTCTTTTTCCATTTCTTTCTCTATTTTTTTTCATTTTTCTCCTACTTTATTCCACTTTTCCCTAATTTTTAATTCGACCCTTTCCCCTACTTTTTTCCACATTTCTCCTACATTTTTTTACTAATTTCCTAGTTCTTTGTTTCAAAACTTTTTTCTACTTTTTCACTATTTTTTTATAATTTAAAATTTGAAACTTTTTCTTTACTTTTTTTCCACTTTTCGCCCCTGCCTTTTTTACCCTACTTTTTTAGTTTCAAACTTTTCACCAATTTTTCATATGTAAATCTTTGTCCCAACTTTTTATTTCCAATTTTCTCCCTCTCCCTTTCTATCATTACCAATGTAGTGGTAAGGGGGAGGGGGAAGATAGGAAGAAAGAAAAAAATTATTACTAAAAAATGTGTCTTTTTCCTAGAAAAAGTGTCTTTTTCCTAAAAGAAGTGGAAATTTGACAAAAACTGACAATAATGAAAAAAATGGGTATAGTTTAAAAAAAGGGGTTGAAAGCAGGGTAATTTCAAGAAAAAAGTGCCAAAATTTGAAAGAAAAGAGGGGAAATTTTGATCGAAGAAGAAAAATATGACAAAAATGAGAAAATAAGGGGTAAGAAAAAATGGAGCAATTTTAGAAACTCAATTTTTGTTCTTTTGCTTTGTTGATGTTTTCAGAAAAAAGTGACAAAGTGAAAAGACGAATAAATTAAGACAAAATAATTAACAGCATTTGAAAGAAAAGAGGGAACATTTATTTTGTAAAAAAAATATATATCAGGATTCGAACGTCTACACTCTACCACTAGACCACATCGTTCAGAGTGATGAATAATCAAACCCTGCATGTAACGTAGAATAAATACGTAAACAAAAATCATATGCCTTGTTGAGATCAATAAATGCCCCAGTTTGCATTTAGCTTATCTACTTGAATAAACAATAATCCTTTATTTTCTTTTTGTTTCAGGTTAGTGAACCAGTTTTAGAAAAAATCCTTTTTGGTATGTATTTTGCCAATATTTTAAAACCTGTAAATTATTTATTGTCGGTTATTTAGTCGGATAATTTTTTCTTTATTGGATGATTTATTTACTAAATGTATAAATTAATGCTTCTAAAATTTTAAATAATTTAATATTTAATAAATAGACTGGATCAGGAGTACATATTAAACAATTTGAAGTGGAAAAGGAGTTTCAATTGTTTTAATTTTATCTACATTGATGTATTAATTTTCCACTTCAAATTCAATATTTCTTGTCAACTATGAAAAAAATCAATTGTGTCGTCCCATAACTTTTCCGACGAGTATCCAGAGACGAATACTTTTTCTGATATTTTATGTTAAAGTTTAAAATTTTGACGTTTTTATTTTTTATAGGTGACAGTTGGTAAAATAATTTTGACTGTTCTGAATAGAGTTTTTCAAGGGCTTTCAAATGACATATTACAAGTCAAATTCCATTATATATTATTTCTGTCATTTTATGATAGTGACACTTCCGTTTGACAGATGTCGTTAAAAACTACTTGGTTCTTCCGACGGATAACCAAAACCCATATATCAAATTTCAGCTCAATCGGATTAATCATGCGACCTCTATCATGGAATAATACAAACAGACACACAGACAGATAGATAGACTTAGATTTGGAAATGGTCTTAATCGTCTTAGAGACATTAAAATGGATATTTCTATGTTTATCTCGAAAAAATGTTTTTTTGGCTAATTCACAATACTTTTCCTTCTCGGAGGTGGGTCGGAAAAGTAATTAGAAAATTTGTAACAATTTGTAAAAATTAAAATTTTTTTTTTTTTTGTCCGGGACCGTCCTTTGCAACCGGATTCACTGCAGCCTCATGGGCTTATTGCGTTATCTCCCATCTTTTGTTCTCTCCCGTCTTTTGTCTACTGCACCCAGTCCATCAACCTTGTTCCCTGTACTAGTTTGTACAGGTTCTTTAATGGCTGTTTGTAGTATAGTCTTCTGGATCAATTTTTGGTTTTCCGTAAATTCTTTGCCTTCTGTGATCCAGCGCCTCACAGTTGTGGAGTGCATTCTCGGTCCCTTTATTGCATTGTCTGCATTTAAGGCCGCCGTTATATAGCCCCATTTTGTTTAGATGCTCTCTGGTGGGAAGGTGTCCCGTGAGGAGCCCTGTGGTAATTCGTAGTTGATTCCTACTCATTGAAAGCAGTTCTTCAGATACGTTCTTTGTCGGTTCTTTTATAAATTTTTTCCCGTGTAGAAGTCCGAGTACATTGTCCCAGTATAATTTGTGTTTTCGCTTGATCCAGTCTTTTATATGGTTCCTAAACGTACGTTTTGGTACTCCCATCGCTGGTTCTGGACCAATTAATGGGGTGGACGACCCGCTTCTTGCGAGCTCGTCAGCCTTTTCGTTTCCAGCGATACCTTTGTGACCTGGTACCCACGATAAAGTTCGCCACATTCCCATACCAGTCTAGATGTCACCTTTGGGATTCTTATGGCCTTAAGGGCTGCTTGACTGTCTGAGTAGATTATGATTCTTTTACCCTCGTGGGCTCTCATATTACTATTTCTCGCACATTCGAGTATTGCATAGACCTCTGCCTGGAATACAGAGGTATATTTTCCAAGAGAGAAACTCTCTTGGTACTTATTCTGTTCGCAGTATATACTAGCTCCAGTTCCCCCTTCGGCTTTTGACCCGTCTGTGTACCAGGTAATTCCGTTAGGGTTTGTCCTGAAATCTGTGCTTGTATTAAACTCATTCTGATTCTTAATTATTATTCTCAGATCTTTGTTGAAGCTGTATTTAGCAGTCATGTAGTCTGACCTCATGCCAAGCATGTTGCCTCCCACATGATCTAGCTTAGTGTGTCCGAGTCTATGATTTCCTTCATAGAATGGTAAGTCCTCTAGCCGTCGTAGAGCCATTCTAGCCTCGTGAAAGGTCAAGAAGAGTTTCCAAAGCAGCTGTGGGTGTTTTTTTTTTCTCCGTTGCAGATGTACAACTTCTACACGACTTTTTTTTTTTTTTTTGTTAAATTTAATATTATGATATTATTTTGGTCTCAACTCAATTTTTGTTCTTTTGCTTTGTTGATATTTTCAGACTAAATTCATATACGTATATTATGTTGCTTATAACCTATATTTCATTCGAAAATATTTACAAAATGTAAATAAAATTTTAATAAACGTTACAAAGTTTTTAATCGTTTAACCGATGCGTATTGCATTTATTCTAGTAGGAGAGATTTCAGTATCACTCGAAAATGAAAATCAGTGTTTAACGATAATGTTTCGGTATTTAATTGTTATTTGTTTAGAGTAAATCAGTGCTCGACAGGTGTGCATGTACACGTGCAGCCACAATTTTTATTTACACATCGACAATGACTAGAACAGTTGGTTTTATATTAAAAAGTTATTTTTTAGTATATTATAATGATTTTTTAATAATGTTGCAATATTGATTAAAAATCGACATAAATGTAAAGTGGCCTAAATAATAATTGATTAGACTATTAAGAAATTGAAATTATAAACATTTTATTTTAACTGTAAATACATATATATTTTTTAATCTTTATTTATTTATTTTTTTTCTTTTGAAAATATGAGGTCCGAGATATTCATTGAGATCGTAATCAACTATAATTTAAACGTTCGTAGATATCGTTTTCTCCTTTTAATTTTACTTTATTAAATCAAAAAGAACATAATAAGTGTTAATTATTTAAATATTAATTCAATTAAAAAATATTAATCAATGTACACTGAGGGGCAGAATCACGCAACAGTGCTTTGCATTATTTCAATTCAGTAATATTAGCAAATATACACTGAGGGACAGAATCACGCAACAGTGTTTTTTATTATTTCAATACCAAGGTTATTAGGGGCAGAATCACGCAAAATATCCTTCTACCAGCATTGGGGGCAGAATCATGCAAAGTGCTTCATAAATGGAATATTTAAACAATAAATATTAATATATCCACACTGAGGGGCATAATCACGCAACAGTGCTTCAGTAAACAATTAAATATTAAATAATTTACATAACTGTATCAATAACAAAAGTACGAGAATATTAACATAATTTTTATCGTTATGTCGAAGTTAAGATCTCTCATTTCTTGAAAATTAGTAATAATAAATTCACCATAAATGAATAGTAATAAAATTTCCATAAATACATAATAATACAATTCTCATAAATAAATAATAATAATATTAAATCGAAGAGGTTATCCATATCTCAAATGTGGTCCAATTATTTTTTCAAATAAATAAAACACGAAGTCAGTACCACATGTAATATAATAAAAGGATGATAACAGGCGACTAGTTTCGGCTAAATAGCCATCATCAGGCCTACAAGGTTCGAACAATGAAATTATAGAACTTACCGAACAAGAAAAGTATCGGAGTTACATAGTAAAAAATAAAAAATAAAAAGTTTAATCACAACCGCGCGGTTGTTAAGTCAACATAGTATAAAATTGTTGTGGTGGTACATTAGGAAACTAATTATTACTTAAAATTAAAATAAAATGAGGGTGAAAAAACAATTTCCCACATTATTGAATGTTCGGTAACAGGTGGCTGGTACCGTCGGACAACATTATGTCGTAAACAAAGACAAAAGCGCACCCTTCCAAAAAGGGAGACAGACAATTAAAGTAATGTAGTGAAAGTGGTATGTCAGACCACATATTATTATTAAATACAGATTTTAAGACGCGAAAGCAAAGGTAAGTACCATGAGGCAACACGACCATGTCGTCAATGTCAATGACAGTGACAAAAGACAATGACAATTGACAATGGCATTAATATGTATTAACAATTAGCAAACCTGGAGGTGAAAACATCTAGAACTTAACAAAATAGAGTAAAATAAGAACAATTTAAGAATAAATGTAAAATTTTGAGATATGAACACTAGTATGAGATTAAGTACAAGACACAAAAATAATCTTAAAAATCGAAAAGTATGAGAGATTAGGAAAAGAAGAAGAATGTTAAAGGAGAGCTCGGGGTTAGAAGAAAAAGTGAGGTTAAGAATTTGTGACAGGGAATAGAAGAAAAACCAAGGGGGCAAGAACAACAAGGTAGAAAGCAAAGAAGGTTGTGGAGAAGTAAAAGAAGGGAGAGAAACCTGTTTAAGTAGAAAAGATCAAACCGAAACTTCAAATAATTAAATGATGTCTTTGAAATTGTCAGCTAAAAATATATGGTTTTCTTTGGGTCTTAGTTGTTCGTTGACACAAATAAAGTTATTGTTGTTCAGGTACGATTGAATTTCGAGCATTTCAAGAAGGTTTAATCTGTTCCCTTTAATACAATGGTGGAGGAGCGAGGTGGACAATGAGAAGGAATGGTTGGAAGACAAAATATGGTTAGCAAATGAAGAAGGAGTGTTGGTAATGTCAGAATTTCTGTATTTATCAATATATCTAATGTGTTCTTTGATTCTAGTTTCAAGTCTTCTGCCTGATTGGCCGATATAAACAGCCGTACAATCAGCACAACAGAGTTTGTAGATACTTTTCTTGTTCGGTAAGTTCTATAATTTCAATTTATATTAATAAGTTTTAACTAATCATTGTTCGAACCTTGTAGGCCTGATGAAGGCTATTTAGCCGAAACTAGTCGCCTGTTATCATCCTTTTATTATATTACATGTGGTACTGACTTCGTGTTTTATTTATTTGAAAAAATAATAATATTGCCTAGTGAAAACTCACCAAAAATTCAATTCGTGAACACACACAAAACGATACACCCTTGTTTATTAAACGCCATCGATATACTGAGAAACTGGTTTTTATCTATTCAGACGAGACTCAAGGGTCTGCTGTTCACTTGAAACTTACAACAGCGATGGTTGCATATTTAGGAATTAATGTGTGTGTTTCGGATATTCAATATTCGAGATAAAATACACATTTATACTAATAAGAAAAGTGCATTCTTACATAAATAACAAAACGAACTTTACTATAATTCCAGGTAATAAAGCACAAAGTCAGGTACTACAAAATTTAATTAAATTAAATGATGATGGTCAGTGACCGAAACTAGTTGTCTGCTAGTACTATACATTTTTATAATTAAATTTTATAGTACCTGACTTTGTGCTTTATTACCTGAAACTTTGGACCACATTAGAGAAATAGATAATCTTTAGGATTTTTTTTTACTATAATTAATTTTAATAAATTGTTTCTAACCCGATTCTTTTTCATTATTATTCGAACGTGAGAGTCTCTTTAGTCCGCTAAATGCTTGTTATCTCTCTGTCTTCATTATTCACGAGATGAAATATTTAGCGCATCAGCTAGCGCTGCAACAAATTATTGTTTCAATATTTTAAAACAGCCCCAGGTCTTCGTCCCAAGTTGGATGATGCGAGAGCAACAGACGCGAACATTTGAGCAATTTCCTAAAGATAAATACGTTCCGCTGGCATCTTTCATCTCTAAATATTAACATAGTGTGTGTGTACGTGTGTTTTTGCTCGTTGCAGATGATTATTAATTGCTTAAATCTCTATTAGAGAGTTTTTGTTAATATGAAATATTAATAACATTGTTTTTGTTACGTTATGACAATGTTTGTTTAAAACATGAAATTCATTTCAAATTTTATAACCCAAAATGGAATTGTTTTTCTATGTAGAGGTATTAACTTTCTGATATAATGTCTCCGTCACTGGTTCCTGAGGTGTGCAAACCGCCGAAGGGAGTCGATTTTCAAGTGATAGATTGCCAGAAGAGGGATTATTGGATCCAGCAAACGACGGCATAGAAATTCGATTTCTTTGTCTTCAGCCCGGAATATAGTATGGAAAACTAAAAAATTCTGATTTCAGGTTGTGTCTCAGATAAAGCTGGCTCGGGTGCTCGCCTTCCCACAGAACTTTCCAAAGTAATTCCGATTGAAAAAAATTAAGAGCCCAGATACTTTTGCGAGAAGAGAGATTTACACTTCAATTTTTTTTTAAATATTTTTTTATGCCATTAAACGAAAGAATCGTAAAGATTTTTGGACAAATAAATTTATCCAAAATAACAAAATTAATTACTATGATCTATATTAAGATGAAACGATTAATAATCATATATAATACAACGAGTGGCATCTTGACTATCGATAATCCCATAAGTTATTTCACGAAACGTGTTGTCAAATATTAATTTCACAAGTCCGCAGTCACAAGACTTTTGAATTTTCGTCTTTTTCAATTTTTTTTTCTCGTTTTTCAAAGTTTTTTTTACTTCTTACTTTTTTTTTTTGTTTTTTCTCGTTTTTTCCACAATTTTTTGTTTTCTTCGAATTGTTTTTCTAATTTTTCCTCATTTTCTTCTCATTGATCTGTTTTCTTTTCTATTTCCTTTTTTTTCATTTTTTCTTATTCCTTCGATTTTTTCGATTTATTTCAATTCGTACAACTCTTTAATTTTACTTTCCCGACCCACCTCCTAGAAGGGAAAGTATTGTGAACGAGCTAAAAAAAAATTTCAAGATAAAAACGGAAATATACATTTTCGGGTCCCCTGAGACGATTAAGACCATTTCCAGATGGAAGTCTGTCTGTCGGTCTGTGTGTGTGTGTGTATTCTTCCACGATAGAGGCCACACGTTTAATCCTATTGAGCTGAAATTTGGTCCAGAGGTTTGGGTTACTCGTCGAAAGAACCCATTAGTTTTTGTACGACATCTGTCGAACGAAAGTAGCATTATCAAAAAATGACAGATGCAATATGTCACGGAATTGGACATGCAATATGTCATTTGAAAGCCCTTGAAAAACTCTATTCAGAACAGTCAAAATTATTTCTCCAACTGTCACCTGTCAAAAATAAAAAAATGTCAAAATTTTAAACTTCAGTATTAAATATCTGAAAAAGTATTAATCCGATTGAGCTCAAATTTCGTATAAAAGTTTGGGTTACCCGTCGGAAGAACTCATTAGTTTTTGTACGACATCTGTCAAACGGAAGTCTCACTATCAAAAAATGACAGACGCAATATGTCAGGGAATTGGATATGGAATATGTCACTTGAAAGCCCTTAAAAAACTCTATTCAGAACAGTCAAAATTATTTCTCCAACTGTCACCTGTCAAAAATAAAAAAATGTCAAAATTTGAAACTTTATCATTAAATATCTGAAAAAGTATTAATCCGATTGGGCTAAAATTTGGTACAGGGGTTTAAGTTACCCGTTGGAAGAACTGATTAGTTTTTGTATGACATGTGTCAAACGGAAGTGTCATTATCAAAAAACGACAGATGCAATATGTCACGGAATTCGACTTGCAATATGTCATTTGAAAACCCTTGAAAAACTCTATACAGAACAGTCAAAATTATTTCTCCAACTGTCACCTGTCAAAAAAAAAAAAATGTCAAAAGTTCAAACTTTAACATTAAATATCTGAAAAAGTATTCGTGGATACTTGTCGGGAAAGTTTTGGGGCGACATAACCGATTTTTTAGTTTTTGTTGTGAAAAATACAGATTTTCCTTTTTTCAACTATTTTAATTTATTTAACCTTTCACCAACACACATATATTTTTAAAGTGCAAGAAAATTTTTGATCAAATCAGAAATTTTTTTTTCAATTTCATTCTTGAAATTTTAGAAATTATGAACTGACAAAAGAACACATACGTCATACATAGTTATTTTTAAATGTGCCAATTAAAGACATTTCATTTAAAAAAATATACATATCTTCAAGTTTTCAACATACCTAAATAAGTGACTGAATTATTTTAAAAATCAAAATATTTTAAGAATAATAGTGTTAAACAACAGTTAAAATGTTATGTATTGAGTATATACTTCTATTCTTAAATTACATCACTAAAGGGCATATTTTTATTAAGAACCAAAGATAATTCTTTGGTAGGTACATACTGTATAAATATAGTTAATATACGTTTGGTGAAATAACAAACAAAAGCTAGGTTTAAAAAAGTAGGATTAACTCTAAACGTACAAATTGTACTTTTAAAAAGCCAAGTGTATCAACATAATAATATATTTTTATAAATTCAAAAGAAACAATATTGACATAATATGGTAGATACGTATATTTAATAGTTACACTATTCACGTTTCACAATATTGTAGTTAATTTAACAGCAGTTTTCTATCAACGGAATAATATACTTTTTTCCACTACTAGTATTAGAAGATGTCATTATTTATGCTGTGATCGAGTCGAGAATAAAAATGTCTCTCCTACAAGTAGATAATTTTTGATTATCTACTAGTAGTAAAATTGAAGACTACACGTGATGTCAGAGGTAGAGTTTGTTTAACCATCCTTTGCCGTTACGTCATAATCGGTGACGTATTCTGCTGTTTTACGTTTGTCGTATATTATTTGAATGTCATTTTACACATAACCTCAAAATTAAAATGTAACTAATGACATATTTTAAGGATTGTTTTCAATGACCCATGTTAAGGTGTATTTGTATTAATAAATTGGTAATGCCGAAAATTGTATTTTGCTTTATGGGTTGCGTACCTATTTACATAATTTAGTAATTTTTTTTAACTTGAAGCCTCCTTTTTTTTAACTGATTTGTTTCAAATTTCTAGTTTGTGGATATAACTATTCATATTTTTAAAAATTGTATAGTAATTATTGTCTGTGTCATTGTGAGAAATACTTTCGTAAGAATTCCTAAAAAATGAAAATAAAAACACATGTATTGGAGAAAACAGGCAATAAATAAATTTATTTCTGAAAAAACTCCTAATACAAATAGGAAAAAGGAACGAAAAAACAGATAAGAAACGTAAACTAAAATAGCATGTAATGAAATAAAATGCAAAATCTAAGCTTCATCACTGACAAAATCATCTTCATCATCACTCTGTGAGTCCAATTCATTCTGATCTATGATAACAGGAAGAAAATGAGATGCATCAATGTATTTTTCTTTTTCCCAGTCAATATTGATTAATTGATTTGTGTGCCTGAAATGGTGCTTCCATGAAACATGTCCAGCATGAACTTTGATTTTGTAGTTTTTATCTGTTTCTATTCCACTAATAACTGTTTTTTGAACGGTTCTAATAGATATGTCTAGAGCATCAGCAACATGCTATAAAATTTAATAAAATCAAATCAATAAATACTTACATTTTGCATAATACAGGTAGTTACTTACGTTGGAGACTGCATTTAACGGTAAAAGCGGTTTTCCAGCATATCTTTCTCTTGAAAAGTAATTAATCAACTTCAAAATTAAAGTTTGCTCTTTCTCATTATACCGGGAAGGCATTTTGACAATGAACAATTAATTGAAAAAGGCGAAAATAATCAAAAATACTCAATACAAATCAAAATATGACAACTTAACTGTCAAAAGTAATAAATAATCTGAATTATTTAAGAAATACGTCAATGACGTCATAATTGCGTCTCATCCATTTCATGATGGAGAGATCGAGATGGATAATGTATGACGCAACGGCAAAGGATGGTTAAACAAACTTTAGGCGATCTTAGGAAATCTGTCAAATTAATTATAAGCAA
This sequence comes from Neocrepidodera transversa, assembly GCA_963243735.1. Classification (NCBI taxonomy): domain Eukaryota; kingdom Metazoa; phylum Arthropoda; class Insecta; order Coleoptera; family Chrysomelidae; genus Neocrepidodera; species Neocrepidodera transversa. The sequence goes on along the minus strand of OY725353.1, from coordinate 14,459,048 downwards.
CTGTCATTGCGTTTGTCAAAAGAGTTTTTTTTTGAATTATAATAAAAAATTCGACAGCAAATAAACTCTTTCTATTGCATTCCTATATTTTTAAAGTAAATTTTCGACCTAATCAAATAAAATAGGAGTAAGTAATTCTTTATCAGATATATTTTCGTTTGAAATAGTTTAAAGTTATGTAATAAATATTTTGATATTAATCAGTGCTATATGCAATAATACCTATTCTAAAATTAACCTAAAAATCAATTTAATAGTTTTTCAAATTTAAGTGTCAAATGAAACGAATTCTTCATGTTTTCATCGCTACTTGTAAGTTTAAAATTCACAGTGCAATTAATATAATGAAATGTCAATTTAATTTATTGAATATTCTCATTCAATTGTGTTCACAAACTGCTTCTCTGGCATTAAATTATTTTCAAATACATACCCAAAAAATCCAAAAAATATCATTGTAAAAATTATTAAATGTTCTAGTAGTGGAAAAAATAGTATATAAACCACGGTAGAGAAGATTTTTCTTAGCCTCGCAACTTATTATCCCTCGATACTTCGCATTACCACTTGACCTTGGTGTATAATATACTATTATTAATGCAAAAGAAGTAATATTAACATAATAGATTAAAAATATATGTATATTCAATGGGTGTTAAAATCACTTTAACTTTTGAAACTCTGCTACGCCACTGTTTAGTTAACTTTTTTCTCAACAACGGCTCCCGCCAAGGTGAGCACCGTGACAACCCTCTCTTCCACTTCAACCGTCGAGCAGTTAACATGTAAATGAATATAGTGCTTCGTTTTCTACCTGTGTATGGTTTTAATCCCAAAATATAATGTCTAATGTGTGGAATTTAAGGTAACAGATCTTTTCCATTTTATTACAAATATGCAAAGACCACGGGTCTATTTTATAATTAATCAATCATATGGATCATCGTGCATGAGAGCGGTGTTGCTAAAACTAACAGACCAATTTAGAATTCCTTAGGACACGGTCCAGGATATAACTAGGGAGAGCTGTTCTTATGGACACCCTTTTTCTGTAATTATATCTTTTTTATATGCGCTGATGTTAAATGTATTGTGCTATATTCGGAACTATTTATGTCTTGTTCTTACTTTCATTTAAATGTACTGTATCAAACATTACCTATTTAATTGTTGTCGTTTACTAGTAGAATTTAATTTTTGTTTACTAGTAGATGAATTTCTGTTTAATTGTTGTTGTTTACTATTAGCTGAACGTCTATTGTTGTTGTAAATTTATGTGTTAACCTTTAACGTTTAACCATTAACGTTTAAAGCTTCCTGATTAAATCTTATCAGAAAGCAGGACGATATGTTTTATTGTCCCACGACCCCTAAACGTGTAATAATTATAGGGTGGTCCTTCGAAATCATTATTCGACCACGCGATATCTTATGTGTGATTTTTTGAACCAAACTTCTATTACTACAAGTCCACAAATCTACTAAATACATTCACTCTGATTCACACAATGGGTAACACTATTCGTATAATATACAAGTACTTTAACGGAGACAACTATTTACTGTAGTATTTAATAATTGGACTATCAGCCTAAGAATTATTGTATTATTTTGGTAACAGAAAAGTCATTATATTTTCGTAGTTTTATTGTTAGTGGATAATTAACAAAACTGTTTCTGTAAATTTAAGAGAATATTAGATTGACCAAATAGGGATCTTACTATTGTTACTGCAACATGCATTTTTCGTTGTATTTACTAATAAAATTTTCTGAGTGTGGTATAAAAAAATCGGTTGTGTCGCCCCAAAACTTTCCCGACTTGTATCCACGAATACTTTATCAGATATTTAATGTTAAAGTTTCAACTTTTGAATTTTTTTAATTTTTGACAGGTGACAGTTGGAGAAATAATTTTGACTATTCTGAATAGAGTTTTTCAAGGGCTTTCAAACGACATATTGCATGTCCAATTCAGTGATATATTGCATCTGTCATTTTTTGATAGTGATACTTCCGTTTGACAGATCTCGTACAAAAACTAACTGATTCTTCCGACAGATAGCCCAAACCCATATACCAAATTTCAGCTCAATCGGATTAATACTTCTTCAGAAATTTAATGCTGAAGTTTCAAATTTTGACATTTTTTTATTTTTGACAGGTGACAGTTGGAAAAATAATTTTAATTGTTCTGAATATAGTTTTTCTAGGACTTTCAAATGACATATCGCATGTCCAATTCCGTGACATATTGCATCTGTCAATTTTTGATAGTGGAACTTCCGTTTGACAGATGTCGTACAAAAACTAATGGGTTCTTCCGACGGGTAACCCAAACCCCTATACCAAATTTCAGCTCAATTGAATTAAACGTGTGGCCTCTATCGTGGAAGAATACACACACACACACACACATACATACACACAGAGCGACAGACAGACTTCCATCTGCAAATGGTCTTAATCGGCTCAGGGCACCCGAAAATGGATATTTCCGTTTTTATCTCGAAATTTTTTTTTAGCTCGTTCACAATACTTTCCCTTCTAGGAGGTGGGTCAGGAAAGTAAAATATGAAAAAGTTAAGAATTTAATAATGAAATATTGATTAAGAAAGAAAAAAGGCTAAGAACCGCTAATGGGTGCTAAGGGACGCTTAGGTGCTCATGGATAATGGGTAATGCGTATTTTTAAAAATAACCTTTTATTGTAATAAAAAATGTAAATTTTTTCCATATTATAAAACACGAAATGAATTTAAGCAAAATTTATTTTATTTGATAATAATCCCAGTTTCATTTAAAATATCGATTCACATGGTTAAGCTCAAACTGGAACAGCAATTACCGTTCCTATCTGAATCACACCTTCCATTAAAAAATAAAACTAAAAGCGTTATAAGTAGGTAAAAGAAAGTCCCGAGAGCAAACATGCAAGCTTGCATTTGACGAAAACGACCTGAAAATCCTAAACCCTAATCATATCAGAAACGAGAAAACGACGTTTCGAAAACGATCGAAAATTTCCATTTCCAGGCGCCGGGTACGTGACTATCGGATTGATTTCGCCACGATCGCTTTTAAAATAATAACATTAGTGTACGAACCAGCGCCGTATATAAACAATAAAAGCGTCGAAAGCAAAACAAATTTATTAAGAAGAAAATCGAAGTGCAGCTAGAGATGGAACAGTTATTTTAAGAACGACTAGATTTTATTTCAAACTGGATAAATATCGAGTTTAGAAAAAATTAAATAAAAGATCTTAGGGAACTGACTAAACCAATTTTCTTACAACATGCAAAATTGTATGAAGATTATGAATGGATAAATTTGCAATCACAAAATCACACCACTAAATCTCAACCAATGAGATTCGTTCAACTTCTCAGCAGACTCGTCGTTAACCTGCCTGGAATTTATGGTTTAGGTAAACGAAATAACCCGCCCAAACCACTTTCTTATTAACTCTCAAAGTAAAGAGTCGCATTTCATTAGCATCTCAGTTGCCGTTGTTTGGTCCTTCGATAATTAGTTGTCGACTGCCATAGTAAATTTTTCCAAACATTTATCTATTCGTAATCATATTTGTTCAATGAGTATCATCACGTAATAAATAAAATTTTAATAATAATAATAGTAAAATTTAAGTATTATTATTTATAAACAAAAATTTTCTTTTTTGTTTTATGCCGATTTTGAATCAATATTAAAATCTTGTACAAAATAATTAAAATATACAAATAAAAATAATAGTAAAACAAAACAAAAAGTTCCTATTATAATTTATGCAGATTTTGAATCATAGTAATCTTGAAAAATTAAAAAAAAAATCAAAAATTATTATATGATCATGCTTATCGAAACTGCAATTCATTTATACTAGGTGGTCGAAATTCATTAAAATTTTAAGGTTATGTATGTATTTTTTCATATTTTTTTTTATTATTTTTAGATTTTTTTTATAGTTTTTACAGTTTTTTTTTTAATTTTTCCTCCCTTTCGATTTTTATCCATATTTCCTGTTTTCTCTACTTTTTCTTTGTTTTCCCTGTTTTTTCCAATTTTTGTTTTTTTTTTCTTTTCTCATTTTTTCTAATTATGTTTTTTTTATTTATTTCTGCTGTTTTCTGATTTTTTTGGTTTATTTCAATTCTTTCGAATGTTTTGTGAGATTTTTAGCGTTTTTTTGCGGTTTTTGTTTTGTATTTTTTTCCGCTTTTTACATTTTTTTTTGGATTTTCTCGTTTTTCTCGTAGTTTACAATTTTTTTTATCAGTTTTCTTCCAATATTTTCCGATTTTTTTCTTGTTTTTTTTTTCATTTTTCAAATTTTTTCCAATTTTTTTCTACCTTTTCCTGTTTTTTCTGTTCTTTACATTATTTCGGGTTTTTTGGATTTGTACCCTTTTTGCCTATATTTTCCAAATTTTTTTATTTTTTTTTGTAATTTTTTTCGACTGTCTAATCTTAATCTTTCTTCAATTTTCTCATTCTGTTTTTTTATATTTCTTCCTTTTGTATTCTGATTTTTTTTGGATTTTTGGTTGGTTTTTTCGATTTTTTACCATTTTTGTGTTTATTTTTGCAAATTATTTCCGATTCTATGCGATTTTTTGCGTTTTCAATTTTTTCTGATTTTTTTCGCCATTTTTTTTGCTATTTGTGTTTTTTCGATTTTTCAAATCCTATAATTGTTTTTAATTCTTTCCTTTTTCAGCGAATTTTTGCATTTTTTCGTTTTTTTTGAAAAATTTTGTTTTGCTCTTTTGTTTTTTTTTCGTTTTTTTTTAAATCTCATAATTTTTTTTAATTCTTTCCGTTTTATAGCGAATTCTTGCATCTTTTGCGGTTTTTTTGCATTTTTTGTGATTTTTCGATATCGTACATTTTTAAGCGTTTTTTGACGTTTGTTTTGCTTTTTTTTCTTTTTCTTCGGTTTTTTAATTTTTTTTAATTTTATCTTTTTTTTTTCGTATTTTATACAATTTCCCAGGGTTTCGGTTTTGCTCTATTTTTTGTCAATTTTTTTCTAATTTTTCCTCATGTTTCTCTCATTGTTCTGTTTTTTTTCTATTTCTTATATTTTCTGATTTTTTCTCATTTTCGCTTGTTCCCCAAATTGTTTTCAATTCTTTCGAATTTTTTAATTTTTTTATAGGATTAGGTTATAATTTTTTTCGTTTATTTTATGGTTTTTTGAGATTTTTTTGCCATTTTTTAATTTTTTTTGCTATTTTCTGCGATTTCTTGAATTTTTTCTTTGATTTATTTTCGGTTCTGTGGAATTTTTTGCGCTTACGCTTTTTTTAAAATTTTTTTGCGATATTTTTCGATTTTCGATTTCTTGCATTTGTCAGTGATTTCTCCTATTTATTTTTCCTATTTTTTTCAGATTTTTCGATTTTTATTACTTTTTCTGTTTTTCCTTTTTTCTTATTTTTCCCTATTTTTTCCTATTTTTTCTATTTTCACCATTTTTTTAAACATATCCATAAATCGGCCAACGCGTCCATAGAAATTTTCACTTCAAAAATAAAATTACAGAAAAGGAAAAACTTGTTTCCAAAAAAAAAATACAATATATTATATATTAATTTTAGCTTCTCTTTTTCCATTAAAATATTTAAATACGTTAAATAACTGTGTATGTACTGACCAAATCAAACCTAATAAAAAGCTGATTTATTGTTTTAGAAAAATGTGCAAATTGTATTTTTTTTATAACATATTCAGTGTTAGAACAAAAAATTAACATATTAACACGCAAGTTTATATTAAATTTGATTTACGTGAAAGTATAATGGTAATTACCTTATCTGACGCATATTCTAATAACTTTTCATATTAAAATAGTACAAAAATAAAACCGAAAACTTTTATATGTATTACTCAGCTAATGCTTCAGACAAAAAGAAAATGTTTGGTTAGTTCTTTTTTTTTTACCTGAATCGGTCCCACCTGCACTGAGGCTCTAGGCCTATTGTGCCCCGCCAGTTTTCACATCAGTCCCGTACTCTTAACAAAGTCAAGTATAGTCCTGATGTTAGCTTTCGCTATCTCTTCGGGTTCAGGATACTGTACCCCAAAGTGCCATTTCCTTTCCCTCTTCAGGTCCCGGCAATAGCATAATACATGAAGAGGAGTTTCGTCCTCTTCCTCACATTTCCTACATAGGGAATCTTCTGATACACCTATGAGGTTCAGGTGTCTTCTAAGCCCGCAGTGTCCTGTCAGGACACCTATTGCGGTTTTGAGTTCCCGTCTTTTTAGGCATAGTAGCAGATTGTCTCTACTCTTGGATGTACCTTCGATAAGTGCTTTGGACTGTCTTAGTCCCGGAAGTTCCAACCAGTATTCCCTGTGTTTGTCCCTTAATTGTTTTTCCAGCATACCCTTTTATATATTGGTAGGAAATACCACATGTGGGTTTCGGTCCAATTAAAAGTTTTTCGGCTCCTTTACCAGCCAGGCGGTCTGCCTCTTCATTTCCTTCTATGCCCTCATGCCCAGGCACCCATTCAAGAGTTATCTTGTTGTGTTCTGCAGTTAGGTTTTTCTAACAGTCCAATACTAGTTTGGACTATATTTCCACAATTTGTATTGCTTTAAGGGACGCTTGACTATCCGTGAATATACGGTTTCTCTTATTTATAAGATCCACGCGCAACATCACGTTTAAACAAGCATTTATCGCAGCCATTTCAGCTTGAAAACCGTTGCCATAGATCCCAGGTTTAGAATGCAAGTTCTCCCTGTGTTCATATGATAGAATCCAACACCTGTGCTGTGTTCTGTTTTAAACCCGTTCGTATACCAGACAGATTGATTTTTCTGAGTCCTAACCTCACTCTTTCTGTCCCTCTCATGTATGGTTACTATGAAAGATTTCACAAAGTTGTGACTGACAGGCATTCTGTCCGATGGCATAGTTAGCACCGGATTTTCTCTAAGTTTTTTCGCGATCATGGAATGATAACCTTTCCTTGAAAGTTCCCCTCCCATGCCGTTTATACCCAGCCTGTACGTTGCTGCCAGTGCCTCTTTTTCCACTACTAGATGTAGCGGAGGAAGCCCCAGCAGAACTTCCATAGCCGCTGTTGGCGTTGTTCTAAACGCAACTGTAATCAGAAGGCATGCTACTCTCTGTAGCTTGCCTAGCTACTCAGCTGCTTTAGCGCTGTTCGCTTTGTGCCACCATATTACGGAGGCGTAGGTCATGGCAGGTCTAACAACCCTGGTATAGAACCAATGCGCCATTCCGGGGTTGAGTCCCCACTTAGACCCCACTATCCTCTTGCAGGCCCAAAGGGCTCTTAGAGCTTTATCTGTTGCCCTATCTATATGGCTAGACAACGTTAATTTGTTATCCAGGATAACTCCCAAATATTTAGACAGATTTATTTGTTTTCCTCAAATGGATAGTCCCTTTATGTTCAGGTTTCTTCTCCTTGTAAAGGCAACATCTGTAGTTTTCGCCGGATTCGTGGATAATCCCTCTCTCCGGCACCAACTTTCTACCATATTGAGTGACCGTTGCATCCTATCTGATACAACGGCAACAAATTTTCCATTTATAATGATACCTACGTCATCAGAAAATGCTTGTGCGTAGATATTTTCTCTCTCTAGCTCTCTTAGAAGGTCATCAACCACCAGTGGGGAGAGTACTCCCCCTTGACGACACCCCTTGGTGGCAACGACTTCCCTTCTTACGCTGTGGAGAGTGCTGTAAACATTCCTGTGCTAAAGCATGAAGTCCACCCATCGCGTGATGCTCTGAGCGGTTCCTCGCCTCCGCATTGCTCCCACTATGGATTTATATGAAGCCGAATCAAATGCCCCTTCTATGTCTAGAAATGCCGCTAGGGCGATTTCTTGACAGTCCAATACTTGTTCCGCCTTGAGCGCCAGCGTGTGAATCGCAGCATCACAGGACTTCCCAGATTAGTATGCGAATTGGTTTCGATGTATCGGGTAGTCTACCAATACCTCGTCCCTGATATCTGTCAATCATCTTTTCTAAGGTTTTTAGAAAGAATGATGTCAGGCTGATAGGTCTATAAGATTTGACTTTTGCGTAGCACGCTTTACCCGGTTTGGGTATGAAGACAACTCTTGTAGATCTCCATTTTTCTGGTACATACCCCAGTGCCAGGCTGGTACGGAGTAGTTGGAAGCAGGCCTTCAAGCTTATCTAGTCCTTTCTGAAGAAGGGCTGGAAATATGCCATCCGGTCCAGCTGTCTTGTATGGCTGAAAACTTTTCCGAGCCCATGCAAGTTTGGTTCTGTTTACAACTTTGTTTGCCAATGCCCAGTCCTGCTTTGTGGCCCTGGCTATTTAGGCCAGCACAGTACCGTTCTCTTGACTTTGGTTAAGTGAGCAGCCCGGGAAATGTGAGTTTAGTAATAAGTCTAAAGTCTCATCCACGCTGTTATCATACTCCCCATTTTCATTTCTCGAAGACCCAATGCATCCTTGTTTTTCCCTTTGCAGTATTTTACTGATTCTGAAGCACTCAGGAATTGTCTCTATGTTCTCACAGAATTTTTTCCAGGAAGTAAGCCTTGCATTCCTTACGGCGTAGCCGTATTCTCTTCTGGATGCCTTATAGGCTTCCCAGTTGCCAGTTCTTTTGGACTGGTTAAAGAGTCTGCTCTTTTCTTGGAAAGGTCCCTGTTCCACCATTCAGTGTCTCGGTTCTCTTTCTTTAGCTTTAAAGGGCAGAAATTCCGCCACCATCTCAACTTCACAAGAGTTTTTCGGTTTCGGTGGACATTCCACCAGTGCCTGATTAAGATCCTTTTTGAAAGTTTCCCAGTCACAGGTCCTGGGGTTGCGGTATGTCCTTTCCTCAATGATTTACCCACCCAGCATGTATGTTATGTGCCTGTGGTCAGAGAGCGACTCACTCCTCTTGGTTATTTTAAAGAAAATGAAAAATAAAAGACCTAACTTTTTTTTTTTCATAAACCTTAATAATCTTGTTTAAAAGACTATTGTTGAGATTACACTTAATCCACAAATAAATAAATTTAAAAAAAAAATCTAAATGGCTTACCTTAAATCCCCTGAGGTTATCTACGACGCAGGCCAGAAGGGCATCTCTGCCTACTGTTACGGTGACGTTGGGAATGGGCTCCGCGAAGCGCGGAAAAGCCAAATCTGCAACAAGCAAACACACAAGAATGTTTTAAAAGATATTATTCATTCCCGTAAAGAGGATGTGACAGGATTACGTCGGAAGAGATAAAAGCTATGTAAGCATTTGTTCGGGAAAGGATATGTATTTTTTGCGATGTTGCCGCATGTGATAAAATCAACGAAATTGGATAAGTTTTTGGTTTTAAGAATATATAAAGTTTATAAAGTGAAAACAACAAAAATATACAAGTTTGATAATTAATCATCGTTTTTTAGAGTATGATTTTTTAAATTTTTATCTTTTTGTGGTGGCATTACTGGAAGAACATATTTGGGATATTTCTGCGAACTTTTAGACATTTCAAGTTTATATGTAAACACTTTCGTACAATGATAAATTATGATTAATAAGCGGAAAGAGTAAGTAAAGCTGGATACGGATGACATATACATACAGGGTGACTCATAACTAAACATATTGCTTTTTTTTCATCTTTAATTATTCCAAATTTAATTTTTTTTCCAAAATTTGATGCCACAGAAGTATTTTTTTAATAAACATATTACTAGCACCTACACTCAACGGCATTTTTTTTGTAACTGGAGTCCAAAATTATAAAATAAAATATTTCACAGATGGTTACCACATTTTAGATTTCGTAAATGTATCGTAACCTATGCAGACCATTTTTTTATTATAAAAAAATTAAAGCTTTATTCTGCTTTATTTGTTCATAACATAGACACCCACTAAGAAAATATTTTGCGAAATTTTAATTTAAAGGGGTAGAAAATGGTGAAAAACGGTGGCTTAAAACAAATTGGAAAAACGGAAAAACATAGGAAAAATAAAGAACATAGGAAAAGATAACGAAAAACAGGAAAAAATAAAAATATTAAAAATTGAGAAAATAGATAAAAGGGAAAATAAAAGGGGTAAAATTGTAGAAAAAAGGGGGCGATTAATGAAAAATAAAAAAAAAGTGGTAAAAAAGGGGAAAAGGGAAAAAAGTGGGGAAAAAGGAAAAAAATTAAGAAAAAAACAAAGAGGTCTAAATGGGGAAAATTAGGGAAAAAAAAGAAATTAGGAAAATATTATTGAAAACAGGAAAAATAGAAAGAAATTGGAAAACTTGGAAAAAATGAAAAATATTGGAAATGGGGAACTCAGGGAAAAATAAGTACAAATAAGGACAAATAGGAAAATAGAAAAAAATAGTAATAAATAAAGGAAAATAGAGAAAACTTTGGGAAAGTTAGAAAAAAAAGGACGAAATAGTGAAAAACAGGAAAAATTGGGAAAATAGTGAAAATAATGTAAAAGATGGCAAAACAGCGAAATTTGGGAAAAATAGTGAAAAATAGAAAAATCAGGAAAAAATAGGGAAAACAGAGAAATTAGAAAAAATAGGGAAACATGTGAAAAGCAGTAAAAAATAGGTAAAAATAGGAGAACATAAAGAAAATAGGAAAAAATAGAAAATAATGTAGACAAATGTAGAAAAACGGGAAAATAGTAAAAATATGAAGAAATAGGAAAAATAGGGAAAATATGAAAAAATAGGAGAAAGTAGGGAAAATAAGGAAAACATAAAAAATAGGGAAACTTAGAGGAAAATTGGAAAAATAAATAAAAAAAATGGCAATTGTGAAAAATAGAGAAAAACAAAACAAAAACTGAGCAAAATAGGAAAAAATATGAAAAAAAGTGAAAAAATAGAAATAACAATTAAAAAAAAAAGGAAAAAAACAATGAAAACCAGGATAATAATGGGGAAAAATAGAAAAAAAAACGCGGAAAAAAAATAAGGAAAAATAATAAAAAATAGGGAAAAACAGTGAAAAATAAGTAGAAACAGAAAAATAGAGAAAAATAATGGAAAATAGAAAAAATTGTGAAAATTTGGGAAAAATAGAAAAAAATTGGAAAAAATATGGCAAATTAGGGAAAACGGTTAACTTTGGTAAAATAGTAAAACTCGAAAAACATAGGAAAAATAGGAAAAAATAGGAAGAAAATGGGAAAAAATAAGAAAAATTGGGAATATAGGAAAAAAATAAAAAATAAAAGGGACAAATTGGGAAAACAGAACAAAATAATAAAAAAACAGGATAAAATATGAAGAAATAGGAAAAATATGAAGAAATAGCAAAAATTGGGAAAACAGGAAAAATTGGGTAAAATAATCAAACAGAGAAAATGGGGAAGTAGTTAAAAATAGGAACAAAATAAGGGAAAATAGGAAAAACGGGGAAAAATAGAGGAAAATAGGAAAACACCAGACTAAGAAAATAAAGAAATTAGAGATAGAAAAATCTGGAAAAATAGGGAAACATATGGGAAAATAGTGAAAAATAATGGAAAATAAGAACAAATAGTCAAAATAGCCAAAAATAGATAAAACTTTCCAGATGAATAAATACTCTTTCAGATATTTAATGTTACAGTTTCAAATTCTGTCACAGACAGACAGACAGACACACAGACAGACAGACAGACAGACAGACAGACAGACAGACAGACAGACATACATACAGACAGATAGACAGACAGACAGACAGACAGACAGACATGCAGCCAGGCAGACAGATAGACAGGCAGACAGGCAGACAGGCAGACAGGCAGACAGGCAGATAGGCAGACAGACAGGCAGACAGGCAGACAGGCAGACAGATAGACAGATAGACAGATAGACAGATAGACAGATAGACAGGCAGACAGGCAGACAGGCAGACAGGCAGACAGGCAGACAGGCAGACAGGCAGACAGGCAGACAGGCACACAGGCAGACAGGCAGACAGGCTGACAGGCAGACAGATAGACAGATAGACAGACATACATACAGACAGATAGACAGACAGACAGACAGACAGACAGACAGACAGACAGACAGATAGACAGATAGACAGACATACATACAGACAGATAGACAGACAGACAGACAGACAGACATGCAGCCAGGCAGACAGATAGACAGGCAGACAGGCAGATAGGCAGACAGACAGGCAGACAGGCAGACAGGCAGACAGGCAGACAGGCAGACAGGCAGACAGATAGACAGGCAGACAGGCAGACAGGCAGACAGGCAGACAGGCAGACAGGCAGACAGGCAGACAGGCAGACAGGCAGACAGGCAGACAGGCAGACAGGCAGACAGGCAGACAGGCAGACAGGCAGACAGGCAGACAGATAGACAGGCAGACAGGCAGACAGGCAGACAGGCAGACAGGCAGGCAGGCAGACAGGCAGACAGGCAGACAGGCAGACAGGCAGACAGGCAGACAGGCAGACAGGCAGACAGGCAGACAGGCAGACAGGCAGACAGGCAGACAGGCAGACAGGCAGACAGGCAGACAGGCAGACAGGCAGACAGGCAGACAGGCAGACAGGTAGACAGGCTGACAGGCAGACAGCCTTGGAGGTTAGTCGGGAAAGTAAAACAGGACAAAATAATGAAAAACAGGAAAAATAGGAAATAATAAGGAAAAATAGGAAAGAAAAAGGCTCGGTTGTCCAGGTACTAAAGAGACCCCGTAGCAAAGCACGGGTATTCAGCTCGATTAGTGTCAAATTAGGAAAACCTGGAATAAATAAAAAAAATATGGAAAATAGAGAAAAATATTAAACCTAGGTATAAATAGAAAATAATAATAGCAAAGCACGAGTATTCAGCTAGTTTAGTATAAATTAGATTAGAAGTAAAAAACAGTTAAGTAGTTTCCTTAATAACTTTTTAATTACTATAATATACTAAAAAAATAATAGTAAAATTTAAGTATTATTGTTTATAAATAAATATTCCTTTTGTAATTAATGCGTATTTTTTTATATTTAATATATTCACAGATAAGTGCACATATATCTGTTAAATTCTAGCTACACTATTGAATCTTGTTTTCGTAGAAAACCGAATCCAATTTACTTGTCAAACGCTTACTCTTGCGTTCCCGTTGTTTGTTGATATTACCATCGTCTTGACACCGTTTATTTTAATTTAGTAATTAGTAATTACATTGTGTATTTGTAATGTCGAGCCGTATGTGGGGTGGATGAATATATTTCAAGGGCTGTTTGCCATGCCGACATAATGTATGGTTGTGCTTTGTTGTGACATGTAATCTAAGCGATTGTTAATTATAAATTGTTTTATATCAACTAGGGTTGATATAAAGGACGTTTATTTACGAACAATAGTGATTTATGTAATTACAAGAATTAAAAAAAAAAATTTTATTATATTTAGATTCATTTTTAATTAGGGCTTCACACGAGACGTATTCGATTCTTAAAAGTATTCGATTCTGCCCATCACTACATTTTTGCTGAAGTCAAAAATTATAAAATAAAATATTTCAGAGATGGTTACCAGATTTTAGATTTCGTAAATTTATCGTAACCTATGCAGACCTTTTTTTGACAGGTGACAGTTGGAGTAATAATTTTGACTGTCTGGATAGAGATTTTCGAGTTCTTTCAAATGACATATTGAAAGTCAAATTCCGTGTAATATTGCATCTGTCATTTTTTGATAGTGACACTTCCGTTTGACATATATCGTACAAAACTAATGGGTTCTTCCGACGGGTAACATAAACCCATATACGAAATTTCAGCTCAATCGGATTAAACGTGTGGACTCTATCGTGAAAGAATACACACAGGCAGATAGACAGGCAGACAGACTTCAATCTGGAAACGGTTTTAATCATCTCAGATGACATCAAAAAGGATATTTCCATCTTTATCTTAAAATTTTTTTTTAGCTCGTTCACAATATTTTCCAAGAAGTTCCAGGTTTTGTAAAGATTTCAAAAATTTCAAGAACTGTGATCAAAAATTTCAGGAAATTTGATAAAAATTTAAAAAATTTCAAGAAAACTAGCTAAATGTTTTAAAAATGCCTATAACAAAATCTAGATTTCAAAAATCTCAAGAACTTTGATAAAAAATTTCAGGAATTTTGACAAAAATTTAAAAAATTTCAATAAAAATCTCTAAATGTTTCAAAAATTTCTGGGATTGTGATGAAAATTTAAAAAATTTCAATCAATAATGCAAATATTTCAAAAATTTTAAAAATGAGTAAAATTTTCAAGATTTTATAATAATTTCAAGAGTTCAAAATTTTAAAATTTTTTATGACAAAAATTTCAGGAAATTTGATAAAAATTTAAAAAATTTCAATCAAAAATGTGTAAATATATCAAATAATTTAAAAATGTGTAAAAATTTCAAAATTTTGTAAAAATATCAAAAATTTTCAATAAAAAATCTCTAAACTCTAAATGTTTCAAAAATTTCAATAAAAAATCTAGATTTCAAAAATTTCATAGAATTTTGATAAAAAATTTTAGGAAATATGATAAAAATTTAAAAAATTTCAATCAATAATCCAAATATTTCAAAAATTTTAAAAATGTGTAAAATTTTCAAGATTTTGTAATAATTTCATTAGTTTCAATAAAAATACTATAAAAATTTTAAAAACGTGTAAAAATTTCAAGATTTTAAAAGATTTCAAAAATTTCAAGAACTTTGATAAAAAATTTCAGGAATTTTGACAAAAATTTAAAAAATTTCAATCAAAAATGTGTAAATATTTCAAAAATTTTAAAAATGTGTAAAAATTTGAAAATTTTATAAAAATATGAAAAGTTTCAATAAAAAATCTATCTCAAGATTTTAAAAACGTGTAAAAAGTTCCATATTTTGTAAAGATTTCAAAAATATCAAGAACTGAGATTAAAATTTTCAGGAAATTTGACAAAAATTTAAAAAACTTCAATAAAAACCTCTAAATGTTTCAAAAATTTCAATAAAAAAATCTAGATTTCAAAAATTTCAAAGAACTTTGATAAAAAATTTCAGGGATTATGATAAAAATTTAAAAAATAGTTTCAATAAAAAAACTATAAAAATTTTAAAAACGTGTAAATATTTCAAGATTTTGAAAGATTTCAAATATTTCATGAACTGTGATCAAAAATTTCAGGAAATTTGATAAAAATTTAAAAAATTTCAAGAAAAACTCTCTAAATGTTTTAAAATGCCAATAAAAAAATCTAGATTTCAAAAATCTCAAGAATTTTGACAATACTTTCAAAAATGTGTAAATATTTCAAAAATTTTCAAAATGTTGTAAAATTGTCAAAAGTTTCACTAAAAATCTATCTTAAGATTTTAAAAACGTGTTAAAAGTTCCAGATTTTGTAAAGATTTCAAAAATTTCAAGAATTGAGATCAAAATTTTCAGGAAATTTGATAAAAATTTAAAAAATTTCAAGAAAAACTCTGTAAATGTTTTTAAAAATGCCAATAAAAAAATCTAGATTTCAAAAATTTCAAGAACTTTGATAAAAAATTTCAGGAATTTTGACAAAAATTTAAAAAAATTCAAATCAAAAATGTGTAAATATTTCAAATAATTTAAAAATGTGTGAAAATTTCAAAATTTTGTAAAAATATCAAAAATTTTCAATAATAAATCTATCTCATGATTTTAAAAACGTATAAAAAGTTCCAGATTTTGTAAAGATTTCATAAATTTCAAGAACAGAGATCAACATTTTCAGGTTTGACAAAAATTTTAAAAATTTTAATTAAAATCTCTAAATTTTTCAAAAATTTCTGGGATTATGATGAAAATTTAAAAAATTTCTATCAATAATGCAAATATTTCAAAAATTTTAAAAATGAGTAAAATTTTCAAGATTTTATAATAATTGCAATAGTTCAAAATATTAAAATTTTCATGAACTGTGATGAAAAATTTCAGGAAATTTGATAAAAATTTAAAAAATTTCAAGAAAAACTCGCTAAATGTTTTAAAAATGCCAATAAAAAATCTCGATTTCAAAAATTTCAAGAACTTTGATAAAAAATTTCAGGGATTTTTACAAAAATTTAAAAAATTTCAATCAAAAATGTATAAATAATTAAAAATGTGTAAAAATTTCAAGATTTTGTAAAAATGTCAAAAGTTTCACTAAAAAATCTATCTCAAGATTTTAAAAACGTGTAAAAAGTTCCAGATTTTGTAAAGATTTCAAAAATTTCAAAAACTGAGATCAAAATTTTCAGGAAATTTGACAAAAATTTAAAAAATTTCAAGAAAAACTCGCTAAATGTTTTAAAAATGCCAATAAAAAAATCTAGATTTCAAAAATTTCAAGAACTTTGATAAAAAATTTCAGGAATTTTGACAAAAATTTAAAAAATTTAAATCAAAAATTTGTAAAAATTTCAAAATTTTGTAAAAATGTCAAACGTTTCACTAAAAAATCTATCTCAAGATTTTAAAAACGTGTAAAAAGTTCCAGATTTTGTAAAGATTTCAAAAATTTCAAAAACTGAGATCAAAATTTTCAGGAAATTTGACAAAAATTTAAAAAATTTCAAGAAAAACTCGCCAAATGTTTTAAAAATGCCAATAAAAAAATCTAGATTTCAAAAATTTCAAGAACTTTGATAAAAAATTTCAAGAATTTTGACAAAAATTTAAAAAATTTCAATCAAAAATGTATAAATATTTAAAAATGTATAAAAATTTCAAGATTTTGTAAAAATGTCAAAAGTTTCACTAAAAAATCTATCTCAAGATTTTGAAAACGTGTAAAAAGTTCCAGATTTTGTAAAGATTTCAAAAATTTCAAAAACTGAGATCAAAATTTTCAGGAAATTTGACAAAAATTTAAAAAATTTCAAGAAAAACTCGCTAAATGTTTTAAAAATGCCAATAAAAAAATCTAGATTTCAAAAATTTCAAGAACTTTGATAAAAAATTTCAGGAATTTTGACAAAAATTTAAAAAATTTAAATCAAAAATTTGTAAAAATTTCAAAATTTTGTAAAAATGTCAAAAGTTTCAATAAAAAATCTATCTCAAGATTTTAAAAACGTGTAAAATGTTCTAGACTTTGTAGAGATTTCAAGAATTTTAAGAACTGAGATCAACATTTTCAGGTTTGACAAAAATTTAAAAAATTTCAATAAAAATCTCTAAATGTTTGAAAAATTGAAACATGTGAAAAGTTCCAGATTTTGTAAAGATTTCAAAAATTTCAAGAACTGATCAAAAATTTCAGGAAATTCGACAATAATTTTAAAAATTTCAATAATAAAATCTGGATTCCAAAAATTTCAAAGAACTTTAATAAAAAAATTCAGGAATTATGATAAAAATTTAAAAAATTTCGATCAATAATCCAAAAATTTTAAAAACGTAAAAATTTCCGGATTTAGAAAAATTTCAAATTTTTCAAGAACTTTGATGAAAAATTTCAAGAATTTTGACAAAAAATTAAAAAATTTCAATCAAAGATGTGTAAATATTTCCAAAATTTTGAAAATATGTAAAAATTTTAAAATTTTGTAAACATGTCAAAAGTTTCAATAAAAAATCCATCTCAAGATGTTAAAAATAAGCAAAAAGTTCCAAATTTGTAAAGACTTCAAAAGTTTTAAGAAGGGAGATCAAAATTTTCAGGAAAGACAAAAAATTTCAAGAACTCAGATTAAAATTTTCAGGATATTTGACAAAAATATAAAATATTTCAATAAAAAATCTCTAAATATTTCACAAATCTCAATAAAAAAATCTAGAATTCAAAAATTTCAAATAACTATGATAAAAAGTTTTAGGAATTATGATAAAAATTTAAAAAATTTCAATCAATAATCCAAAAAATTCAAAAATTTTAAAAATGTGTAAAAATTTCCAAATTTTGAAAGATTTCAAAAATTTCAAGAACTGTGATCAAAAATTTCAGGAAATTTAACAAAAATTTAAAAAGTTTTAATCAAAAATCTCTAAATATTTCAAAAATTTCAAGAATTTTGACAAAAATTTAAAAAATTTCAATAAAAAATCTCTAAATATTTAAAAAATTTCAATAAAAAATCTAGATTTCAAAAATTTCAAAAAACTTTGATAAAAAATTTCAGGAATTATGATAAAAATTTAGACAATTTCAATCAATAATCAAAATATTTCAAAAATTCTAATAATGTGTAAAAATTTCAAGATTTTGTAAAAATTTGAATAAAAAAAATTATAAAAATTTTAAAAATTTCAAGAACTGTGATCAAAAATTTCAGGAACTGTAATAAAAATTTAAAAAGTTTTAACCAAAAACCTCAAAATATTTTAAAAATTTCAAGAACTTTGATCAAAAATTTCATGAATTTTGATAAAAATTTAAAAATTTCTATGAAAAATGTGTAAATATTTCAAAAATTTTAAAAATGTAAAAATTTCAAGATTTTTAAAAATTTCAAAAGTTTCAATAAAAAATCTATAATAATTTAAAAAAACCGGTTGTGTCGCCTAAAAAATTTCCCGACGAGTATCCACATATATTTTTTCAGATATTTAATGTTACAGTTTCAAATTTTGACATTTTTTTATTTTTGACAGGTGACAGTTGGAGAAATAATTTTGACTGATCTGAATAGAGCCTCTCAAGTGCTTTCAAATGACATATTGGAAGTCAAACTCAGTGACATATTGCATCTGTCATTTTTTGATAGTTCTACTTCCGTTTGACAGATATCGTATAAAAACTAATAGGTTCTTTCGACGGGTAACCCAAACCGACATACCAAATTTCAGCTCAATCGGATTAAACGTGTGGCCTCTATCGTGGAAGAATACACACGACAGGCAGACAGACAGACAGACAGACAGACAGACAGACAGACTTCCATCTGGAATTGGTCTTAATCATCTCAGGTGACCTCAAAATGGATATTTCCATCTTTATCTCGAAATTTTTTTTTAGCTCTTTCACAATACTTTTCCTTCTCGGAGGTGGGTCGGAAAAGTAAAATTAAATATTTATACTGCTTGCTAGTTTATTTTACTCCGAAATTCAGAAAAAAATTCTGCTGAAATATGAACGCTACCAGAAACAAGACTCTCAGGTCTCGTATAATTTTCAAAAAGGTCTAGTATCGGTTTTCCGAGACGAGACGAAACGAAGCCCTATTTTTAATTAGCCCCAACCAAATAAAATTCAACGATAAATAAATCTGATTCTAACAAACTTTATGGACATCAAACGATAAATAATATCCGTTCGTCGATGTTTTAAAGACAATAGTGGCTGGAGCATCGCTGGGGCTTCAGATTGACGTTGATTGAATATGATTTGATAACGCTCATTCACAAACAATAATCTTGAATCATCTTTTATTTACTGTAAGGGCTAACGCCACTCAAAGCAAATTTCATTTTCCCTGTCGGGTTTCCATTTCGAAATATCTTGTTTGCTTACACCAAGGCGATGTTTCTCATCATGGCATTTTTCGATCAGGCCCGAATAATATCGATCAAAAGTGAAAAATTTGTAATTACAATAAAAAAATTTATTACATAAAAAATAAATTAGTAAAATATAAATAAAAGTAAAGATTATCTATAATATAAGAATAGGAAAAAATAGGGAAAATAAGAAAAAATAAATAAAACAGGAGAAATAATAGAAAACAGGAAAAAATAGGAAGAATTAAAAAAAAGGAAAACAGCAAAAATAGTGGAAAAGGTAGAAAATAGAGAAAATTAGGGAAAAATAGTAAAAAATAAGGCAAAATAGTAAAAACAGTAAGAAATATTGAAAAAATAGAGAAAATCGAGGAAATAGTAAATAGGATAATTTGGAGAAAATAGTGAAAAATAAGGGAAAAAGGAAAAAAATAGAGAAAAAAAAGGACAATAGAAAAAATTTGGGAAAAATAGGAAATTTAGAAAAAATATGGCAAAACAGGGTAAAATAGGAAAGGAGTATCTGGTGCTCCCATGTTAAAACTTTATTTATTTTTTGCAGTGAAAATTTTTCGATTTTTTGTGCTTGACAATTGTCTACTAGAGTATACTATAAAATCATAAATAGTGTCCGGTGACCCTAAGGTCATCTATGACCTTTTACTACCTCAAAATTACTTTCTTTTTTTTAAAGGAAACTATGTAGTGAAAATCTTCCGGTTTTTTTTTGTTTGACTAGTAGTACTAGTCCACTAGATTATAATATAAAATCATGGATAGTGTCCGGTGACCCTAAGGTCATCTATAACCTTTTCATGCCTCAAAATTAGGTATTTTTTATTTTTTACAGGAAACAATGTAGTGAAAATTTTTCGCTTTTTTGGGCTTGACTAGTAGTACTGGTCTACTAAATTATACTGCAAAATCATGCATAGTGTCCGGTGACCCTAAGGTCATCTATGACCTTTTCCTACCTCAAAATATAGTTTCCTTTAAAAAATAAATACCTAATTTTGAAGTATGCAAAGGTTATAGATGACCTTAGGGTAACTGGACACTATCCATGATTTTATAGTATAATCTACTGGACTAGTACTAAATACTCATATTCATTACATAGTTTCTTTTAAAAAATAAATACGTAATAGTAGGGCTACTAGTTAAGTCCAAAAAACCGGAAAATATTCACTACATAGTTTCCATTAAAAAATAAATACCTAATTCGGAGGTATTAAAAGGTTATCCGATGACCAAAAATAGGAAATTCCCCACAAATCGGCATCACTCTTTAATTACTGACTGGCTGAGCTACTGATGTCTGCTGAGAGAAGAAAACAAAAATATTTGGAGAAAATCCCGGACCAAAAATACGAATTATCCTCAGCACCAGAAGCTAACGCTTCTACGGGCATACTCTTTCAGTAAAAATAGTGAAAATTGGAAAAAATAAAAAAATTTATAAAAAAAAATTGAATAATAGGGGAAAATACGGAAAAAAAAGAAGAAAAATCGGAGAAAATAGTCAGGATTTCATCTGTTAGGCTTTTTTCTGTCAGAATTTTATCTGTCGGGATTTTAGCTATTAGGACTTTAACTATCTGGATTTTAGCTGTCAAAATTTTAGCCTCAGAATTTTGTCTGTCAGGATTTCATCTGTCCAAAACAACCTATAAAACCAAGATATTTTTGAATTAAAGTATATATTTACTGCAACCAATAATATTAAATTTATTTGAGCAATCAGTTTCAATTAAAAATATAGATAAGTAACGTTTTAGTATATCGTCTAAAACAATTAGTAATATTATAACGAATAAATCTACAAACCATAGCATACTTAACCTCTTATTATCCCATGGGTCACTATTAGCACATATCCTAAAATATTATGCAGATATCATGATCCGCATACTTTTAAAATTTGATTACCAAGGTGACCGATGTTACGCCTTTGGAACCTACGTCAGTCATTTAGTTTCGAAATTCACTATTAGGGACGCGCCAAGAGGTTTTTGTTTGCTGACATTTCGAGATTATTACTCACTGACGTTTTTAGTGATATTTTTGTATTGCACTCTTTGAACATTGTACATTTTGTCTAGCTAATAAAAAACATAAAATAATCATATAAGTACCATTGGTCTTTCATAGTAAAAATATATAAATGATGAAACAATGTTCTTTTTATTTTTTAGAGTAATGGCCGAGATTTCATATGAAAAAGAGATAGAGGATTTGGATGATAGTGATGACGACTATATGCCTGATTATAATTCCAGAGATTACAGTGAAGAAGATGAAGAAACGGATAATAATAGCGATGGTACTTATAAGATGTTTATAAATTAGGCATGTATTTAATATTTAGTGACTTTTTTCCAGATGATATT
This sequence comes from Neocrepidodera transversa, assembly GCA_963243735.1. Lineage (NCBI taxonomy): Eukaryota > Metazoa > Arthropoda > Insecta > Coleoptera > Chrysomelidae > Neocrepidodera > Neocrepidodera transversa. The sequence continues at coordinate 14,437,251 of OY725353.1, read as the reverse complement.
CTATTTTAACCATCTAAGGATAAGAAAAAAAAACAGTATCATTGGAAGGCTATTGAAGAAACAGAGCTTGGACCTATTCCGGAATTTGCAACTCGAATACAGCTTGATAAAGAAGAGATAGGCCGCAGAATTCATTATTTTCAGCTGTTTTTTTCCGACAACATACTGGACCATATGGTCATTGAAAGTAATCTCTATGCAACCTAAAATAATCCAAATAAGTCTTTGAATCTTACAAAGGATGAACTGAACACCTTTATTGGCTCTATGATTTATATGTCCTTATTTGGTTTACCCAGACACCGGATGTATTGGGAGTAATTCTATGAGGGTCAGTCAAGTTTGCGATGCAATGAGCAGGAAAAGATGGGAAGAAATCAAAATGAATATACACTTCAACAACAACGATAATATTGGTAATCTAGATGATCCCAACCGTGACAAAATCTTCAAAATTAGACCCATTGTGAATATGCTGCTGTCAAACTTTCAAAATCAAGAAAAACACTAAATGCTCTGCATTGACGAACAAATCGTTCCTTATAAGGGTCAGTCATCACTGCGACAATATAATCCTAAAAAGCCACATAAATGGGTTACAAGATTTTTGTAATGTCAGATATGTTGGTAAAATTGAACCATCTACAGGAAAACCAGATATAGGTGCAAGCGGTAATATTGTACTACGACTTGCGGAGATTATTCTAAAACACCAAAACCATTTACTTTATTTTGATATTTGGTTTTCTTCTATACCTCTAATGATTGATTTATCAGAAGATGGTATAGGATCTGTGGGAACAGTTAGAGTAAATAGATTTCCAGTATTAAAATTTAGCGAGGATAAAATTATGAAACGACAAGGGCGCGGCTCATTCGAAAAAAAAAAGAACAAAAATCAATAAAGTGGAAATAAATGTACCAAAAAGGTTTGACACTAAGGCCGTTACCCTTGCGAGTACCTTTTGCGGTACTCTTCCTACTGATACAGTTGCTCGATACGACAAACAGCAAAAAAAAATAGACGTAGTTAGACTCAATATCGTCAAAATTTATAATAAGTTTATGGGTGGCGTAGACCTTGTTGATGGTCTAATTGCATACCATAGGATATTACGTCGATCCAAAAAGTGGTATTTACGTTTTTTTTCATTTCATTGACATGTCGCTCGTAAATGCATGGGGATGATATAGAATTGATGTGAGAAATGCTGGTTTGAATAAACATGAGATTCTTGATTTGCTGGGATTTCGCGCTGAAGTCGCAGAAGCATTATGTTTATTAGATAAACCCAGAAAACGTGGAAGACCTAATACTTCTGTGGACCGAGAATTTGAACAGAAAAAGAAAAAAGGTCCCACAAAACCCATTCCACAATTTGATGTCCGAAACGATGGAATAGGACATTGGGTTGTGGAAAAAGAAGGACGCCAAAGGTGTAGACTGCCAAAATGTACGCAAAAAACATCGTTTTATTGTTTAAAATGTCAATTGCACTTATGTCTGAAAAGGGAAAGAAATTGTTTTGCATTATTTCATGGGTCATATATGTCACAAATCCCTATTTCTTGTAATAATAAAGTTATAGTTAATTTTTTCAGAAAAATGTCTTTTTTTAATGTCCCAACTATAAAATATTACATCAAATTTTTTTTTTTAAAGCATATGTGCGGTCAATAAGAGGTTAAGAAAAAGACCAAAAAACCTCCGTCTCCTTCCCTCCCTCCCCCTTTGGGAAAAATATTAAAAAATAGGGGAAGGGAAATACTATAAAAATAGCAGAAAATAGAAAAAATTGGGAAAATAGGGCAAAACAGTGGAAAATAGGAAAAATTCAGAAAAATATTGAAAAACAAGGCAAAATATTGAAAAACTAGAGAATAAGAGGAAAAATGGTAGAAAATAGGAAACTTTTTGAAAAATACTGAAAAATAGAGGAAAATAAGGATAAAATTTGGAAAAACATGAAAAAGTAGGAAAACGTAAATTTTTTTATCAAATGGGGAGTTCAACAAAAATATAACCTCACGTTTTTTCTTTATTAACAGTTAGAATTAGTCCAACATAACCCATTAAGTTTAAATCTGCCGTAATTTGAGCTTTATTTCTGAATAAATTAATTTAAAAATTCAAATTTCTAATTCTTTGAATATATTACAATTACGATCGTGACGTCACTTATGTGCAATGAAGTTATCGTCAAACCATTAATTGTAAACGTGTAAAGAAGAGAATACGAATGAAAAACAACTGTTAAATCTGAAATATGCAGACGAAGATGGAGAAAACCATTATATGATAATTGGATAAAGATGAAAACTTGTACCTATCCACTGTGAATTCGCATTCAAAATCGAGAGAGATAAATAGATATTAGATTCCGCTGTTAGATAAAGAAAACGACTATCAAGTAATAATTTGCTGTTTGAAATAATGTAAAAAGAGGTGGACAAATATTTCAAGTTGAATTACCCCATTAAATAATACTGCTACTTTCTCTTTTTCTTTCAGATCCGTTTTTAAGGGTATCTTACCCGTATCTCAACATTGGGTATTATTCTGTTTGTCCATTATTCCGTAGTGACGTTTCCTCTACATTCTGCCTAATACCTTTTTGGCTTATCTTGTGTTTAATTCAGCACCCTATAGCATTAAAATAAACCACCCTGCTTAAAACTTATCTTTTCCCATTTTGTTACCATTGTGATGCCTTTTGGGTTAGACAGAACAACCTTAAATAATAATATATTGTAGTTCATTAAACTAGTTATAATCTAAATAATATAACGTGATATAGCAAGGTAACACCGACAGATTGAATGCTGGCCATTGCCCAGGTCAGGAAATGTTTATCGTTGGATTTTCATATATAGGATGTTATCTCTTTGAGATGGGTCATTATTGATTCGTTATTCATTCTCGATTCTTGATTCATTATCGATGAGTTATTGATTTATTATATTGCAGTAAATATATACCAGTGAATACATTTGTTTTCTACTGTTTATCTTCCCAACATTGAGATACTTTACATGGCTACCTTATTATCCTACATCACATCATCCGATGTTGGGCATTATTCTTAAGACTCTCCTTTTGCATTCTTGGTCACAAATTGTTCTCATCCTCCTCTATCTATGTGGATAAATTTCACTGGAATATTATCCAGAAAATACCAAATAATTCATATTTCTTTTAAAATTAATAATATTAATCTTTCAGTTCATACTAATGTCTATTATTGTATATTTTAAAATCTTAAAATAGATTTAAACTCAACACAAGAGTTATTCCGTCTTTCTCTCAGACGTTTTTTCTGTCTACTTTCAAAATACCGTTAACAAAAACAAAATATATAAGCGACCGTTGCTATGCAAGCAATCTTATCGTTCTCTCATATTATACCATCATTATAAGAGACAAAAAATATAAATATATTTCTTCCCGCTAAGATTCTGAATTCAAGGCTATTTGGATACCACGTATCCAACCAATAAAAAACTTGCAACCCTACTCTCCGCTAAAATTCAGAGCATAATCTCCCTCTCGCTTATCGACTGTAAACGGATGCAGTCGCATTCAATAGAGTAAAAAGTTTCTTTAAATAATAAAAATGGTGCGTAATTAACCACACCCAAAAAGTTTCTGAGTTTTCGTAATAAGAAAAAATGTAAATAGTTTTTTACAGTGAGTGAAGTGATGAGTTATATTTGATTTCGGTTTCATAATTTAAATTAATGTGCCGTTTATTATTTTTCTGTTCATGTTAGTACTTGGAATAAATGGAATAAAAAGTACATTCCTATTTCAAATACTGTTTTTATTTTGGTTTAACTCCTACCTAAAGAGTTTGGTCCTTCGATGTCATTAAGAAAATATAAGTCTAGTGTTCTTTCAATAATTATGAATACTTATATTCGTAAATCGTTCACTATGCCTGATAATTCCTGCTTTTGTCTTCTCCGGAGCTAGTGCTAGCCTATTATCGTTCATCTATCTATAGATTTTTCTAATGCTTTCATTTACTCTATGGATCAGTTCTTTCTTATTATATATGTCAGCTCTATGATAGACTATTGTGCGAACCCGTCTATTGAGACCATTACTTCCGTTTTTGTTATGGAGATTTTTAGATTAGTTAGGTAACTATTAAAATTTTTGGTATTATATTAGATACCCAGCTGCGTCTTGATACCATTCATTATTTACTACTTAAAAGGGTAATCTCTTCGACAGTTTAGAATTTGTTTTTGAGGTTGCTGAGTTCAAAACTGATGTTAAAAAGATGATATTGACAGTTGAAAGCTGTCAACTAACTGTCAAACAACATGTGGTCATCAAAATTAATAAAATCCACATGTAAATATATGTTTTTGAGGTTTGCGAGTTCAAAACCGATGTTAAAAAATCGATATTGACCATTGACAGCTGTCAAATAACAGTCAAACAGCATGTAATACTCTAAATTGATGAAATTGATATGTAAACATATGTCTTTAAGGTTGCCTAATTCTATTCTGATGCCAAAAAGACGATATTGACAGTTAAGTAATATCGTTAATTAAATATTTGACAGTGTATGATAATGTGTCAAGATAGATTTTTGCTTATTGTTTAACAGTCAATTGACAGCTGTCAACTGTCAATATCGTCTTTTTGACATCAGTTTTGAACTCAGCAACCTCAAAAACATATATTTATATGTGGATTTTACCTCAATTTTGATTATTGCTTGTTGTTTGACAGCTAGTTGACAGCTGTCAACTGTCAATATTATTATAATGGCATTGGATTTGAATGCAGCGACCTCTAAAACATAAGAGGGTACTTTTTGTTAACGCAGCAAATAGTAAACTTTCGAAGAGATTACCATTTTAAATTGTAAATAATGGTGAATCCGTGGAGCTTTGGAGCTCAGTAGGAGCCGAAATAAGCAAAATTGTGCCCATTGAGACTTTTCTTCAGGATGCCAAAGCGAACAACATATCCAAATTTCAGCCAATTTGACCGGGAGCCAATGGGGGAGTTCCTTCAATGTTGCCAACCTAGAAAAAGGTCTACCAACGAGGAAGGATTATTTTTGGTCAAAATCTAGTTCATTATTTTCGCAATGATAAAATATGTGTACAAAATTTTATTGCGCTTTCCAGATTATACCGTTAGCGAAATATAATGATTTTAATAAAATCTTACTTCTGATTGGTTGAAATTTCGTTGTCAAATGTCATTTGTCATAGAGTAAGTATAACAGAGCGACATGCTTCATTTTCAGCGACTGACCTACAGCCTTGGATGATTGGTGGAACTAAACTGAATTAGGCGAGTAGTTTGAATTTTCTATAATCTGAAAATGAAACATGTCCCTCTGTTAAATTAGATTAAAGTAGATTTTGACCAAAAATAATCCTTCCCAGTTGGTAGACCTTTATCTAGGTTAGCAACATTGAGGGAACTCCCCCATTCTCATAAGGTTTGTGCGGGGTTCTTTGTTATAAAATACTTTTCATCCATTAAACAGATAGATGAAGGTGGTTTCTAGTTCGGATCTGAGACTAGTACTGAGATAAGATATTTCTGTATTGTATAATTTTTTTTTCATAATACAAATCATTTTTAAAAAACGAACCAGGCTTTATTAAAACTCATATATTATTCCAACACCGACGTTGACACACGGAATAAAAATCAGATTGAAATACGCCGTTTCGCATACATTCCTCATTCCAAAGGATTTTCTTTTGTTTCTGCGTTAGTTTTGTCTATTTCACGGCAGGCTAGATTTTAGATAAATTACTTTGCTTTATGAAATTGTTTACCAACATTATTATTTATGAGAAATATTTCAGTATTAATAAAATCTTTAAAATCATGCAAAAAAATTATTTAATATTTCCCTAAAAATCACTCAAGAAAGAATTGACGTGACGTTACCGAAGACGTTTATTTCGAGTTTATTAGTGTCGTTTTCCTTGTGGTATAAAAAAGTTTTGACATCTTATTACCAAAATTTATGAGCGACTCGAATAAGTTACAAACAGAAACACAAAAGAGGGATATAATAGAGGCCATTACAATTTATAAGAAACAACAAAAATATTCGTTTATTTTCTGTTATCATAAATCAAACATGGGGGGAAGTTTATCATTTGAATACAGGGTTGCCAGTTTATGAAATAAGTAAATTGTAAACGAAATTTAGGAAAATTAAGTCATCTATCATTATTCCCAGTACCGATATCGCCAAGCTTTATATTATTTTTTCTTTCAATTCAATTAGATAATTTTTTTAATTCCTAAAGCAGATTTTACATTATTTTACGCTATTTAATTGAATTGAATTCATTTTAAACTACTCAATTATTGCTTTTTGATTTAACAATAAATCTCTAAATAATTCAGTTTAATTTACCATTTATCGATTGATTTAGCATTTTCCCGAAGGGTTATAACAAGCATTATATTTTATACATGCATTATTGATTCAAATATGCACCATGCATACTCGATATTATCCTTATTTGAAAAAACTAGAATGTATGATTACTATCACCTGACGGCGGATGACGGAAGTATCAAAACTTTTATGCCTTTTCATACCATAATGATTTTAAAAAATGTAAGTGCACTGTATTTTTATCACCTGGTAAAAAAAATATTGACCGCGGGATTAAAAATACATCAAACTAGAAGCCGTCTATTAGGTAGATTTGTAGGTATAATTTTCTATTATCCGGAAAATAAATGACACGTTACCAACCTATAAAAATCGAACGATTTTAATATTCGTGTGGAAAATGAAAGTGAATGTTAGTATTAAATATTTGGAGTCTCATCCGTTTTGTATGGAATTGGGTTTGGTTAATTATATAGTGAAGTCATAAATAAACATATAAAATTAATAAATACAATATTTATTATTGCACAGAATAAATATGTTTAATATCAAAATCTGATTTTTTTTATTTTTATACAAAGTGTCCCATACTTTTTATTTCTGTTAAAACAAATATAAACTTGATAATACATATAAAGTTATGTAACCCCCCACGCCCTGTCCTGTTTTTCTTATGAAAAAGGCGAGTACAAAGTTACAAACTAATGACCATTTCGGTAAGAAACTTCCGTAATTTAATAATCGTAGTAATAATAATAGCAATATTAATAATTGTAATAAACCCAGAAATTCTTTTAAAGTTTGGTGACAAGTCAACAAAAATCTGAAGAAAATATTTATTCATTAAGAAAATTTACTGAAGAATGATGGCGCCATTTGGCATAAAAGGTATAAGGAAAACCAGATAACCGGAAAACATTACCACAATCGTAATGAATGTATTAATTATAAATTAACCAATTGTGTTGACAATAAATAAATTGTAACCTTTTTCTAGCTTATAAACTCGCAATTTCCTGAGGAGTGTCTAATCCTCTGAAGAAGGACTTCGACGGATAAGGAGGAGGAGTGCTTAAGGAGAGCCGTCCAGTTAGGGTTAGCTTTGAGGAAAACAATTTGACCCCGGAGGATCTCATTGCTGTTCAGTAATTGGAATAGCTCCTTTCACACGCCTGTAATGATATAGTTGACAATATATTACATATATCGCGATAATCAAGAAAAAGCGGCATGAGCGGAGGTATTTCACAGATTTGTCGATGATCTTGTAAACAATATTTTATGTATATCGGAATAATCGAGAGAATGCGGTATGGGCTGAGGTATTTCACAGATTTTTCGATGATCTAGTAAAAAATATTTGATGTATATCGAAATAATCGCGAGAAAGCGGCCTGAGCTAAGGTATTTCACAGGTTTGTCGATGATATAATAAACAATATTTGATGTATGTCTAAATAATCGAGAGAAAGCGGCATGATCTGAGGTATTTCACACAACTGTCACTATTAAACTGACAATTGTCACTTTTAAACTGACAATTGTCACTATTAAACTGACAATTGTCACTTTTAAACTGACAATTGTCACTTTTAAACTGACAATTGTTACTTTTAAACTGACAATTGTCACTTTTAAACTGACAATTGTTACTTTAAAACTGACAATTGTTACTTTTAAACTGACAATTGTCACTTTTAAACTGACAATTGTCACTTTTAAACTTACAATTGTCACTTTTAAACTGACAATTGTCACTTTTAAACTGACAATTGTCACGTTTAATCTGACAATTGTTACTTTTAAACTGACAATTGTCCCTGGAGGAAGGGAGTGTTGGAGTTTTGGCCAAAAAAAAAACAAAAATTTAGAAACTCACTACAATAGTTTATAATAAGATTTGGCAAAGTGTACTTGTACTTGTACTTTCAGAAGCCTTTAGATATAAATGTAAAGTTATCATGAAAATAGAACAATTAGCTCCCCATACCTATGTTTAAACTAGGGTTTTTGATTATAATTTATTTTTTGTCATAAAATGCTTATTTTTTTTTTGGTGTCTTGCGACCATTTTTGTTTTTAATTTTTTTTGGTGTCTTGTGACGTTTTTTGTTTTTTATTTTTTTATTGCCAAGTGGCGTTTTGTTTTTTTGTATGCTTAAAAAAAGGGCTAAGGGGGTGGTTAAGTGGAGTTGGGAAGGCAAGGGGAGAGACTAAGTGTTTTTAACACTTAGTATGACTTTTTTAACATTAAATTGTCTAAATTACATATAAAGATTGTTTTTGATTATAGTTTTTAAATAGTAAACAAGTATTTATTTATTAATTTCATACCGTGCCTTTCCCCTAAATACGCCATATTGTCGTAATATAGCATTTTCTGGTGAAAGAGCCGGTATTTAGTCCTAAAATTTTCATGATTTAAAGATCCTATATCCCTTGTAACTCCATCCAACGAATATCCACCCGCGTTACGTTTACCAACGAATATGTAAAAAAAGTTATGTTATCAGACTTATGCTCTTTCTCTCTCTGCATTGTTGACAATATTGCTCATTTAATGGATATCTAAGATATCATCTTTTATTTTTGTTGTTTGGATATTAGCTATATCATCTTTTGTATGGACAACCCTACTAGATTACGACCGGATCAATACCAGCGATGCAACTGTTATATTTAGGCTGAATATTCTTTGGACCATAATTTAGAAAAAGATAATGCGATTGACACAGTACGCCTCTGCGTAACACTGACAATATATTTTAGAAAAATATATGATAAAAGTTGTTATTTAGGATGGTGCAATTAACTGATACATGACACCCTCCCCCGCGAACCCACGAAAAATGTAATATAAGCTATTTCAGTATTTAACTATGAAATATTTAGCGTAGGGAATAGCGTCGAATATTGTAGATTCTATTGATAGTGTTCGTAGTTTAATTTGTGAGAATAGACTGAGTTTTGAAGAAGTAAAACCCAACTGTTTGTCGAATTTATCGGCGTCGTCGTCTCGGCGCTGAATACAGGAACTTGCGTGATGTGTTGGTAGTTTGAAATTTGATTTTTGATTGGTTTTTTTCTCCTGATTTCAATCATATTTTTATGCCAAGTTTGACTAAACATTCCTCATCATAATGTTCTGTGGTACCGTTTACTCTTTGTTTTTCCATTAATACAGACTAAACATATAAACAAAATAATGAGTTTTGACAATATAAACCCAGACTCACGTGAGGCTTAAAAAAGATCGAGTACCTTAAAAAAATCAACCAAGTCTAAGACGAAACAAAACATATTAAATATAATGTGTTTCAGCTATCTCTCTAAAATTTCTCGAAAAAATAATTCAATAAGACGAAACAAAATAACTTTAAACTGCTGGAAAAAATAATAATACGATATACCGGGGGTTGGTAATAAAATCACACTATTGAATATCGAATTATTATCCGCCGACCCTTTTACGCAACATTCATCGATGAGACATCGATATGAGTGGTCCCTCACCAGTGCCGTATCCAACGATGTTAACAGTCGGCCACGCTACAAGAATCCACGCTATCGTGGATAAACGTACCCATTATTTTTACCTGTAAAACAAATACTCACTAGTCAGTTCGACAACCAGAATAGAATTAATAATAAATAAATAATTAAATAAGATATCGTGGCATCCTGGTCATCAGAATATTCTTGTAAACATGTAGATACACTAAATTACAACAAATTAATAACTCATGTAAGGCTTCCCTGGATCACCCCAGACCCTTTGCGGGAATCCAAACTGACCTCAAGAGAGTAAGCCTTTTACTTATCAAGGGAAACGATGCATTTGTATGGTATCCGAGATCGAGTTGAACCCTTAATGTCTTCAACTACATATCGATCGTGATCTCGTCCACTAAACTTTAGCATCATCTTTTTACTCTGACCATCATTACTCGTAGCGACAGCAAGTACTCTACCATCAGGTCTCCGACCTTATACTATTGCCTTAGAAATAATACGCATCGTATTTGGATTTTCGTTTAGACTGTTTTTCATCTACGAATTTACTTCGAGGAGCGTACGGTCACTTTTTTTTTAATGAATTCATCGTAGAATTCAAACCCCACCTAAATTTTGCCACCATTTTATCCCATCTACGTTCATCCTCGATTGATCCCGAGAGGGAAGGGAGTATGATCCGATTGTACCGTTCTACTTGGTCATTTGCTCAATAGGTTGCTGTTGCACTTAGCACATGTTTGATATTTTTTCCCGACAGTATTCTTCAAACTTTGCACTTGTACAGCAGGAGCCTCGATCAGAAATGATCTGGGAATTCCAACATTTTTTATAATACTGTCAAAAAAATTAACCAAAGCACCTGTTTTGGTTGAGGTCACTGCCTTCATGAAGACGAATTTCGTAAAGGCGTCGACAATAACAATATTACATATTGATTCCTTCGTACAGACTTGACGAATGGTCCGAGGTGATCAATATGTACAGTATCCAAAGGTTCGTCAATTTTGTTGTTCATAGGATGGACATATCCTGGTTGATTATATCCTGACTCTTTGTTGTACAAACATTATAAACTTTTTTACATAACGTCTCAAACCTGGGAACCAATAGTGTTGCGATATAGCAGAAATGGGTTTATCTCGAGACAACAATTGCCGTCATGGAAATGCATGAAAACTTTTAAGAATTACCCATTTATTTTCAGTGCAATCTATCTTATATAGTCTGTTGTTTTCCAAACAATGCTCTTTGTGTATTTTACGCTCTTCGTTGCCGATTGGTGATTTTTTAAGTGATTCGATCAATAATTTACATCTGGTATCTGCTTTTTGATAAATAAAATCCAATCTTCTTGCCCAGATTAACAGTGAATACTTCGGCTTATGGGATTTCCACTAAGATCAACTGCGTGTACCATTTTCTGACCAGGGCGATACTCGACATTATTTCTGAATACTAAGCCACCATCTACCTATTTTTAGTATCAGGTCATTTTTACTCAAACTTATTCTAATCGCATTGCAATTAGTAAAAACTTCAAAATTGATTTCAATGAGATATATAATAGTACATTACGGATCATAGTGCTTCATTTAGTTGTTCTTGTAGAAGAATCCCTCCTATTTCCCATTTAGATACATCAGTAAAAACTTCAGTTCTTTATTCATGATCATAGATTGCTAATACGGGTCAAAAGGCTAACTTTAGTCGAAGGGAACCGAACGCTATTCACTGATCGTTTCTCCATTCAAATTTAACATCATTTTTCGTTAAAAATTTTTAATATATCTACGAAAATAACTAGCTAATCCCCAGAATTGTCGATCAGAATGACAATCAGTCATATTATGACCGGGTTCAACTCCAGCACTACTAACTGCGTGACCTAGATATTCAAGTTTCTCCACAAAAAATGGCATTTTGAAAGACGTAAAGCAAGACCACCCGCATCTAATGTCTGTAGAACTAACCTCAAACTTTCAAGACTAGATTGGAAGGTAACATAACGTCGTCCATATATGCTAATACTTTGTCATTTATTAGCTTTCCCAAATCCCTATTGATAGACCAAATGGCATTCGCATATTCCAAGGTCACAAATGCTGTCTTGGGTATTGACTTTTTTTCTATGAATCTGATGATAATCACTAGCAAGGTTAAAATTGGTAAAAAAACTTCTCAAGGAAATCGTCTACCCGTGGAAGGAAAGACTGATCCTTGAAAGTTTTGCACTAACTAAAAACCAGGAACCGCTATAAATTCTCTTTGAACGTAAATTTCATTCACATCATAATCTCTCAATTCTATTTCCACCAATATGACCGTTCTGTGTGGTATGATACTGTTCTTTTTGGCCCATAATGGAATTTTTCAGGGATAAACAATAATACCAGAATCCAACTTCTTATCTACTTGGAAAATTCTGACCTTTTCACCAGAAATAACCATCATAATACCAGGTTGGTTAAAAAACTCTAACCTTTTATAACTGTTATATCCTGAACGCATTTTGGCACGATCAACGTCTTCAGTTTTCCAGCAGCATAGTCTACTCTAAGGGAAATATCTACCTCGCCACAAACGTCGACAACTTTTGAATTTGATTCACTGCTCTCTTCAGTTTTCGTTTGAAGGACACTTAGTCATATATCCTTCGATATATTCTGTTCACTGTTGGCTAAAATATGTGTTTGAGGTCGCAGTCGATATGTAATTAGCGTATAATGACTCTGGGGTCTCATATCCACCTGCACTTGTCTGTATTCGAGAATCTTCTATACCATCTATGAGACATGAAACATCTTTTATCGAAATAATATTGATAGCATGATTCAATAGGTAATTCATATCTATTCATTAGTTTTCTCATAGTATGTACAAATTCTTGTTGATCAAAGAACGTCTAAGTCAATAATTCTTTCCACTCCTTCCAATGACAAGTCATCATACTGTACCGAAGTTACTTTAATTTCCGTAATCATCAGAATAGGCAACTAACGGCACTGGACTAGAATTAACTTCGTAAGACGTAACAGTTGTAACCCCTACAGAAAGATGGAGTCACTCGCGTACTTGTTTCGCATACTCAGCCGACCTTATGGTCTATCACAGCTGCAGTCGATCTAGTGAGTTGCAACGGCAGTTCGAGTTTCAGTGGCAGTCCCAACCGACAACCAGATCTAGCTTAAGTACTAGTTCTTAGAGACATTTATGTTACTTTTTTTCATATTTTCATTATTCCTCTGATCAGCATATTTTAATTCCAGGCTCGTTTGATATCCCTTCTTAATTTCCTCGCGTCGTGTCCCTTCTCAACTTATCTTGATTTCCATTACCGTTTGATATGACTATGAAATGTCTTTCCCATGTTAACAATTCTTCTCTTTACGTCATTAGCCAGAACAATTAGTTTCTATATCGTCTATATCGCCTGTTGAAAATTTCTTTTCGTCTAGGGGTTTTCTGGATTAAAAATTTAATCCAGAAAAGTTTTTTCCTGGACAGAGCCTTTTTCTGTATTGAACTTTTTTTGGATTAAGCTTTTTTCCTGGACAAAGGTAGTATCTTTCTGTACTGAACTTTTTTCTGGACTTAGCTTTTTTATAGACTAACCTTCTCTGGACTGAACGTTTTTTTTGGGAACGTCTTTTTCTTTGGATCCGAACCTGCTTTTGGACTGACATCTTTTCACTGCCGGATCCAGGAAGTTTTTCGATATATCTTTTTTCCCGGATACCAGAAAAAAAGACGGAAGAAACTTGATGATAAGGAAAGCAAAACCAAGATAAGTTCCATTTTTCCAAAAAAAAAATTAAGAAAAAGTCTCTGAAGATATATTATTAATATTTTTTTTCTCTTCAATAAAAAAAATGAGGGGTAATCCACCCAACTTTCCGAACACTCCTAGTAAAGTAATTGTTTAATCGATTATTTTAATTTTTCTGCATCAAAATATATTAATAAAATTGGTTTACAAAAATTTAATTTTTTCTAAATTTTTTTTTAACTTTTTATAATTTTGTTTCATTTCTACAAGTATTATTTTAAAACTATGAAATATCTCACACATAATGTACTTTTTGATCCCTTTCGGATGTACTATTTATTTTTTTCATTTGTTTTATCATTTTCGATAAAACAAAAGGACAAAAAAACTTAATTTTTACCTCTCGCCCTTCAGATAAGAGAGGTATAGGAATCATGCTAAAAATTGGGTAGTGAGTTTTCAATTGATAAACACGTTTTGGGGTCCCTAGAATACGATTTTAATATTTTCGCGATGATGTCTGTGTGTGTGTGTGTTAGTGTGTGTGTGTGTTAGTGTGTGTGTGTGTTAGTGTGTGTGTGTGTGTGTGTTTGGATGGATGTTGTAGTAACGATAACTCAAAAACTACTGAATAAAAAAATTTGAAATTTTGCATACAGGATTCTGATACCCTAGATTAGATCTGATTAGATTTTGGTGCCAATCGCACAACCGGAAGTGGTAGTTGCTATGGGTGATGACGCCATTATTATACAAAACGGCGATAAAGTTTTACACATATATTTTGTATACCCTATAGTTTATTTTCATCTCATTAAAATTTTCGAAACTTTTGCCATTGTTGCCAGATTTACAAAAAAATAATTTTTTTTCATACTTTTTTGTGTCAACCTGTAAATTTTTGATTCAAAAATGGCGAGAGGTCATGTGCTGGCCACATCAGATTTTTTTTTATTTTGTTTATAATAATTACAATGTTAAATTCGAAGAAACTAAAATATTTTCCAAATTTAGAGTTTTATATTACCTATTGGATGTTTTACATTCCATTTTAATATCTTTAATATTTTTAAAGTTATTCAATTTTTTTTTAAACTTACATTAAATTTCAAAAAAAAATTTATGAATTCTACAATTTTTTAATAAAATTTTGAAAAAAAATCACAATTATAGTTTTTTACTACAAATTTAATTGTATTTTTTTAATTTTTAATATTATTATTAACCTTAAAAATAAATACAACCTTTTTTGAATAATTTTAAAATGAATAAATAATTAATATCTCATTCCATTTTATTTAAAATGGGAAACAAACCTTTTTTTTAGGTTTTCTGGATCAAAATGCATTAATAAAGTTAGTTTGACAAACTAAAAAAATATCAAATTTTTTGTCAAAAATTCATGGGTAAATCATTGAATTCTTTTAACTTTTTACATTTTCTGCTATACCTTTTACAAATACTATGTTAAAATTATGAAATAATTTACACACCTAGTACTTTTGGATCTTTTTTGGACACGCTATATACTTTTGTCATTTATTTTATGCTTTTTGATAAAACGAAATTACAAAATCTTTATTTTGGATATAATAATTACAATTCTAAATTATAAGAAACTAAAATACATTTTAAATTTAGAGTTTTATATTATCTTTAGAATGGTGCAAATCCCAGTTCAATAACTTTAATATTTTTAAAGTCGTAATATAATTTTAAATGCCAATTTTTGTAATACAATTTTGAAAAAAATTATAATTATAAAATTAATTATTACAAATTTCAAGATATTTTTTTTAAATTTTTAGTATTAAAATTTAACAAAAAATAATAATTTAATAAGGATAAAAATTAAAATAAAAACTAGCGGCGAAACTATGCGGAACATTAAAAAAAAGTAAAGACAAAATTTATAGAAAATTTTATGTTTCACAACTTTCATATCTTGTAAATTTTCATAAAAAATCGACTGTCATCCCAGAACTTTCCCGGCTCGAGTGTGGAGAATGAGATTATTTTAATTACAAAATACAAAAATTTCTGAATGTAAAATTAAAATGCGGTAAAAATGAAATAAATTTCTGGAAAAAAATGGGTAAACTTTGCAACAATACACAAAAATTAACTGAAATGAAAAACGACAAAAATTACTTAAAATGGCACCTTGTTATTATAAATACCAACAAGATAATGAATTCTTTCAAAAAGTGGCAAAAAAAATTGTTAAAAATGATAAAGAATTGCTAAATTTCAGCATAAATTAAAAATACAAGAAAAAAAAGGAAAAGATGCAAAAAATGCAAAAAAAACTAGACAAAAAAAGGAAAAAGGGGAAAAAATTAAAAGTCCAAAAAAAAATGACAAATAAGGCAAAGTAAAGAGAAAAAATGCAAAAACGCCAAAAAAGTAAAAAAAGCAAAAAAAAAACCAAGACAAGTTTTAAAAAAGCAAAAAGTGGCATAAAGGGATAAAAAAGCAACAAAAAAGGTAAAAAAGCAAGAAAAAAAGGCAAAATAGAAGCAAATAGAGGTAAAAAAGGTCAAAAACGTTCAAAAACTAAAAGCTTAATAAGCCAAAAAAGTTAAAAACAAAGGATAAAAATGATAAAAAGAAAAATACGCCAAAAATGAAAAAAAAAAATACAAAAAAGTTAACTAAAAAAGCAGAATAGAAGAAAAATAAAGGCAAAAAAAAGTTTTAAAAAGTGACAAAAATATGCTAAATAAAGGCAAAAAACCAAAATACGCCAAAAAAGTAAAAAAAAGAAGTAAAATAAAGGCAAAAAGGACAAAAAAGGCAAAAAAGGCAAAAGACTAGTAAAAATGCAACAAAAAAGATAAAAAAAGCAACAAAAAGTCAAAAAGTTAATCAAAAAAAGTTTTAAAAAATGCGGAAAGGTCAAAAAAAGGAAAAAATGATAAAAACAAAATGAAAATGGCCAAAAAAGTCAAAATAGGTGTACAAGGGCAAAAAACGCCAAAATAGTAAAAAAAAAGCAAAATAATACAAAATAAAAGCAAAAACAGAAAAAAAATTCAAAATAAAGCAAAAAAGGGATAAAAGAGCAACAAAAAAAAGTAAAAGAAAGCAACAAAAAAGACAAAAAGGTAAAAATAGTAAAAAAAAAAATTTTAAACAGGGCGAAAGGCGTAAAAATGCCAAAAAAAGCAAAAAAAGGTAAAAAAAAATCAAAACAAAGCCAAAATAGAGAGAGATAAAAAAGCAAAAATGGTAAAAAAGGCAAAAAAAGTTTTAAAAATCAAAAAAAAGGGTAAAAAGGTGTAAAAAAGCAACAAAAAAGGTTAAAAAAAGTTAATCACAAAAAGTTTTAAAGAAGAGACAAAAAAGTTAAAAAAAAAGGAAAAAAGGGTCAAAACAAAAGCAAAACAATTGTATCACCCCAAAACTTTCCGGGCGAGTATAAAGAATTTCAGATATTTTTTTCAGATATTTAATGTTAATTTTCAAATTTTGACATTTTTTATTTTTGACAGGTTACGGTTGTAGAAATAATTTTGACTGTTCTGAAGAGAGTTTTTCAAGGGCTTTCAAATGACATATTGCAAGTCAAATTCCGTGACATAGACATCTGTAATTTTCTGATATTGTCAATTCCGTACAAAAACTAATTTGTTCTTCCGGGGGGTAACCTAAATACATATAGCAAATTTCAGCTTAATCGGATTAAACGTGTGGCCTCTATCGTGGAAGAATACACACACACAGACAGACAGACAGACAGACTTCCATCTGAAAATGGACTTAATCATCTCAGGTGACCTCTCAAAATGGATATTTATCTCGAAATTTTTTTTTTGGCTCGTTCACAATACTTTCCCTTCTCGGAGGTGGGTTGGGAAAGTAAAATGCATTATTTTGGTAATTTAAAAAAAAATTGAAAAAAATACATTTTGATAAATCTGGCAACAATGGCAAAAGTTTTTGAAAATTGTAATAATCCGAAATTAAATTATAACGTATAAAAAATATATGTGTAAAACTTTATTGCCATCTTGTTTAGTAATGACGTCATCACTTATAGCAACTGACATTTTCGGATGTCCGATTAACTCCAAAATCTATACAAGTCGTCTCCTTGCTACCCTTAATGTGTATATAAAATTCATCTAAATCGGTTCAGCCGTTTAGACGCTATCGTCTTTACACACACACCGACACACACACACACACTCACAGACACACACACCCACACACACACAGACAGACATCATGCTAAAAATGGTATAAATGGATTCAGGTGACCTCAAAACGTAAAGATCTCTGTTGTTCGGAAAGTAACAAGGATAACGTTTAATTTCCTTAAACCCACAAAGCGAAAGAAAGGACGAATTTTGAAATATATCATAGTTTTTTTGTCAATTGTTTCTAAATACATCAAAAAATCAATTAAACTTTCGTCCAATTGCATCCATATATAACGTTTCATTTAGAGACAGGTCAAGCTGAAGCCAAGTTCCATTATTACCATATCGCAACTACACCAGCCTAGAAGACGTGCCTGGTACCATCCGTACCGTGTTACACACCTTTCTTCCGGTTTTGATTTGGTAATTAAATACATGGTTTTTATTTTCTTGGATATTTTATTTGGTGCGAGATGTAAGATTTAGCAGCACATACAAAGGTACTCACTCCAGTAGGCCAAGTAAAGCTCGTTAACCTGACCGCCAGTGATTTGGTCGATACCATAATGACCCCGGGAGTATTTTTTCTCCACTGAAGCTGTCCGCGCAAGTGGCCTTAACACTTTAAACGGAAAGTGACGCCAAAGGCAATTCAAAACCTGGGCTAAAGCGCCAAAAGACTGCTTGATGACGCAAATAGCGTTACAGTGCCATTTTCGCGGCAAGCATACGACTTTGCATGTAAAATACTACAGATGATTCATCGTAACGATTGATCGCTACTAACTGTTAAATTTTCTCAATCGACTTACAAGAACTCATATTTGAGTTTCCAGGATAAAATTCAGGTATACGTTCTGATTGATTCTCGACTTGATTTTGAATAAGGTTTTCCACCAACTTTTCTAATCGAGAAACTTTATCTAATGATATGACTGGCATCTCGCCAGTGCCGTATCCATCGAGAAATTTTATCTGATGATATGACCGGCCTCTCGCCAGTGGCGTATCCAAAGTTGTTAACATACATAATTTGAAAAATTTGGTTCATTATTGATCAAATTTTAAACAAATGATCAGAATTTAGTGAATAATATAAATAAAATTTATACTTATTTATCGGTATTGACGGGTGGCGAACTAACTTGTTTGGTAAGGTCGTATAAAAATCAATACAACTCCATTCTCAACGAACAAAATTCTAATTATCCTAATGTCAATTACATTTATAATTTACGTTAACATGAATAACATTCATATTTGTCTTCAATGAATATTATATTTTAACTTTAACCCGTTCTTATGTGACTTTCGTTTGTTATATGTCTACTCCTTACAAACTGAAACCATCTCTGTTGTCTTTCTCTATTTTTACGGTGACGTCAAAGAAGCGACTTCAACTTCAATTTATTCAGACGCGTGAGTTATTTGACTCAAATTGGGCAATGTTCTCAACGTCCTCCAACTTTATAGTATATGTTTGCAGAGAAAGGTAATTCCTGCAAATGCAAAAATTTTTACAGTTTATGCAATTCTAGAATCTGTAGGAATTTTGTTCATAAAATCGAACAAAAATATGCTGAATTTTAATTAAATGATGGTCAATTCTATTTTATATCGAAAATCTGAAGTAGCCACTAACAATCGTTGTAGCTTCAACTTCGAACAATTTTCTTGCCAGCATTACATTTTATTTGGTTAGTCGAGGACCCTTATGGGTCAGCTAGTGCATACGAGATGGAATAAGGGTAGAAGAGAAAGAAGTAGTTTGTATACTTGTGTATTTTTCAATATAATGACCAGAGAACTAGCTGTTATTTGCTTTAGTTAGTTTGTTGCAATTTTATTAGTAAAAAAGAAATTTCGTCCATAAAAAACATTGATTTTTATTAACCTAATATTATTATTTTGAATTGATAAAAAAATAGGGCTTAAATAAGATTGATACAAAAGGAACTTTTTGTTTATAAAAAATGTGGAAAGAGCAGAAACTTTTAATTAAAAATAAACGAAGAAAACAAAAAATAAATACGGTAATGAAATAATTTGTATAAACTTTTGAATTTTATAATTTAATAGTTAAAAGGTATTAAAAGAAATTTTTGTAAATAAATTAAGTAAAAAAAAAGACATGGAAAAATAATAAACAGAAGTCAGATCAAAAAAATTGTAGATTGTCACTATAAAAGGAAGAAATGATATTATATAACAATTGTATTAAAAAAATGAATTTTATATCATAAATAAAAAAAAAGTTAAAAAATTATTAAAATTACTGGGTGAAGTTGAGTATGTAATAAAAGAGTTAATAGAAGAAGATGGGAATTGTTCGTTTATTTAATTAATATTGAAGAGAATTGAAAATTTGAAAGATTTACATCCAGATGTGGAGACGGAAGCAAAAAAAGAAGTGAATAAACAGGATAACAGGATAAATATACCATTTATATATTTTTTTTTTGAGAATTTTTTTGTAAGTTTATTATTTTCTTTCATATAACCCATTGAGATTTTGGTAATAGAATATCATGACAATATATTGAAATAATAAATCCAGGGGATGAAGGTGGATTATACAGAGTGTACATAAAATAACGTAACTTGCTAATATTTCGATTTCTGATAGGTTTACAAAAAAAATGTTGAATAAAAGTTTTTTCAAATAATTGAGGCAATCTGCGCAAGTCAATTAGAAGTATACAGGTATTTTTTTAAATAGTACACCCTATATATATTTTCAGTTTTTCATAATCTATTAAATTACAAATACAACCGTCAAGACCGCATAATTCTACTTTTAATGGTTCCAAAGTTACAGTGGTTTGAAACTAAAATTATAAAAAAATGTAACTTGCTAATATTTTGATTTCTGATAGGTTTACAAAAAAATCGGCTGTGTCACCCCAGAACTTTACCGGCTCGACCGTAGAGAATAGGATTATTTTAATTACAAAATACTTAGCATTTCATTAATTTATGGAACACATTAAAAATAGCGAGCCGATGATGAATACCTCTATCGAATTAATATTTTAATGTTGATAATGACATAAGCTGCGCATGTTCATGTTGTATACTACACTACTACAATTATGATCTCCTAAAATCATGTGTGAAAACTATTGGGAATTCTGGAAAAATGTTCATACAATAGTTGTAGGGAATTTTATGCTTTACAACTTTGCACTGAAACATTTTGCACTAAAGAGCATAATTTACCTCCAATTTTAAAAAAATGGAAAATGTGTATTTTTCTCGCCATCTAGCGGCGAAACTATGAGGAATTCGATAAAAAGATACACATAAAAGTTGAAGAAAATTTGATGCTTTACAACTTTGTACTATAAAATTTTGCACTAAAATGCATTGTTTGTCCTCAAAATCAAGAAAAACTAGAGAAAACCTACATGCACATTTTTTACGCGCCTTCTAGTGGCGCAACTATTGGAAATTGTGGAAACAGCTTAAAATAAAAGTTGTAGGGAATTTTATGCTCTAAAACTTTGTACGACAACATTTTGCACTCAAGTGTATTGTTTGTCCATATAATTTTAAAAAAAAGTAAAAAATTGTTACATGGGTATTTAATCAATGTCGCTCTTGAGGACCTTCTACTATACCAATTTAAACCAAAATCTAATGGTCGTTTTCTAAGCACACATCGACCCTCCATACCAAATTTCACCTTGATTTGCCCTAATTTTGCCCAATTTTCCCCATTTTTGTCCATTATTCCCTATTTTTCCTATTTTTCCCATGATTTCCTTTTTTTCCCATTCTTTTTCTATAACAAATCAAATGAGAGAATATCCGATAATACCGAAGACACAGCGTTGTAGATACAGGGTCATGCATAATTAATGAAACCTTATTCAAGGTATGACAAGAAAGAAAAAAGTTGTTTTAAATACAATATCTTTTTTAATACGGACCTGTACGTTAAAAAAATCTTTATTATAGTTTAATTTTCGTCAATACGACGACCCACCATTGATAAAAGTTTGGCTACGACTTTGTTTAATAATTATTAATTTAAGACAGTGTAGTACTTAATTAATTTTATTAATTTTGATGATCAAGATTATTTCACATTCAACTTAACAATTTAAAAAAAACATTTATTGTTAAAGAATGATTCAATAAATTGAAACAAAGAAAAATAAAAAAAGAAAATTACTTAATAAGGTAGAATTTTCCATAAATTATTATTTGCAGCTTTCAATTTTCCGGGCGATTTATCGATGTATTGAATATTAATTAGTTCCAAGAAACAAATAGCTACTTGTAGGAAATTTTACCTAAAATTGTATAATTTCGTGCAAGTAAATTAAAATATTATTTTTTTATTTTAATATTTAATAACACTCAGAAAAAAAATATATAAGTATATAAATAACTTCTTGAAGCTAATTTTTTTTTTCTATGTAATCCAATTTCCTTTGAGCTGGTGTGAGCTGAATTCAAGATTCTCCTTAACTGTTATTATTATTACTATTACTACCATTGGTATTACTCACCGTGATTAAAGTCTCCTCCTAGAACTGATATCCCGTTGGAATCTATGTTGCGGACGTGTCTGCCTGCAACCGAGAAAAATTGTTAGTAAAATTGGAAAGGTGTCTTAAAGAAAAGTAAAAAATAAGATAGAAAACCTCTTGGGAAAATTAAGTGGATTGTTAAATAATGCATGTTGATTTTTTTTTAACCATACCAATCCAAAAATACTTTATGGAGAGAGCTTCGAAATAATTATAAATAAAATAAAATTTAATTACACAAGGCGCGTAAATTTAATATTTAATGTTCAGCCAATGAGGATTACACGAATCCGGGATAGAATTAATCTGCTTTCAACCCCGTGAGGTACATTTTCTCATTAGCATGAATATTTGTCAGGTAATTTAAAATCAAATCTAAATATAGATTATCGATAACACGTTATTTTCCATTTAGACAGGAAATATTTATTTGAAGTGTGACATTAAAAAAAATTACTTCTCTAAAATCCTTATTTTAAATTGATGCTAATAGGAGTGATTTATTTTAGGTTTTTGTACACTAACAGACTAAATCAAGGATATATTAAGTTGACTAATTCATAGTTTTAAATAGATATTTTTGATTTCAAAAATATTTTTAATATAATTAAAATACTGAATTCTACAAAATGATTGATTCGATCGATTTAGGCCTCAACACTGTAGCCTTAAGATTTATTGTATTATGCCAATTACATCGTCGTTATCAGGTGCAAAGATTTGTTATACTTGTAGTGACGAATTTTACATAAATTGCAATAGGCGCTGAGCATCGTGGAGCGGCAATGCCTTAAGGAAGACCTTAAATTCAATCCTGGCAAAACAGCACTAATCCTCTTCACGAAAAATAAGAATAGACAAACTCAGGTTAACAAAGCTTTTCAACGCGCAATTACAAATAAGCTAGGAGGTGAAGTAACGAGGTATAACCCTAGATATAAAACTAACTTGGAATAAGCACATACAAAAACCATAAACAAATGAAAAATAGCACTTATGGCTACCAAAGAAGCTAATTTGGTGAATTAGTTACTTGAACCTGGATTAGATTATAATTTACTATGCACCGCAAGAAAAATTTGGTTTAAGCTTGAGATTATCTAAACTAGTATAAGTTATTTCTTTGGTTTAAACCAATAGTCACTTTCCCCACGTAATAATTAGCAAAGATTAGTTTAAACTTTTTTTATCCTTGAAACCAGGTGGTTGGTAGTTCTGTTTGATTGTTTTTCGTCTGTTATTATGTTATTATTAGAGGTTATGATAATTGACAAGTGTTAAGCTGAAGTGAAGTAGTCTGTATTAAATGAACATCTTGTATTTTCAAGTGTTTTTTCTTTTCGCAATTTTCAAATCAAGTTTTTCTTTTTATACTTCTTGAATTTTAAATATGGAGTACGTTAAGGTTGGAGCCGAATTAACTAAGAAAGAAAAATGAACCAAAACCTTTAAATATTCTGAGGTTAATCTACTCTTAGATTTAGTTGCAACTCATAAAAGAGTGTTAGAGTGCAAAAAATCTGACCAGGTTACATTGAAAAACAAAGAAAAGGTGTGGGGAACTATAGAAGAACAGTTTAATAGTGACAGTGGAGTTTCCTTTAGGGATTGGAAAATATTAAGAAGTAAATATGAGAACTTAAAAAAAACTTCCAAACGAAAGTTTGCAGGAGAAAAAATATATTTCTGGAACGGGTGGTGGACCCAACAAATGTTTGGACATTTCCCAAACAGGCATGAAAGTTAAGAAATTAATTGGTGATTTGCAGGCTCATGGTACACCATCACAATACGATTCTGATGCACAAGCTGACATGTTGAGTCTGTGAGTTCATTCTCCCTAAAGAGCAATACAAATGGCAGAAAATGACCTTCCTACTAATAGTACGTTGGGCATAATGAATCTTCCAGTAGAATTAGAGTAGATTGCGGATGGATCCTCAACGGAAACAAGTAGGTGGATATTTCTGAGTAAACCACAAGTGGCTGGAAAAAAATACAAGCTTTGTCTACAGCTAAAGAAGAAGTTCTCTCCATACAAAAAACAATCAGTGAGAGGCAAATACAAGATAAAGAGCACGAAGCGAAGATACTATTTATGAGAAAAGAGCATGAAAAAATGCAGCTATTACAGCTTCAAATAACAAAAGAAGATCTAGACATTCAGTTAAAAAAGAGAAAATTAGGATTAGACTAGATTAAGTGCAAGGCTATTTAATTTTAATGTTTTTCTTTTCTTGGTAGGCTAATTATTATTTTTCTTTATTGTCATGTACTTGATTAATTTTGTATGGTAGGCCTAATGGAAAAAAGCTAAGCTACTGTAAAATTTTTGTAACTTTACTTTTGTATTACATTTTTTAGATACCCTATATAACCGGCATAGGTAAGAATCCTCTAAAATATTTTTCAATCAGATGATTCCGTGTTATCTGATTTACCATGCGGGCAGGTAATCCAGGGCACTGAAATAAATCGTGTGGGATTTCAAGAGCTTCAATTGCTGCTTCGACTTCTTCTAAAACAGGAGGGTTGTCTTCATTTTCATTAGTACAAATATTATGCAACACTGCAGTTGCAACAATTATACTCTCAATCCTGTCAATATTGAGTCTGATTCCACGTGCAAGTATGGGGAATCGATGCTTCCAAACCCCAAAACAACGCTCAATTGGATTTCTTGTATGCACTTGAAACTCCTGAAATAACCTTTTCTCAGGAGAATCGACAGTATCTAAAGGCGGTGTTAAATAGTTTTTACAAGCGTAACCGCTGTCTCCAACAAGGACACTATTTTCATACTCCCCATTTTCAAGCTCGTGATGAAGTCTTGAAGACCTGAAAATATGTGTGTCGTGGGTTGACCCTGGCTATCTAGCAACAATCATATACTGCCTCAACATTAATAGAAAATATGCCTTTACGATTTCTATAAACTTCAGCATTTTCATCCCCAGATGATTGAACCTTTACATAAGAGAAGTCTATGGCTCCTAAACAGTTAGGAAATCGAGCGATTTCGAAAAAGCTTCGTTTCACTTCTCATACTTCATTAGCTCTTGAGGGCATTTTACTTACTTCTTGGCAAAGCAATGCAATATTATGAGATACTTCTTTAATTATTTTGCTCATTGTTGAATAATGTATTCCACTCAACTCTCCAATGTTTATAAGAAAATTACCTGATTATACTGTAGTAACAAACACAACGTTAAAACTTTGTTTTGCTTTTAGGTTATGTATGATGTTAGCACACAAGTAAACACAATTTTCGTTTAAACGGTTTTATGCAGTTAAACCGTCCGCTTGGTTGGTTTAATCTAACTGGGGGTTTAAACCAAGCAGACACTTTGGAGAAAGCCATTTTGAGTTTAACCTTTGGTTTAAACGAAAATATCAGTTTAACCAAGTTGGGGAAAGCGGCCCTTAATGACGTCTAAACTAATCTATAAAGTCATTCTGACATACTGCAGTTTTTTAATTTATTTGTTTTTGTTTGTCTTTATAATTTCGTGATAAAATGGAATTTGAGGACGAAATAATCATTGATGATGACCTAGATATCCTCGATATCATCAACTTTGGTTTTCCTCGCAGAGTGTATGAAAGGAGTGATTATTTTGACATGATGGATAATTATTCATTTTTTCGAAGATTTATTTTTGTTTTGACGTCACTCAGATTAATTATTATTATGCGAGTGAGTATAAATAATTTGGACCGTAGAGAATAAGTTATTTATTATTATTATTTTAATTACAAAATACTAAGCATTACATTAATTTATGAAACACATTAAAAATAGCGAGCCGAATTGATATTTCAATGTTGATAATGACATAAGCTGCGCATGCGCACGTTGTATATCACACTGCTACAATTACGATCTCCTAAACTCATGTGTGAAAACTATTGGGAATTCTTGAAAAATTTTCATAAAATAGTTGTAGGGAATTTTATGCTTTACAATTTTGCACTGAAACATTTTGCACTAAAGAGCATAATTTACCTCCAATTTTAAAAAAATGGAAAATCCTAAATGTGCATTTTTCTCGCCATCTAGCGGAGAAACTATGAGGAATTCGATAAAAAGTTAAATACAAAAGTTAAAGAAAATTTGATGCTTTACAACTTTGCACCAGAAAATTTTGCACTAAAATGCATTGTTTGTCCTCAAAATCAAGAAAAACTAGAGAAAACCTACATGCACATTTTTACGCGCCCTCTAGTGGCGCAACTATTGGAAATTCTATAAAAAGTTTGAAACAAAAGTTATAAGTAATTTTATGCTCTAAAACTTTGTACTACAACATTTTGCACTTAAGTTTATTGTTTGTCCTTAAAATTGAAAAAAAGTAAAAAATTCTTAGATGTGTATTCAATAAATGTCGGTCTTGAGGACCTTCTACTGTACCAATTTAAACCATTTAATGGTCGCATTCGAGGCACACACCGACCTTTCATACCAAGTTTCAGCTTGATTGGTCAAACGGTTCGGCAGTTATCGTGGATGTAATCTTCCTCGATAACTGCCGACACACAGACACACAGACACACAGACCCACAGACACACAGACACACAGACACACAGACACACAGACACACAGAAACACAGACACACAGACACACAGACACACAGACACACAGACACACAGACACACAGACACACAGACACACAGACACACAGACACACAGACACACAGACACACAGACACACAGACACACAGACACACAGACACACAGACACACAGACACACAGACACACAGACACACAGACACACAGACACACAGACACACAGACACACAGACACACAGACACACAGACACACAGACACACAGACACACAGACACACAGACACACAGATACACAGACACACAGGCAGACCATACGCTGGAAATGGTTTCAATCTTCTTGGGAGACCTCAAAGTGAATATTTCCATCGATATCTCAATTTTTTTTTACTCGTTCACCTTACTTTCCCTTTGATGGGCCCGGGAAAGTAAAAATTGAACAAAAAATTTTATTATAAAAAGTTTTTGTTCTTAACTGTGTAAAGTTTTAATTTCTGCTCTCCTGTCTTCTAAATCTTCTATAGATTTGCTCTTATTACAATTTTATTCATTCTTATTCTAATTTTAATTAAAAAAAATAAAGCTGTTAACTCTTTATTAATCATAAAATGTCGTTTTATACCTTATCATCTTTAATCAAAAGCGTTAGAATGCAAATTACTTTTAATTTAAAATCTTTGTTTAACATACATTTTTACATCGTAAAATTTTAAATTATGACGATAAAAGCGATGACGCTTAAATTTTACGACACTTTGAATGTACTTTTAAATAAATTTTAAGGTTTATATCGGGAATAATAAAAATAATGATAAAATGAAACATAGAGGTAAATACGAGAGACAAGAGCGCATATATTTTTATCTAAAATGGAAGTACTACTCGAAAATTTTATATCGTCCAGTAATATACATATCGGATATATTATAATATTTTGATCGATATTGCAAGCTGATATTTTACACTGAAATAAAGTTGTAGTAATTTCACATCGAAGCTACTCAGCGGAATATCTGGATTTATGGCAACCAGAATAATAAATCAAGTAACTTAGTAGTTAGTTAAATCTGGAAACAGTAAAAAAATTTAGTCACAATTTGGTCACCGTTCATGATAAAAAATTTTAAAGACTGGCCAGAATAACATATTTAAACTTTAACCCTATTTATCTTATACAAACAGTTTGGCAGAAATAATTGCCTAATTGCAGAACAAGATTATTTAATTTACCAAATACTGATAAATACTAAAACTTTTAGAATTTACTATGTTATTCGCGGACCGAAATGTTGAATTTTTTAAAAGTACTTTCCAAGTTGAAAACAATCGCTTGTTCAATAAATTAAAAATGAAAATAAACTTTCCTAATTGACCAGGCGTGAAAACAGAGTTAAATAAATACAATAAGCTCCGGAAAACGTTTTTATTCGACAGTAAATTCGATTTTCATTTTAGTTTTTGTTTACGAATAGATTATAGAAGTCATCTAGAGTGAAATTAATTAATTTTAAAATATTCCAAGTCAAAAAATAAATAACTATAAATAATGTCATTATTTCATTTATTGAATCTTTCTAAAAACAATACCTATAATTTTCACACCCGAAAAGAAATAAAAACCGCCATTACCTCAACTAACACATTCTATGCGATCCCTCTAAAAAAACCCCCGTAAATATTTCACTGATAACCTTTATCGCCGACTTTTTACTACCCACTTAATTTTTACGATCGGGCCCCACATTCTTCTCTGCAGCTTTCTAGGGCCATTTTACTAACAATTTTTCTGAATTACCACCCCACCTAGCACGTCCCACACATATAAGATTCGACATGAGAAACGTGTGACATAGTCCGGTTTTAGAGCATGAATTTTCGTTGTTGTACACAGATATAAGTCTGAAGATTTCTAAAAATACAAATTTAAATCATGAGTGTAATCGTTCAGAGTGTCAGATGATGTTTTAATAAATACGTCAGTATGTGACAAAAAAATGAATGTTTGTTTATATTATTGCAATTATTATTTACCGTTTACCCCAGTTTATCAATTACAGTTCCAACGTCGACATAAACTTTTATTGTTCTATTTCACATTTAGTATACAACCTCTTTTATCTTAATTTTAGCTGCTTTGTAACCAAATATATTACACATTAAGTTTACTAAATAAGTTATTAAATTTGAACTGCTTACCTTTTATTAATTATTCTTGCAAACCACTTGGTATACATGCTTTTCATGTATACAAAATTACCTGCCCATGAAGGAAAATCAACACAAACCTAATACGACATAAAAGTCAACGCTTATTACATTTTATTGACATTTTAATATAGTTAAATACTTTTGTTCATGTAGAAGGCTCCTGACCCAATTAGCGACTACATTCCACATTAGCGCCCACATTGGCTTAACGACAACTCAAATAATCGACTTTTGATGGAAGTAAACAGCTTTACGGGTTTAAGCAAAAATAAATTATTAAAAATTAGAATATAATGCCATAAAAGTTTGAGAGCAAAGAATAAAATACTCCAAATCTAAAATCAGAATATAAAATTTTATACTCTTAAAAAAATACCTTTAATGAACAAAAAAGTATTAGGTCTCATGAAAGATGAGACCTGCGACAAAATTATGACTAAATCTATTAAAAATATATGCAATAAAGATATTTTAAACTTTTATAGATAAGATTATTCCAAAAGTACATTTCTGTATTTGACTTTTCATGAGGCGTTTCTTTTTTGGTACTAGCCAGACAGGGGAAGAATATAGGGATTGACTCGGTCTGCTAATTTCTTGATCCAATATTAATATTTGCTTTTGAACTTTTATTGTTTATCTCTAAGATTTAGCTTCTTCACTACATTTAAATTCTTACTCCTTGACATTAAATTTCTTACAATTATTCATATTATTAACTTTAATTGTAGTAATAAAGTAAAATGTATTGTTATTATTATGATAATAAAATTCAGGTTAATCGTAAAAAACATATTTATCTTGAAATTCCTAAACAAAAACTTTATTTCCATCAAGCGATCGGTGCGGCGCAAGGCGTGAAAAATATCCTTAAAGAAAAATCGCAGGATTAAAAAAACCTCATCGCTCATTTACCCACGGCCAATTTGTTCGTAGGCATCGTTTTATGTAAAGATTTTCGCAAGGAGGCAGCGCAACTCATCAATCAAGAAATAGAGGTGAGACCTTTACCCCTCTCACCCCATTTGCCCATCTGCAAGTGCAAGCAAGACCTAAGACATTGATGGTTTTCAGTACGGCGGTTTTGGAATATTAATGAGAGGGCCTCTGCGATCAAGATGAAAACCGCATTGACTAATAGGAATCAGTGGCGTACATAACAAATAGATGCATACAATAATAGAAATAGTATATATACATTGAAGTGATTCTCACAAAATCAGTTGAATAGTTTTCAATTAATCTCTCGTAGATTAAATCTTTCCAAGGATCAGTTGCCGTTAGCGAAACTTAATTGCAGATTAGACAACTTTTCCAAATTAATTAAGAGTCTAACGGATATGTGGTGTGCTTGCAAAAACGGCTAAAATGGCATTACTGCAGCGCAATTGGTTCCGTACACCGAATCTGAATCGACTAAATGTTCAAACAAAAGTTATTACACTCATCCATATAGTTAAAGCAAGTTTGAATTTATTACCGATATATACTGAGAGTATATAAAAATAGTTGGTAATAATTCTATTTTTTTTAATATCTATATTGATGGATAAGTCGAGTTAGTCTATCTTTAGAATCACTATGAATCGTTAAATTTTTTTACCTGTTTTGTTTTGTTTTATTGCTCGAGCTCGTTCCAAATATTTACCACCATATATAAAAAGAAATATATATTATGTTTCTGTTAAATCCCTCGTATCAAGAAAAATCCCTCTTTGTTTCATTAACTAAAATCTCATGACGTGGTTCTTGACAGCTGTATTTTCCCGGATTATTTTCTGATGAAGTGGAAGTTAATGAGACAGACAAGTAGAATGCGCGTGTGACTGACGTCATGTAATCGTAACGTCAACCCTGAGGTTTCCCAACGGTGCGTCGAAATTGAGAAATTAATATGAACACATGTGTCGTATTTTTGACATTATACTGCTTTAATGATGGTTTAATTAGATCTATTAATATTAAATGCCTCATCGACTATAATTTTTTTCTGTTAGCTCTAAACTAATTATAAATTTATTCTAAATGCGAAAGCTGCAAATAACCTAATTAGCTAAAGTAAAATATAATTAGAAAATGGCTGTTATGATGTTTTGGAAGAAGTCTGGTTTTATTTACGAAAGGAGAGTTGTAAGAATGAGCAAAGTTTGTTAATATTATAATTATTTCTTTAGCCTTACGTAAATGTATCTTGGCAGACAAATTTTATCGCATGGCAGCAATGAATATCTTGTTGAGTTTGTGATCATAAAAATAATAATAATATATTTTTTTCTTTATTGGCCTTTATGAAAATGATCAAACTTGGGCTTAAATTATATTTAGTACTCATTGTGCCACCAACAAGGTCGTAGCCTAATTTAATTTACACTCACAGATTTATACAGTCCTTACCAAATGTCAATTTAAGTAATAGTAATAATTTTTTTTAATAGAAGTTAATTATGTTTATTTATAAAAAAATATTGACTTTATCTAATCTGAAAGCTTTAAAGTACAAAATTAATTAACTAGCTCCGCAATAATTATTCTTTTGTCCATAAAAATAAATCATCAAAGTTAATGAAGCAGCAACTAATTGACTGTTTTAAATAAAAAGTCATACTTGAAACGAGAACCAATTTAAAATCATCGTTAAGTATGCAACCATTCAATCATTTTAAAAGTATGGGCAGAAGGTAAATGAGACCCGCCTTTGCGAATTATTGCGAACGATGCATTTTTCAAATGGCCTATTAGAGCATCCATCGATCCTCCCTTTTAAATAAATCAACCCCGTTCTTTCCAGGTAAATCCCAGGGCACACAGGGGGCGCTGCTGATATTCCAGAGGCCACGCTTCCCGAACCACTTTTCATTTCGCTAGATTTTTTACGAAGACTTTTATGCGACCCTACTTTGTCTCTTTAAATTTTCATAAATAACAGCGATTTGGAATGAATATTAGAATATTTAAAAATGTGAAATTATATATCAAAAAAAAAAAAATTGTTACGAGAGAAAAGATGGTCATGGTTAGAGTAAAAAGTTATTTTCAACCAGATTTAT
Source organism: Neocrepidodera transversa (assembly GCA_963243735.1). Classification (NCBI taxonomy): domain Eukaryota; kingdom Metazoa; phylum Arthropoda; class Insecta; order Coleoptera; family Chrysomelidae; genus Neocrepidodera; species Neocrepidodera transversa. The sequence continues at coordinate 14,405,064 of OY725353.1, read as the reverse complement.
TTTGTTATATTATATAAGAAATTTAACTAAATTGGTATTTACAACAAACCAAAAAGTTATTTTTATAATGTATGTAGATTTTGAACCAATATTGCAACCTTTCTAAAAAACACTATAGTATAATAAAAATAATGTATAGTCATTTATTATAATATTTTCCACTGTTTTACGTTCAACTAACTGCTGACTGTATATATTTTTTTAACTATTTAATATTAGTAAATTGTGTTTATATATTTATTAATTTTTTTTTCATTTATTTTTTTAGTACTGTATGGTTTTATCGTCATGATATAAATATACATTAAAATTAAATATTCCATTAGTTTCTGATATTTCTGCTGGAACTGGTCTTTTAAATATATGTGTCAGTAGGAAAGTCATTTAGAAACCCATTCGACAATATTTGCGCTGTATAAATAAACGTGTCATTTCATGTCTAGTTTGAAGTAAAATTCGAAATTCGCTTTCTAGAAACCGCTTTAATGCAAATATGAAGGATAGATGTGATTCTATGCATGAAACTGTTTATTTTCGACATAATTTGCATTTTAAGAAGACACCATTTTAACTTTATTCTAACATTATAGTTTTACATATATTTACATCAAGAAAAATATTATCATGTAATAAAAAAAAATATCAGGTAGGTTTATATTAATTTATCTAAATTAAATCGATGCAACTAAATATCGGAAACTGTAAAATGAAAACGTAAATTTTAATTGATACATCAAATATATGAAAAATTTATTGTATAGAATTTAATATTTATAGTTGCAATACTTTTATGGAATGACATTTTTATAAAATAAATTCAATTGAGTTAAAATAAATTTCTGAATAAAAACTAAATATTTATAAAGCTTTTATATTAATAATAATAATTAGTAAGATAAATAATAGCACAGTATAAAATTAATATTTTTAAATTTATAACAATTTTTGATATACAAATTAATTAAGAGGTTATAAACAGAATCGTGGATTATCTTCAAGAATTTTCTTCGCTGATAAATCAGTAATAATTTTCTATCCTCGGATAGCACCTTTACTTCTTGCCCCATACTTCTTTTTATTTAGTTTATAAATGTGGCATAGTATAATGTAGTTTATTTAGAAATTTTTATGAAGGATCGATTTTCTGACAAAAAAATTTAAAAAACAGCACATTCTAGTATCCCAATAGCTTATCTATTATTTTTTTTCTGTTGTTTGGAATATTGGACATTTTGATATAACACAGTGTAGTTAAAGTGATATAAAAACTTTTATAAAAAATACAATTTTTTGACAAGTTAATAATAAAGGCTGTAAAAAGATAGAATAAACATTTTGATGATGAAGATGATCATGATATTATAAACGATGATAATTGGATATTCTGATCTGCCATCGTATCGTTTAAGTAATTTACAAGCTGTTGTAAAGAAACATTTTTCTAATAAAGAAAAAATGAAATTTTACTTTCCAGACCTACTTCCCAGAAGGGAAAGTATTGTGAACGAGCTAAAAAGAAAATTTCGAGATAAAAACGGAAACATCCATTTTCGGGTGCCCTGAGACGATTAAGACCATTTCCAGATGGAAGTCTGTCTGTCTGTCTGTGTGTCTATATGTGTATGTGTGTATGTATGTATGTGTGTGTATATGTGTGTGTATTCTTTCACGATAGAGGCCACACGTTTAATCCGATTGAGCTGAAATTTGGTACAGGGGTTTGGGTTACCCGTCAGAAGAACCCATGAGTTCTTGTACGACATCTGTCAAACGGAAGTTTCATGTCACGGAATTGGACATGCAATATGTCATTTGAACTTGAAAAACTCTATTCAGAACAGTTAAAATTATTTCTCCAACTGTCACCTGTCAAAAAAAAATGTCAAAATTTTAAAATTTAGCATTATATATCTTGAAAAATATTAATCCGATTGGGCTTAAATTTGGTACAGGGGTTTGGGTTGCCCGTTGGAAGAACTCATTAGTTTTAGTAAGACATGTGTCAAACGGAAGTGTCACTATCAAAAAACAATAGATGCAATATGTTACGGAATTCGACTTGCAACATGTCATTTGAAAGCCCATAAAAAACTATATACGACAGTCAAAATAATTTTTCCAACTGTCACCTGTCAAAAATAAAAAAATGTAAAATTTAAAACATTAGCATTAAATATCTTAAAAAATATGAATTCGATTGGGCTAAAATTTGGTAACAGAGGTTTGGGTTACCTGCCGGAAGGACTCATTAGTTTTTGTATGACATCTGTCAGACGGAAGTGTAACGATCAAAAAACGACAGATGCAATATGTCACGGAATTCGACTTGCAATATGTCATTTGAAAGCCCTTGAAAAACTCTATACAGAATAATCAAAATTATTTCTACATCTGTCACCTGTCAAAAATAAAAAAATGTTATAAGTTGAAACTTTAATTTTAAATATCTGAAAAAGTATTCATGGATACTCGTCGGGAAAGTTTTGGGGCGACACAGCCGATTTTTTCTGTTTATATAAGGATGTTTATTCTTGCATCCCTATAGCCTATCTACTATTTTTTCTGTTTTTTTGTAATATTAGATATTTAGATGTGGCATATTATAGCTTAGGTGATAAAAAAACTTTTATAAAATAATGAAATTTTCTAACACGTTGATAATAAGAGCTCTAGAAAAATAAAATCATAAATTTTGATGATGATTATCGTGATATTGATGATGATAATTCGATATTTTGATTAGGCATAGTATCGTTTAGGTGATTTGGAAACATTTTTCTGATAAAAATTTTCTAGGTATACAAGGGTATTGCACCCCAATAGGTTATCTACTATTTTTTTTCTGTTTTTTGGAAAATTTGACATTTTAATGTGGTATATATAGTGTATCCAATTTTCTTATACGTTGATAATAACGCCTGTAGAAAGATAAAATGAAAATTTTGATGATGAGGATGATGCTGAGGATGATCATGATATGGATAATACTGATGATTGGATATTTTGATGTGAAATAGTATAGTTTGAATGATGTAGAAGCTGTTATGAGGAAACATTTTTCTGAATGAAAAAATAAAAAAATTCTAAGTGCGCAAGAATATTCTTGAACCCCTATAGCTTACCTACTCATTTTTTCTGTTTTTTTGAAATATTGGATATTTCAATGTGGGATAGTGTAACTTATGTGATAAAACTTTTATAAAGAATGCAATTTTCTGACATGTTGAGAATAAGCGATGCAGAAAGAAAAAAATGAAAATTTTGATGATGAAGATGATGCTGAGGAGGATGATATTGATGGTGATGATTGGATTTTAGGTGATTTAGAAGCTGTTATGAAGAAAACATTTTTTAAAAGAAACAAAAATTTTTCTAAGTGCGCCAAGATATTCTTGCACCCCTATAGCTTATCTACTAATTTTCATTTAGAATATTGGATATATTGATATTGGATAATGTAACTTTAGTGTTTTAAAAACCGGAAAATTAATAAGCAGAAGAAAAAATTAAAAAAATTCGAGATTATGTTGATGTTGATGTTGTTAAATTATTTTTTTTGGGCCATGAGATATTTTGACTCTAATCAAGTACTATTAAAAAAAATCTCTTGGGGTGGGTTCTATGAAAAAATAAAAATCATAAATATTACAAATTAATTAAAAAAAAAAAAATTGTATAGTCCTGTTTATTGCGATTTCTTCCTATATCTCCTGGCCAAACTTTTATTTCTCTATCTTAATCTGTTATTTATTTTTCAAGTTTCTTCTTAGCTTAATTTATTGGTTATAGTTACCTGACTTCTATTATCTATATTTTTTTATAATTACCTTATTTCTTGTAAATTGTCTTTTTATATTTGATTATTTATTTTGTAATTTTTATTTTTTTTACAAATTATATAATAATGTATGTGTATTTAATTTTATTATTTTATTTTCAAATCATAGATAAACCGTTTCGTAATAATTTTATAAAAATTTGACATTCAATCATAAATTATTAAAATTGACAAAATTCTGTTTATTATTTCTCTTTTCATATTTTTTTTCAAAAAAATTGTTCGGTAATAGATTCATTTATGATTTTTCTTATAATTCATACAAATTATTTAATTACAATATGTATATATACTGAACTAATTTTTTAATCCAATTTTGTACTTGCTGCTTATTTTATATGCAATCAAATTAAAAATTCATAAAATTAATATCTGAAGCTTTAAACATCTAAGACAGAATCTTTCCATGACAGCAAACAAGTCTTAATCCATTACTCATTGTCTTAATTCGTCTTAGTAATAATAAACAAGAGCTTTACCGATTTCCTGCCAATCCGGTATCTTGTGTCGGGATTTCTGTGTTCCTATTCGAGCAGGTGTCAAATGTGAAGTGCATTCAAATAATTGAAGCAAAACTGGAAGTTTGGTTTACACGTGCTTTGATATTGATAGCAAAGTTGTGAGATTCGAGCTCGTTTAATGGAAAGGACAGACGTAACGTAACATCGAATTGTAAAGCTTTTGTGCTAAATGGTTATTTGATCATTCGTCGTTCCTGTATCGTATAAAGGATTAGGTCTTTTTATCAGTTGGTTTGCATTAAAGTGGAATCTAAATACTAATTTTCCAGTAAATAGTGTTTAATGATTCAGTAAAATAAAACAAAGCAAAACTATTCTATGGATTAATTATTAAATGACAATGTTTCGCCACTTAATTTTTTTGTCATCATAATCAACACTTTAATAATCATTCAAATATTACATTTATTTCACACTTTACAAAATTTAAATAAAAAATTTCAAATTCGGCCCTGTAGGAATTCCGTTTCTTTTCGGAGGGGTTTAAAAGTCAAAACAAATCATGGATTGCTCGGATCTGGTGACTGTAATTTCGTTTTCTTTCGAATATTGGTTCGGTCTTGTCATTAATATATTTTCTTTTTTTAATGGGGTTCGGTAATTGAATTGATGGTATCAATTCTGGAGTAGATTAGGGTTTTGCTCAATGTTATCGAACCGTTCAATAAATACTCCATTAATGGAAACGCAATATGTATTAGAATGGTCATTAAATAGATTCCGAAATTTTGTAAAAATAAACAATAACATAATTTAATTTATTTATCTTTCTACTGAACTAATTAATTTTTGGTAAAATACGATTTTTTTGTTTTTATTAGAGAAAAATTTATGGATAAATAAAAAAAATGATTATATATAAGAAGTGTGAAATTATTTATCAAGATCCTTATTGCTCCACCATTATTTCTGAAGTACACGTTATTCTGTCTAAAAGACGTGATTGAGGCGAATTTGTCCAAAGATGTTCCCGTACGATATAACAAAAAGAACACTGGACGAAATAATGGAGCACAGAAACGATAGATTGCTATTTCTATTTCAGTATTGATATTGTGACTATGCTTCCAGTCGCAATTCTGATACGATATAAGATTTCATATAACTGTACAATCGACCGTTATGATTGAAATAGTTTTCTCACAATAAGAGGAATTTGATTTTAAGACTTAACTCCGGAGGACAAACTATTTTGAAATTGGTTTGATATTGACATTGGTATTTATGAAGTGCTATTACTAGTTTCAACATTCTGTGTGGGAAAAATATTTCTCCAGATATATAACTTAATAAATATTTGTATATATCCAAATCTCACCGAAAACGGTTATGTGTTTCCGTTTTACGGCTGACGTCAATCGCTACTTGAATTTTTTTGAATTCATTGACTTATATTTTTTATTAAATGTTCTACCCTGTGTGTGTTAAAACAGAAAATATTCAATTCATATCTACTAAACACAGGCCAATTTAAAACACGATCGCATGTTATGAAGTCGTAAAAACTAAAATACCGTTCAATAAATGAGATTGCTAAAAGCTATAGATTTTAGAAAACTATTTATTTACGTGTATCTAGAGGAGACCTAAAATAACCGGTTTTTTTGTAACTTACCTCGAGTATATTTTTAAATAACTTTAAGCATGATATAATTAATAATAAAAGTAGAGCAAAGTTTCAACCTTAATCAAACCCTTAAAAAACAAAATTTAAGAAAGGGGATGACAAATATAAAGCTCCAATTTAGTGGCGCCCATCGTGGGGCTAAAGTATCTGAGTATTAACTAATGTTTGAAACGATAATTAGAGGTAGTTCAAAATTGGTCAAATTTTTTTTTCTGTAAATTGTTGTTTATGCCTCTATCAAGTGGTGCCTGATGTAGGGCTGGAGTTATCTGGTATAGATATAGAAAGACAATTAGAATTTAATGGTGTCATTTGTTTTTTATTTTTTCTTCATTCAATTTATTTTTGTCTAATTTGTCCATTTTGCATTGTCACCATTTTTAAATAAGTTCATAAATTCCTTGTTCTTTGAATCTAATAGAGCTAAAGAAGAACTGATTTATTTTTTGGAATTTAAACCTTCCAATTTTAGTCTCCAATTTTTGCGCTCTTACCATTAAAAAAAATCTTATTCTGTGATTACTTAATAAAATACCAGGCTAACACCTAATACAAAAAAAATAACAAATCTTGAAGTAAATCCTACCATTATTTTTAAAGTCTTAAGAACAACAAATTAAAAAAAATAAATCAAGCAAGAAATTCCTTTCGTGATTCACGTTATTAGAGAACTTTAGCTCCATCTACTATCCATTTTAATTTCTCATTACGGTGTTTATGAAGTTCCCGGTTCACGTTTACGTTTTACCTTATTATCCGCGTAAGCATTTCGAAAATGGTTTTAGCCATTCAAACAAAAAATAAAACACTGCTTTGCGCAGCTTAATACTAGAGAGAACCAAGCGGGGCGAAAAAAGTTAATACAAAATTCACTTTGATATTTACTGCTTGGCATCCCTTTCCTACCTTAAATTTCATTCAAAATTAATTAATCTATTTTAAATTCATCCTCTTTTAATTTTCACGTCATGTACCTCTAACATTAAATATTTTCAGTAGCTTGAACGAAAAAAAATCCAACAAACGAAAATATATGGAAATGTTTGCGTTACTTAATTTTAATTATTTGATTGTGGTATAAAAATAAAAACAAAATGTTTAAATTAGAATCCAACTAAGCTAATTTGTATATTAAAATCCTACACCTAAACAATTCTAAATTATGATGTGTTAATTAAATCTACTTTTAATTAGGCCTCAGGTTTATCTTATATAAATATTTAGCAACATCTAAATCGTTTCAGGTTATTTAAATCTAATTTTTATTATTAAATAAGTTTGTACAATGTATAAAATTTTAATTTCTATTGCCAGTGAATAGTTTGTCCAAAAATCGTTAATGTAATAAAATTTTTTATGATAGATCGATTTTTTAATATTTACCAAGTTTGTCCAATGTATAGTTTTACTTAAAATATTAACCAATAATTTCAAAGCCGTATAATTATATTTTAATTTTTCTTCATATTCGTCAAATATCTTGGATTAAATATTTCCTTCACTATAGTTACTTGTTAGCCCATACTTTTTATTTATGTATGAACAAAAAAATTGTCCAGGTGTGTTAAGATAGTCCAACACCCCATAAGCTTATCTACTAATTTTTTTCTGTTTTTTGAAATAATGACTATTTTGATGTGGAATGGTGTAGCTTACGTGATTTAAAAACTTTTATAAAGAATGCAATTTTCGAACAAGTTGATAATAAGGGCTGTAGAAAGAAAAAATAAAAATTTGGATGATGAGGATGCTGCTGAGGAGCATCATGATATTGAGAATGATGATATTTTAATGTGAGAAAGTATAATCAAGGTGATTTAGAAGCTGTTATGAAGAAAAATTTTTCTTAGGAAGAAAAATTTTTTTTAGGTAGCAATTATATTCTAGCACCCCAATAGCTTATCTACTATTTTGTTTTGTTTTTTGAAATAATGGATATTTTGATGTGGAGTAGTATTACTTAGCTAATTTAAAAACTCTTATTACGAATGCAATTTTCTGACAAGTCGATAATAAGGGCTGTAGAAATAAAGAAATGAAAATTTGGATGATGAGGATGCTGCTGAGGAGCATCATGATATTGAGGATGATGACGATTGGATATTTTGATGTGGGAAAGTATAATTAAAGTGATTTAGAAGCTGTTATGAAGAAAAATTTTTCTTAGGAAGAAAATTTTTTTTAGGTAGCAATGATATTCTAGCACCCCAATAGCTTATCTACTGTTTTGTTTTGTTTTTTGAAATAATGAATATTTTGATGTGGAGTAGTATTACTTAGCTAATTTAAAAACTAATTACGAATGCAATTTTCTGACAAGTCGATAATAAGGGCTGTAGAAAAGAAAATAAAAATTTGGATGATGAGGATGCTGCTGAGGAGTATCATGATATTGAGGATGATGACGATTGGATATTTTGATGTGGGAAAGTATAATTAAGGTGATTTAGAAGCTGTTATGAAGAAAATTTTTTCTGAGGAAGAAAAATTTTTTAGATAGCAATGATATTCTAGCACCCCAATAGCTTATCTACTGTTTTGTTTTGTTTGTTGAAATAATGAATATTTTGATGTGTAGTAGTATTACTTAGCTAATTTAAAAACTCTTATTACGAATGCAATTTTCTGACAATAAGTGCTGTAGAAAGAAAAAATGAAAATTTTGATGATGAGGATGTTGCTGAGGAGCATCATGGTATTGAAGAGAATGGTTATTAGATATTTTGATGTGTATAGTTTAGGTGATTTAAAAGCTGTTATGAACAAAAATTTTTCTGTGAAAGAAAACAAATTTTTTTTAGTTGCGTAATTATATTCTTGCACCCCAATAGCTTATCTACTAGTTTTTTTTCTGTTTGTTGAAATAATAGACATTTTGATGTTGCATAGTCTAACTTAGGTGTTTAAAAAACTTTTGTGAAGAATAAAATTTTCTGACAAATTATTAATAATGGCTATAGAATGAAAAAAATAATAATTTTTATGATGATATTGATCTTCATGTTGAATGGATATGTAAGGTTAGGTTTTTTCTAAGATGGGATATTTATTATAGTTTAGGTAATTTAAAAAGTTTTATAGAGATTAAAATTTTCTGACAATTTGGTAATAAGGGTTATCGAAGGGAAAATGTAAAATTATCTTGATGATGACGGTGATGATGATGATGATGACGAAGTTGATGATGATTTGTTTAAAGATAGTTTATGTAATACAAATGTTTATGTTAAATCGATTTTTTAATGTTTATAGTTTTACTTAACGAATAATTAATTAGCCGCATAAATATATTTAAAATTTTCTTAAGCTCACCATATCCGTCAAATATTTTAGAATAAATATTTACTTTAACCACTTATACCCCTCTTATAACCACAAGCAAATACAAACGTCTTCACTGGCGCATTTCGACGCGTATCGCGATCGCATCAAGCGTACTCGACAATCGGCATCAGGACGATCTCTCTTCTCTCCTTTCTCCTTACCATTATTTCCATTAAATCCCTCAACGTTGGCCCATTATCTTTGTAAACATGCCGCTGTGAAACCGTCACATTCGCCAGTCAATTCCCGATCTATGTTTTTGGAGATTGCCACTCCTTATCTATTTCGATTTATCACAAGGGCCATTACAGGAGACGCATCTTGCCATGAGTTTAAATCCAGGATAGTATTTGGTAAAAAAAGGATTTGTATTTTAAATATACATTGTATTTTAAGATTTAGCTATGAAATAATAGTACTTATTTCGCTATCTACAAATACAAAACCGAATCATTAAATCTTGACAATAAAAAAAAATTTACAATCTGTTTCCCATACTTTCGACTATAAATACATCGAGTAAAAATTGGCTCGTACAGCAGAATACTATCTGATCTTCATATTGGTAGGAATCGAACCGTATCAGTATCGAAAGTAACCAATACACGAAAAATGAAATCTCTATATCGGAAATTAATTCGCTTGCACGGTATACATCTGCTTGCATGTAAATTGAATATACACGTATATGTCTATTTATATCGATTTCACGTATGCTGTAAATACTCCCGGAAGGGGATGCCACGCTCACTGTGGTTAAGTGGGCTCGTCCAGTTGGACTCTTTTAAATTTTTTTGTAATTTTTGAATTAATAAATTTAGTACTCATTGCGCTATCTACAATAGCAAAACCGCATCTCATTATGAACTTATCTGAGACCAAATTACTTTTATTCATTGAGATATTTGAAATATTAAAAAATATACAAATCATATTTTTATCATATTCATTTTTTTATAATAGAAATATAGACATTTTGAACTTATGTTTTAATATTATTATATTGTCCATTTGTGTTGGTAAATCGTTTAAATATTTTGGAAGGGGATCTAGCGGCGGAAGCAGATACCGTTTAAACGAATTTTCATTGATATGCGAGCCTTTTATTTCATGCTCAATTCTCGTTTCATATCGAAAAATATGGATCGAGTACTTTTCATCGGAAAAATTAACAACGGGCTAAAAAATCGTTCTGGGAATGACGTCAAATACGAACGGATAATGTTGAAGAGGTAAAGTAATTATTGGAAAAAGCGGGTTTATTGGTTACTCATAAAAAAATATTTGATGCAGAAAAATTTTGTTTATTAAATAAAAGTCAATGTAATCTTTTGACATTAATATGAATCTTGTATCGTTTGCAGTATTTAAAAAATATTCAATTAAAATTAAATCGTTTATATTCCTATTATAGTTTAACATATACTTGTAGGATATGAGTGCAATCGTTCGGAGTGGCACATGTTTTAATTAATACTAAGTCTGTGGTAACTGAGATTTTTATAATAAACGTATTTCGAAAAAAGAATTCATTTGAAAAAAATAACAACTATACTATTTTTTATTGCCCATTTAATGATATTAATTTCAATTTCATATCTATTATTTAAGATAAAAAATTGTTGAGATCAGCAAAACTAATCCTGTCTCATGCTTAACCTTATCTAGTCCGAAATAAATTTTTAATTTACCCTTCTATAAATTAATCAGCTCCTAAAACATACATTTTATGAGTAAAGCAATTCTTTATGGCGAAAACCGACCGACCAAGCCATAACTCTTCTATCTGGCGATCGCAAGTCTTGCGAAACGGTCCCGCACGAGCCCAGGAGCAACCCTTTAATAGGGGCATACCCGCCCTTCACTTTGGCACTTTCAGACATTTATTGCCCTCCGAATAGACCGAGATCGGTGTTGCCAAGCCACTAACAACGTTGCGAGAGCATTAATTATGTCTTTGGGAGATCTTCGTGAGGTATATATCGGAGATCTCCTTAGGCTGAAAATACAGGATCGGTTTTGATTAAAATTTCAATAAAAAAAAAAATTATTTAATGTTCCTATCATTCGAATATGAATTAATTTTTACATTTGATTTTTATTCATCGTAACAGATTATTATTGTTTTTTAATATTAAATTATTAAAATTCTTACATATTGTCAGTAAACAATTATTATTTTGCTTTTATGAACTTTATAAACCTCCACGACAAAATAAAATAATAATTATTATTAACTTTTCTTATTAATAAATGAAATCGATTCTATTAGTTAAGAAAATATCTAGGCCGGAACTGGTTAAAAACACAGACAGTCGAGACGTAGAGAATCCCTGCCAATTCCTCGTCCTATATCAGGATTTAAGGACATCTCAGGTCAAATAGAGAATGTTTTCAATCAGGTAGATGGAAGTGGAATTCGGGTAATTATTTTGCAGAGTCTATAGATCGTATTTCACTTGGATTCATTTAGAAATAATCGCACACTATTTTATTAAAATAAGAGTATGTTAGTATGGACGGATTTACACATGCACATACACATGCACATGCACGTACACATGCTCATGCACATGCCCATGTCCATGTCCATGTTCATGCTCCTGCTCATGCACATGCACATGCATATGCACATGCACATGCACATGCACATGCACATGCACATGCACATGCACATGCACATGCACATGCACATGCACATGCACATGCACATGCACATGCACATGCTCATGCACATGCACATGCACATTCTTTTCCAACTTTAAGAATTTTTATGAACACTTTTACAAATTTGAAAATTTTTTATAAATCATGTCAAGACTATTGAACAAATACATCAATAACTTTGAAAACTTTCAAGAGTGTTGATCAAAAACAAAAAAAAATTATATGATGAAAAATTGGTCCCAGAAAGAAGCAATTTCCAATTTCCGATTTTTCGCTGTTTTCCCTTACAAATAATACCTTGTAGGAATACACCGTGCTCCGAGTGTAATGAGCTATTCAGTGGCGTGGAAAATAAAGCAGCGAACACCGGCTACAAATTCTCTCGACTCGCACCAATTTTCATACCTCCTCCCCTTTTGCCACCATACCACCTGCTTCCTATCACTTTTTCCTTTTCGGATTTTATTTGCCGAGGTCCCGAGGGCTGCCCTTTGTTTGACTAACTAATTAAAAATAAAAACAATACGAGGATAAATTGAAATAGATTTTTGTTTTCGTTTTTATCAAACGGGCAGTTGTTTTAACACTGATAAAAATAGTAAATGAATTGTGTGCTTTTATTCATTTTGGTGTTGCCGTAAGAGATTTCGTTTAGTATTTTTGCGGTTTTACCCTATTATTGGATTATGAAATGTGTTGCGGATTAACATTAAAATATACAGTCCACTACAAAAAAAGTAAATAATAAAAATAGTTCAAGAATAAATTAAATTTGTCCATTAAATGGTATTTGTCAAATTGTAAGAGCAAGAGAATATTTTAACATAAATCTCACCTATTGGATATTATTGATTAAGAGTGGCCTTGAAGAGTACAATTTCACCAGAATAAAAATAATATCAAGGTCCTGTACTATTATTAAGCACAAAATAGGATAAAAGCTTTTTCCCAGTTTCTCTTCTCTTCTGTCTTGTTCTAACGATATAACATTAAAATATAAAACTCCGTTACTTAAAAATATTCAAAACGGGACGGTAACTTATTCAAATGAAATTAAGTCCTCGTCGAGAAATAAAAAAAAGGGAAAAGCATAGTAGGTTATGGAGTGTCGACAATGATCGTTTTGAAATTCAAATGAATTTTGTTTTTTGTCAAGGCACAGTTAGCGGAAAAAAGAAACTGAACGATGAATAATAAGAAACAAAAGGAAATGAAGTGATAGCGAAATACAAAATTTATCAGCGACAAAAATATTAAATTGTAGTTTAAAATATAAAAAAAATCTAGTATTTAAGACAAATGATTTAGTCGCTTAATTATTTCCCAAGTTTCTTATCAATTTTTTCAACGTAAAGATGTTTATCAATTCTGAAAATATTTATTTCACGCGTTTTTTATCAAGCACTGTGACGTCCATTGATTCGGTTGCTTGTTTATTTCTCAAGTTTCTTATTCATCGTGCTTTCGTCACTTGTTTATTTCACAAGTTTCTTATCAATCATTGTGCTTTGGTCACTTGTTTATTGTACAAGTTTCTTATCAATCTCTACCACGTAAACATCTATTAATTGCGAATACGTTTATTTCACATGTTTCTTATCAAACACTGTGACGTCCATTGAATCGGTCGCTTGCTTATTTCTCAAGTTTCTTATCAATCATCGTGCATTAGTCACTTGTTTATTGCTCAAGTTTCTTATCGATCTCTACAACGTAAATATATGTATCATTTCCGAATACGTTTATTTCACACGTTTCTTATCAAGCAATGTGACTCCATTGAATCGGTCGCTTGTTTATTTCTTAAGTTTCTTATCAATCATCGTGCATTAGTCACTTGTTTATTGCTAAAGTTTCTTATCGATCATCGTGCTTTGGTCACTTGTTTATTTCACAAATTTCTTATCGAGCAATGTGACGTCCATTGAATCAGTCGCTTGTTTATTTCTTAAGTTTCTTATCAATCATCGTGCATTGGTCACTTGTTTATTTGCTGAAATTTCTTATCGATCATCGTGCTTTGGTCACTTGTTTATTCCACAAGTTTTTTATCAATCTCTACAACGTAAACATATCTATCAATTCCGAAAACGTTTATTTCACACGTTTTTTATCAAGCACTGTGACGTCCATTGAATCGGTCGCTTGTTTATTTCTTAAGTTTCCTATCAATCATCGTGCATTAGTCACTTGTTTATTGCTCAAGTTTCTTATCGATCATCGTGCTTTGGTCACTTGTTTATTTCACAAGTTTCTTATCAATTTTTACAACGTAAACATATCTATCAATTCCAAATATGTTTATTTCACACTTTCTTATTAAGTGACATTTGTCATAATTTAAATTGTCATTTAAAAAATATTAATCCGGTTGTTTTGGTTGGTTATTTTTGTTAAATTATTTCGTGATAATATATTGGACCCAATTAATTTTTAGTGGTTAGTGATAGTTGATAAGAACTGATGAAGAAATATTGTTGATTTTAGATAATGTAATACGAATGCGTTAATTTACGGCACGATTTCTGACAAGATAAGCTCTTGACAAATGCAGACAATTAAGAATTATTTTTTTAAAGAAATGTGATTTAAATAAAAATTAAGAGGTTTTTTTAGTAAATAAAAACATATATTACGATAAAAAATGCCACTCTCCTACTACTACTCGACGCTAAAAGCAAAAAAAAATAATCTACATTAATACAAACGCCATCAAGTCCTTTATTCAAACCGGTTTTACTTTTATCTAGGGATAATAATCCCATTGTACGTTTTAGAGTTACAAATGATGTTGGGATAGACTTTTTACGATTTAGGTGGGTAATATTTTTAAGATGGATTTAAAATTTTAAAATTGCTCTTGTTAAATGGATTATTCCTTTTATACCATATAATAAAAAGATAAAAGCTTTGACAATCAATAAAAATATATAAACTCATACTTTATTGATGATAATGTGATTGACACCGAAAAAGTTTGTTTAATGACATCAAAATTAGGCCAAGTAAAACTCGAAAGACACAACTTTAACAGAAGAAATATAATAAATCAATTATTATTTTATTATTTTGGCAGCAAATAATTATTATACTGGGTGTAATTGAAATACATGTACAAATTAAAATTTAGTGTATGCTGTCCACAAACGGATGACACCAATTTTACCAATGAATTTAATTAAGGATCAAAAAGTTCTCATTATGAGTTATGCAGATTTTAAATTTTTTATGCAACCGTTTAAAAATCATTTTAATATACTGAAAAATTTTAGTTTTTTTAGTTTTTGAACAGCAATTAGAAAATACAATAATATTCTTTAAGCTATATTGTTGACACAGAAACAATGTGTAAGTTGTTCCTTTAGGTCAGCTGGACTTTTCCTTTTCACTCTTCTTTGATATAACACGTACTACTCACACTTGCTCACTTAACAAAAATTCGCGTAAGAATTTGGTCAAAGGCGAAAGATTTATTCGCTGTCTGAAGAGAAACCAGAGTTGCTCAGTCTAACATCGTCAGACACACTGTATATTTCCCAAGTTTTGCACACACTAAAGAATTTCTCTTGTTTTTATCAAGATGAATCTCCAGATACTTTACACATTAAGTTGTTGGAATTTCTATATTATTGATGTATACAGGTGGACAATGTTCTCTTCTTGTTGTGAATCTAATGTATTGATATTTCGTTTCGTTAATTTTTATTATTCATTTTGTGAGCCACTCATCCAAGTAAAATAGATGTTCCTGGTGGTTTGAGGTTGCTATTTAAGGGATTTTCATGGATTGCCAGATAAGCCGTGTCATCCGCAAAATTTCCTGTTGTTGTGTAGGTAAATTAGGTACGAAACAGGTATCAACACGCTACCCTGTGAGGCTCCAGATTTAATTGGATGAAATTCTGAAATTTCTACGTTCACTCTTGTTCTAAAACATCTGTCCATTAGATATGATTTTATTAGTGTGAAATATAAATTAGCTAAACACTTTTTGATTTTATAAAGGTGTCCATCATGCCAGACTTGATTAAAGGCCTGGATTACATCCAGAAAGATAGCTGAAGAGTATTTTTTTGCAAACCTAGCCTAATTAATTGTACGAACTATGCGATGACACTGTACGATGTAGTAGTAATTTTTCTAATAATTTCGAAGTTGTCGACGACAAGCTTATCGGTCTATAAGACATAACAATAGTGATTGGTTTTTCTGGTTTTGGAATAAGCATAGTTTCAGACTTTTTTAGTTCTTTAGGCCAGTAATGAAGACTTAATATTGCATTGTAGATATAGGTTAACATTACTATACCCGTTTTTGACAGCTCTTTTAAAGTTTTTATGTTTATTTGGTCTATGTCTAGAGCTTTCTTGTTATTTATCGAGATCTTTTGTTTAATTTCATTAGGGCTTACTGATTTTATGCTTGTTGTTGGTATATCGGAGAAGTTGCTGTTTATATTAGGTTTGTTTCAACCGAATTTATGCATCGTTTCGAAACCCTTTTGAGATCGTTCTCGTTGCATTTTGTAATCATACGCGTACTTCTGATAGTTTCGTGACGGTACAAAAGTATTTAGACGTTGGATCGGTTGTGTGATCGGTTAATGTACGATTTGTCATAACCCAATAAATCGAATATAAACAGTACTTGCTTTTACCTAAATAATTTTTATAATTTTCTCTTGTAAACAAATCAAATGTTGCATCATCAGAATCTTTGATAGATGGAAGATGACATGGAGCATGTCAAAAACCGTTGTGTAACGCGCCGAATTCCCTCGGTCGGCCGTTCAAGTCAGTCTACGGGTTGTCGTTCTTCAACCCTGCAGCTCCGGTTCGCTTCAGTGAAGGTGGGTCTGGGTACGCTTCAACAGAATGACATAGGTTACCGATAACCTACTGAAAATTTAAAAAAAATCTGGAATTCAAAATATAATAGGGCGCCAGCCAAATCTTACAGCTTCCAACTATATACCACTGTCCTGGAAAAGATTTGGCAAAAAGGACAACGAAAGACAAACTCCCGATATACTATCTATAATATCCAACCAACGTATAATATATAAAAAAAACAATTCGGATTCCTTAACACAGGTCCTATTACAGGTAATCCCCTTTTTTTGCAGAATAATATAGTTAACAAATT
Organism: Neocrepidodera transversa; assembly: GCA_963243735.1. Lineage (NCBI taxonomy): Eukaryota > Metazoa > Arthropoda > Insecta > Coleoptera > Chrysomelidae > Neocrepidodera > Neocrepidodera transversa. Next base: position 14,387,942 of record OY725353.1, on the reverse strand, counting down.
CTAATGGTACAGTAAAAAAAACAATGGTCACTCTGAACAAGTTAGTCATGAATAGATATAGTATACTCAGTGATTATTCAACCCAGTTAATCATGGGTGCTAGCTGACATTAATATCCGCTTTACTTAAATTATACTAGATACTTCAAATACCCACTTTTGATACCCGTACACTATGCAGTGATAATTAAAATTAATAAAACTGATATACCTACAGAAAGTACCAAAATCAGTAAAATAGTTGATCAATATTTTGATTTTACGATCGTCAGCGATTGGCCAATTGCGGAGGATGCTCCATATAATACAGAAAATACTTTTAAAATAAATATATGTAAGAATACCACCCCCTTACCAGAATTATGTGTGAACCTTTCTGTGGTATATGTACATTAAATTGGATTAGAAAATAATCACCCGCAGCAATTAGAGAACCTACCTACTCTACGAATAACTTTTCATAAAATGTTCAGTAAAAAAAAATAAGTACTCGTGAAATTATCAACGTGAATCAACTTACGAAGCAAGTAGTTATAGGAGACACAAAAAAAATTAATTGTATTGAAAACAACTTTGGCTTATCTGAGAGTCGAACTTGATTTCGGGATCCTTCCTCCTTTCCGCAGAAGATGATCACTGACTGGCAACACCAAAGAGTAAGTACCGTCCCATATGGAGAGGAGACTAAACAATCTTCCGGAACAACCAGAATCCGTGTAAACCCAGCAGATGAGGGTAGGCTCCTTTTTGTATGTCGTCAAGCTACACTAGTACATCCAAAGAGTAGAATCCCAACTGGATCGCTCCAAAATAGGGATCAGGGATCACTTCCAAGCGGCAGTACCCGAAACAAAAAACCCTAAAAATACAAATTGTCTGTAAATGTTCACATGACAAATCTGTGACTCTGATTACCCCTTTTTCCGGTTATTATTAAACAACTAAACAACAATGACAAAAATTAAGGGTCTTTTCTATCCCTTTTATTTTAAGATATAAGCAACTATGACAAAAGTTGTCCAAACTATAATTTTAAGAGCACCTAGTACATCTAATGACACATCTAGGGCCACTAAAATAAACCCAAAATTAACATAAAATAAAAAGGAATTACCTTGTGATAAGGGTTTTTTTAACACAATGGGAAGTGTATTCCAAAGTCAAAACATCCGCTTAAAATGCGTGTAGGATGCTTCCATAGGGCTACTCAAATATCCACAACTTGACACCAGATCCAAAAATAGTATTTTCCCCAACAACACTCCACTTCTTAGGAAAGAACCAGAAATAATCCACTACTGGATGGCACTTACAAACCATTAAAAATTCTGGATTTCTACTCAAATCAACTTTTAGAAACACACCTCCATTCCCATTCAAAAAAAGGACAATTGACAAAATGACGGACAGACGTCAGAAAACAGTTTCAGGCCCCCTATTTCAAATCATGGCCTGACAGGCGTTTTCTCGCGATCTGTTGCTTTCATTAGAACTAATACACCGGAAAAGAATACCCTAATCACAACATAGCAAAAGTAAAAATTTATTGTAAGAACAACTATGTCGCAAAATAAATCTAAATAATTAATTCTCACTTAGACTATATACAAACTTCAACCACTGTTCACCTGTCGCAAGATGTAACCATAACTTAACGACACCGATAGAACAGCCACGTGAATCGACGTAGAAGATTCGGACTGTCAGTCGAATCTAACCACAAAATGACAGACATAAACAAAACAAAACTGTATTAGCGGCGTACCGAACAGAAAGTATTCTTAAAAGACGAAAATAAATAATGATTCAGTAAAAGACACGTACACCTCGTATCCAGGTAGGTTCCTTTTAAATTTACACACTTCGTGGCCTGTATAAACTCAAGTTTCAGATAAAACTAAACGAGGTAAGGAAGAAGGTCGACTAAAACACTATTCATACTCGTTGGATAAATTACGGAATTGTCGGGCCTTACACATACTATGGACTTGGAAGACAGACAAATACGTGAAATATTGGTGGTGTAAAAATTCCGATTAGCACGAAAGTACTACTAAAACTACTACTCTCAGTGAGTAAATTAGCACGTTACAGTTGACAAAATGCTAAATGCTCATGTCAATTTACATAAGTCCACACAGTCACTAACTTTAAGGATGTACCGAAATTACCATTCTGAAACCGTGACAAACACGATCACAAGTTTGGTTGTAACACCAAGAGGATCGTCCGATTAGCGACACCTCTCGGTTGGAACAATTTTGACGGTCTTTCGACGTGTTAGAACAAACCTATAGTCTGAAATTTGTTAGTCAGAAATGTCATTAATTGGTGTGAAAACATTGGTCAAGTGTGAAGCAAACAGATCTTCCTTTTCTTGGTTACTTTTATTTCAAAGTCCAAAGATTGATGATTCTAAGCGTATTGGCGAATTTGTTATTAAGGGTATTCTTGCAGATTTAATTGGTCACCTATCGACTTATCATATTGTTTCCTATCCTAATAGCATTGTAAGCCACATCCCCTTTCCATGATGGCTGCTCAATGCATGGATCACCATTTTCTAATTTAGCTTTATTCTAAATCACTTCCAATGCCCTATCCACATAATCATTATCACTACTTGATAATGTTTCAGATCTGTTAACTTCTGATCAAAAGCTGTTTAAAGCTGTTCGAGATATGTTCGAAAGCTGTTTCAGACCTGATCAAAAGCGGATCAAAAGCAGATCAATTTTTATTTGACAACGTGATAACGTTGATAACGTTACTGTTCTGAAACAGAAAGATCTGTGTTATTACAAGGTCACTCGTTTATCAGCTTTTTTTGATCAGTAGTTACTAGAACAGTAACGTTATCAAGTAGGGATTATTGTGAAATAAAAATTAGTCTGCTTTTGATCAGGTCTCGAATAGCTCTGGAACAGCTTTAAACAACTCTTGAACAGCTTTAACCAACTTTTGATCAGAAGTTAAACGGAACAGTAACATTATCAAGTAGTGATGATGATTATGTGGATAGGACTGATAGGGCATTGGAAGTGTTTGAGAATAAAGCTAAATTAGAAAATAGTGGTCCATGCATTGAAAGGAGGCATGGCTTATAATGCAATTGAGATAGGAAATTTTTCCACGCTTAACTTCCCCAACTCCTACTGATGTAATCTAATAATCTTTCATCTCTCATTTTTTTTAATTTTAATTTCAGTTGATTCAGTTGGTTATACAACTTTTTATCGTCGGGGAGGCTGGGTTCGTTGCCATTTTTTCCTGGTTTCCTTTTTATTTCGCAATACGTTGTTTTATTTCCATTGGTATGTTTATTTTTTGTTTTTAGGTTTCTAGTTCAGGTGTGGCTTTTTTGTGGTCTGTTGCGAAGTTTTGTTGCGTCTTCTATTTTTTCAGGGGTATTCAAACTTATATTTAAATTAATTTGGTAATCAGTTTCTCTTCTAAATACGTCCCATTTTATTTTGAAATTAAGCAGCCTTTGTGTTTTTTTAAAGTTAATTACTGCAGTACTTATTGTGGCTTTTATCGGCGTGTGTTCTGAGGATAGGTCATTTGTTACATAAAAAATAAAAAAAATTATAACAAAAATTGAGGATTATTATTTATACACAAAAAGTTCCATTTGTAATTTGAACAATAAGACATTTTATCGCCTGAGATGATTAATCGTATTTTAATATAGGATTTGTTTAAAACAATTGTGGATTGTATTTTTATATGGATAACCATTTATAATTTTAAAAATTATAAGTTTGATAGTGACATATATTTAATTATGTGTATATTTGGTTGCCTCTACTAAAATCATTTATTAATAGGGGTCGTTATTACACTGTAAACAAAATAATAACATAACTTATTAGTTATTTCATTGTAAAATCTAGGAAGCGTGCCGAGGACTTTTTAAAACTACAAGCAGACCATTTAATATTCTGAAACCATGTTTTTTCCTTTTCTTGGAATCAAGGATATTTGGATTATATCCTGCGGATATTTTCTCCCTAGTCAGTTATTTTTTTTACTCTTTTTGATCATTCTGGCTACAAATACGAGGTATGGCCGTGAGGCAAACATTGGCGATCCTCCAGTAGTCGTCTCTTACATGAAATACTGTCCGCAGTTTTGCGGCACAATGCGCCAGTTCTGTGATTGAACCATTTTTACGATTATAGAGGCGCACGGTGGTTTAAGTTTATAATCCAGTTGCAACACGTTTTTACGTATGATGCGATGAAAATAATAATAATATAATAAGCCGTTCCTTCCCCGCACAAGTCTTGATTTCCGGATTTCATGATTATGAATATTGTTATATAAAATATTAGTAGAATAATAATGACAGTTCCAGCACAGAAAATAACATGAGAAATCGCTAATGTCCATTCTGTTAATTTTGTTCACATTCAATGTCATTTGTGACATCATCAGATCCCAATAGACAAGATTTTTCAATACTGCGTATGATTTAATAATAATGCGCCTAGACACGTGACCGTTGACCTTTAAATCAGCTAGCCAAGTCTGCGCATGCTCCTGTTAGCCTCGTCACACGCCTATCCATTTATTTTGAATTGAAAAAACCTTGTACGTCTAAGATTAGAACCATTAACGATGACGTCAGTATCGCCATCTGTTTAGTGGTTGATTTGCCTAAGATTCCGATCTATACTAAACGAGTCTCGAATAGGTCTCGTCCGCAGATCAAACCTGACCAAAAGCGGATCGAGACCTGATAAAAGATATTCGAGACCTGTTCAAGACTCCTTTATCGGAACCTTAGGCTACTCAACAACTCAACAGGTGGCACTGCTGATGGCATCCTCAATGCACTAGTTAGGCAACTCATATTACATGTGTATGTACATACAGTTAACAATTAAGTAACAAATCTAATAACTTTCTTGACACCCAAAGTGTATTGGGGTGTCGACTTTAGATGTATTGATTGGTGGTTCGAATCCCACAGCGTATATGGTTTTTCAATTAAAAATAAATCGGATAGGCGTGTGGCAAGGCTAACAGGAGCATGTGCTAACTTCAAGGTCAAACGTTACGTGGTTAGGCGCAGTGTTGTCAAATCGTTGTCTGATGACGTCACGGGTGACGTTAAACATTAACAAAATTAATAGAATGGACCTTAGCAACTTTCCATTTTATATTTTCCATAAGAACTGTGCTCGAACTGTCATTGCTATTCTACTAATATTAAAACCTTCACCACTTCAACGCAATTATATTTATCAATTCCGAAAATGTTAATTTCACACGTTTCTTATCGATCACTGCGATTTGGTCACTTGTTTACTTCCCAAGCTTCTTATCAATCTCCGCAACGTAACCATATTTAATATTTCCGAAAATGTTTATTTTACATGTTCTTTATCAAGTACCGTGGCCTCAGCTGATTTAGTCGCTTGTTTATTTCCCAAGTTTCTTATCAATCATTGTGATTTGGTCACTTGTTTATTTTCCAAGGATAAGGATTATTTTTCAATTTTAAAATCGTTAAATTGTTTGGATATTTAACGCATTAAGAAAATTATATAGTTTTTAGTTTTACCTCATTATCTAAACTCTGACAACCCAAAAACTCCTCACATATGTTTCCACTCTCCGAAATTTCCATAACCATCTCTAATCCACAAAGAGCGCTTGGAAATAAACCGTTGCAAAGGATTATAAAAAAAGTCGACATCATTTGTAACTCTGGATTTTACAATGGGATATTGTCTGAACGAAAGTAAAACCTGGCTGAATAAAACACTTGATGGTTTTTACTTTATTGTATCACGTATCACGCCAAACTACAATCATAATTTATTTAATTATTTTGTTCTGGCAGAGATTAATGTTTTACTGTCAGGAAATTGCAGCTAAAATTTTTAAAGATGATATTTTATGGGTGCTACATAGTCGTGCACTCAAATAGTAAACATAGGTTTAATTTTTTAAATTTAAACTTATTTTTATCTTTATTGCACACACTTTCCATGCCAAGTAAACATGTTTATTAACTACCTTTAATAAATTTCTGAGTTACCATGCAGTTATTAATGGAATTTAAAACTCAAATATCGAAAATTTTCGATGCGTTTAAAAGAAAATTTTCCGTTTTTCGATAAGGAAATAAAAACGAGAAAAACTTGGCAATTTCAAGTTATTTATACGACTGCGACGTCTAATTTAATTCAACCTCAAAATAAATCTTCAATCAATATTAAAATTTGAAACGTAAATCGTTGAAGTTCTGGAAGAGACCAGCAAGCAACCAGCCAGCCGGCAGTTCAAAACTTTTTCCTTATTCTATTTTCGAGTCCATTTCCATTCCACAGCTAATATTTCACAGGAAAGTGTGCCTTTTATTGAATTAATGATGATATCGCAGTGGCGGACTGTTTTAGATGACAACAAACATATTAAGTTATGGAACATTCTGTATTATATAGAAACAAAACACTTCTTCTAGTTAATTTCGTGTTTATGTTATTAAGAACAAATCTCATGTTGCGGTAGTTACTCAACAAAGTTAAAATTTGCATTTACAATAAGTAAAAGAACATAGCAAACAATGCAACTCGTACTGTTTGTATAATATCCCAACCTCTTGCCTCTAACCTCTCACCTCTTATTCACTGGGCTTTATGTTTTGCATATTTTAGACCTTCCCACAAAGTAATACGTTTGAGGAATCATGTATGAGGGATTAGTTAGCTTAAGAGAGTCAGTATTTTAAATATTTAACGTGCTTACATGCAGACCAACATAGCAAGAATTATTATATTAATACTACAACACTGAGATAGATATTAAATAAATCTGCATAAATTACAAAGGGAACTTTTTGTATATAAATAATAATTAATAAATTTTACTTTAATATTTTTGTATTATAATTTTTCGAAATGTTGCAATATTGATTCAAAATTAGCATAATTTATAACAGGACTTGTATGTAAATAATAAATTTTACTATATTTTTTTCGTATGTAATAATGAGTAAATGTTGGTATATTTTTGTAAATTAAATACCGGGCGATTCAAACTATACCCAAAATATGTTCCCAAACAAATGTAACGGCAGCGTTATTGTCAGTAGGTAAGCTATGGCAGTTCGACCTCAGTTCTTATGGAAAATGAGATGGGAACTCGAAAAATACAGAAACATGTATCCGTTAGGGCGTTCCAATATGTTTTATCTGTATTTTGGGATTTTTTTTAATTGTCAAATTGTCTCTATTTAATTTTTTTTCCAAAATTATATCTAATTTATAATCATACCACCAAGTAAGTATGTGTATTTTTAATTTGAAGAAGTTATTATCCTGACGAAGACATGGAAAATATAGAAACATTTTCAAATATCTATCCGTAAAGGCGTTTAAATAACGATAACATGACATTCGTTTTTTCGCATCCGCATGGACCGCCAATTATATCTAATTTATAATCACCACCAAGTAAGTAACTGTATTTTTAATTTGAAGGAGTTATTGCCCTAATGAAAACTTGGAAAATACAGGAACAATTTTTAATATCTATCCCTAGGGATGTTTAAATGACGATAACATGACAATCGTTTTTTCGCATCCGCATGGACCGCCAATTATATATAATTTATAATCTCCACCAAGTAAGTAACTGTTTTTTTAATTTGAAGGAGTTATTATCCTTATGAAAACTTGGAAAATATAGAAACATTTTCAAATATCTACCCATAAGGGCGTTTAAGGGCACGGCCAAATCAGCGACTTTGTGGCTGCGACTAAAACGCCGCGTCTTAGTCGCAGCTATGTAACAAATGTAATTAAACAGGCCTGGCCATATCTAGCGTTTCATATGCAGCGACAGCAGTTCTGTCGCAAACGAAAGCGACTTTCGGTAGCGGCGACAAAGATGCTCTCCGTTATTTTAAATGCAAGTGGCCAGATTAGCGTCGGCTACACGTTGCGTCTTGCATAAATATTCAGTATTAGTTTGTATTTCAAAGCAGAAAAATGTTTGACACCGAACAGTTTATTTCGGAAATCGAATCCCGGCCTGCATTATATGAATTAAAAGATAGTGACTATTCAAACAGAGATATAAAAATGAAGTTATGGCTAGAGGCAGCCACTAAAGTACTTCCAGGATTTGAAGAATTGACAAATGAGATGAAAAATGAGGAAAAATATTGTGTTGTCCTTTTGTAACAAATTGTATAAAGTATGAAACTGGCCATGCCTTTTTCTCTTCATATTTATAGGATAAACCGCAAATCGTTTCGTTTTCATTTTCTTTCGCCTGAGATATCTAGCAATTGCTAACAGTGCGTCTTATTCCGTGTCCATTGTAAACTAACTGCAAAGTCGTTTGATTTGGCCAGGGTCATATATACCGGCGACAATAAAATTCGTCACGGCGTTTTAGTCGCAGCGACAAAGTCGCTGATTTGGCCGTACCCTAAGTGACGATATTATGACATTCGTTTTTTCGCATCCGCATGGACAGCTAATTATATCTAATTTATAATCACCACCAAGTAAGTAACATTATTTTAATTTGAAGGAGTTATTACATTATATTCTGGTAACTTTTGTCCACGATCAGGTTCACTAGTGACCCCACCAGACGAGTCTCGAACAGCTTTTAACACGTCTCGAACAGCTTTTGATCAGATGTGATCATCGTATCAAACCTGATCAAAAACATGTTAAAAGCCGTTCGAAACCTGTTAAAAGCTGTTCGAGACTCATCTATTGCGGTCTGATGACGTCACGAGAAGTGTGCTCGAACCCTCATAGCTTATCTACTACTGTCACCAACCTCCTAGAAGAGAAAATACGGACTTGAATTCCCTGGACTGGAACGGCCACTCTTCAGACGAAACAAGACCGTGATTTATTTTATAATAATAAAAAAAAAACAAAAGTAATGTAAATGAATAAAAAAGCAATTGCTATGGTGAAAAATAATTAAATAGAGACAATTTGACAATTAAAAAAAAAACTTAAAATGTAGATACAACATCACAACGGATGTACCATATTTAAAAACATATACTTAGGGACTTAGTGGCCCCTTATATATCCCTAAAATGAAACTATTGACTCGACAAAACATATTGAGTAATTCTTTACGTTATCAACTTTAACGTTTATCTCACAAACAAAAAAAGAACTGACTTACAAAAGTGACTAACTGTATATAAAAAACAGCCCATTGGCTCCCAATAAAGAAAAAAAACAATCAATATTTAATCACTCCTTTTATGTACTTTAAAGGGGGAGGCAATGTCCCCTATTAAACTAATAAAGCCCAAGAATCAGGGACTTCCCTTTTATTACTTTACGCACAAAATAAGCCAAAATTTCGATCCGAATAGGAAAATGTTAGTAATACCATTATACTGAAAAATCCTTCCCTTTTAGTGGGAACTTTCGTCTGTGATATTTAAAGAATGTTTTATTAGAAATCTGTTAACAGAAACCAGCCGGCGTACTTATTTTTATATTATAATTATTATTATATTTTTACACATTATATTTTCGGTTTTACTAAATTTGCTTTCAACGGTATTATTTATTTGCGTTTAATTTTCTGATTAGTTGACGTCACTGATTCAAATGATTCCTTCGAACATCGGCCTAAAGGTAAAAATATCATTTTTTTGTGAAGAGGAGTTCGCCCACCGCTGTTGAGTTTCGATCTGCCGGTATTTTTTGTCTCCTTGTCCCTCGTAACCACGTCGCGAAGACCAGGTAACGCTCGGTGGTATCGTACCAAAAAGTCCCGTTGGTGACGTACAGGCTCGCCGATTGGAGGTACTATTTTTTCCGTTACTTTGATTGGCCGCATGGTTGTACCACCATTAGCCGCGTAATAGTCTTATTATTTTTGTTTCATATGCCGGAGTACTTCGAGTCAGCGTTTTTTCGCTGAGTGTTCATGCCGTAACTTTGTAATATTTTTTCGTGGAAATTTTATGGTTTTCATCCATTGTATTTTGTTACATTATGTAATTTTGCGTTTTGGCTTGAATTCTTTTAGCTCAACACTGGGTGTTCAAAATATTGTTTAATTCGAGATGAAAATTTTATATTTTGTTTAATGCACATTTATTAACTTGTTCATTGTTTTATTTTTAATTTCTTTGTGTTTTTTGGTCTTTATTACAAGTATATTATAATGATTTTTAGAAATGATGCAATATTGATTAAAACTCTACATATATTACAAACGAAACTTTTTGTATATAAACAATAATAATCTGCTTAACATTGAAATAAATATTAAACAAAGAATTTTATTTTGAGGAATTTGGTATATTAATTTTCAATTAATAACGTTCGGTGTTAATTGAGATTCGAATCAAGTAGGTTCGGAAGTGAAAGGGCGAGTAACGATGTAACTGGATGTAACCGGCTTGTAACGGTGCCGCAAAATCAGCAACAGCCGTGAAATTATGAATAGATTATCTCTTTTTTTGTCCTGGTAAAGTCTGCGATTAATTATAATCGGATTTAAGGCTAAAAAGATTATTGGCTTTTATTCGTCATAATACACTTAATAAATATTAATATAACATGGATCTACAGATAATATTTTACATGTTTTAATTTTATTATAAAAATAATTATAACTTCATTAATAAAAATTCTTTCAAGCAGGTGTTTAAATTAAAAAAAGTAACAACATCTACGCTCGTTAAATATTTTTCTACTTAGCCTCATAAACACTGTCAAACGCAAGAACTGTAAATTAACGTTGCCCAACAAGAAAACACAATTTCATTAATATCGCGCAACCCTTGCCTCGAACTACCCCATTCAAAGAGAATTTATAAGACAGCGGAAGATGTTAACAAGATTCAAAATTTACGGAAAGAGAACGTTAACCTCATATTTTGTAGTCGATTAAATTTATGTTATCTGATATATAAAAAAAATGTTCGATAATTGGTAATTTAAATTAAAGAAAGTTTAGCGTCCTTTTGCCATTGCTACTGCACATGTTTCTTTTTTTTTCTTTTTTTAATATTTTGAAATCAAATCACGTTTTTTTTCTATTACAATCGAAGCAGTATTACTGGAGATAAACGCTAATGTTCCTTTGCCATTACTACTGCGCATGTTTTTACTTGCTAACAGAAAAGATTAAGGTAGAAGATGTTCGTTCTAAATAAACGGTTGATAATAGCTGTGGCTAAAATTAAATTCAAGCGTTAAAAGCAATAACAACTTAAAAAACAAAAATCACGAATAGCGCCGCAAGCAAAAACAATTTATTTAAATAATTTAGAATCCGCAAACCTAATTTTTCCAGTTCATATTTCGAGGATCTTATCAAAATCTACGTTCGGTAACAGCCCAACGAACGACCGTTTCCGCTTTCAAAAATACATGAAACGAGACCATCCGGCTTATTTCGCGCCGGTAAAAATACCGGAAATATCAATAACCGGAAAAAACATAGTGCCCTAGGCGGCAACACTCTCTAGGTCGACTTCGATGTACATGCATACATCGCTAGTATATAGCGCGGTTTCGAAGTTAGAGTGGGAGTTTCGGTCTCGCCTCATGGGATGTAGCATGGAAATTGGGAGTTGGATGGTGTCGTCTGCAAGAAAGAAAGTTTGAAGCGCCAGCATATTAACAACTTCTGCAATTTAGTTCGGAATACTAATATAATTTTCTGTTATATCATTTTCGTTCTCCTTATTACAGTTCGGTAGGAAAATTTTGAAATAATACAGAAAATTTTATGGATTTTTAAAGAAAAACTTGTTTAGACAAAATTAGTACTTAATTGGAATAAATAATAAGTTTTTATTCATCGAAATATTGGATAAAGTCATTCATGCTTAGCATAAAAAAGGTTCGCTCGATGGGCCGAAGTTTTGAAATGGTGCATAACCTTATTTTTGCCAAGAATATTAAGTCTTGCGATAGCAAAAAAACGAACGAACGCATTTGTTTGAACATTTTCTCCCCACTTTCATTATTTCACCATCATCGATTTCAGTTATAATCTTGATATTAATTAATGTTACCTCGTATTAATGTGGAAATATTGACGTTTATTTAATATTTCTACAAAATAAGAGAATTTATTGTTTTCTCCCCTTTCACGTTTTCTTCAGGCTTTAAAAAATTTTGTCTCGAATTTGTTTGGTTTAAAATCAAAACTAATTTATTTAAAATTACCATCAAAAATCGATAGTTATTTGGGAAAGGAGCTATACGTCCCATTTTCCTAAATTTAACATATAATCCGAGCGCCATAATCGCGAAATTTTCAACCATTTGCTTGCAGTTCATGTGCTATTCGGGCTTTGGAAGCATCAATGCAATGTACGGTTTATCTAGTATAATCAGATTGGTTCGAAATGGAAGGCTTTCTCGCTTTTGTGGCTTGCACACAAGATAACTATTAGAATAAAAACGGCAGCAACGAGAGTTTATATTAAAACAAAAAGTTGGACATTAATAAACATGGATTAAAATTTACACAAAAAAATTATATGTAGAATATGAAGCTATAAAATAACTCAAATAAATGATTTAAAAATGAATTTCATTTGCGGCTGAATTAACATCCGTAGTTGAATCACAATAATAGAATAAAAAAACTTATTTCGTAAACAGTACTTTCCAAATTATCCAGTCTTGCGTTTATAATTAAATCCTTTGGAAATTTAACGTAGCAAATCGATGTAATAAAGCAAAAAATAATCATGATTAGGCAAATAATTAATTTCAGGATTGATTACTTTGGTAATCGAAAAATTGCGATTCAAAGGAATTTATTTTTCGCAAATAATTTAATCAAAGACTTTGACTATTGTTAAAAAAAGTAAAAACGTTTAGGATGAAATTTTCTGACAAAAAAAGTTTCTATGTTGAGGGTGATGTTGGTCAGGATGGATAGGTAGGTTAAGTTTTTTTTTAGCTATGAGATATTTTAATGCAGTTAGTATAGTTTAGGTGATTTAGAAACTTTTATGAAGAATACAATTTTTTGACAAGTTGGTAATAAGAGTGGTAAAGAATTACTTAGAACCCACATAGCTTATCTACTAATTTTTTTGTAAATTAAATTGATTGAATTTTTTGGGCGATATATTTTAATGTGGTATAGCATAGTTTGGGCTATTTAGAACTTTTTATTAAGAATATTTTTCTATCAAGTTGATTATTAGGGCGGTAGAGAATTACTTCGAACCCATATAGCTTATCTACTAATTTTTTTTAGATAAAATTTGGATATTTTAATATGGGATAATATACCTTAGGAGATTTGGAAACTTTTATGAAAAATTGCTAATAAGGTGTGTGTGGAAGAAAAAATAAAAACTTTAATCATGCTGATCAGGATTGATAGAATGGTTAAGTTTTTTTTAGCCAGGAGATATTTTGATGTGTTCAAGTATAGCTTAGATGAGTTAGAAACTTTTATAAAAAATACATTATTTTTACCAGTTAATAATAATAGGGGTAGAGAACTACTTAGAACCCACATAGCTTATCTACTAATTTTTTTGTAAATACAATTTGAATGTTTTCATATGGTATAGTATAACTTGGGCAATTTAAAAACTTTCATGAAGAATGAAATTTTCTGACAAATTGCTAACAAAGCATGTGAGAAGAAAAAATAAGTATTTTGATGATGTGAATGATGCTGTTAAAGATGGACATGATTTTTAAGTTTTTTTTAGCCAGGAGATACTTTGATGTGTTAAAAGTATAGCTTAGATGATTTAGAAACTTTTATAAAGGATACATTATTTTTACCAGCTAATAATAAGGGGGGGTAGAGAATTACTTAGAACCCACATAGCTTATCTACTAATTTTTTTGTAAATAAAATTTGAGTGTTTTAGTATGCTATAGTATAACTTTGGTAATTTAAAAACTTTCATAAATAATGAAATTTTGTGACAAATTGCTAACAAAGACTGTGAGAAGAAACATAAATATTTTTATGAGTATGATACTGTTGAGGATGGATAGGATGATTAAGGTTTTTTTGGCAATTTAATATTTTTATGTGGTATAGTAGATCTTGGGTGATTTAAAAATTTTTATATAGAATAAATTTTTTTGACAAGTTGATAATAAGGGAGATAGAGAATTACTTACAACTCACATAGCTTATCTACTAATTTCTTTGTGGATAAAATTTGTATATTTTGATATAGCCCAAACCCATATACCCAATTTCAGCTCAATCGGATTAATACTTCTTCAGATATTTAATGCTGAATTTTCAAATTTTAACATTTTTTTATTTTTGACAGGTGACAGTTGGAGATATAATTTTAACTGTTCTGAATAGAGTTTTTCTAGAGCTTTCAAATGACATATAGCATGTCCAATTCCGTGATATATTGCATCTGTCATTTTTTGATAGTGGTACTTCCGTTTGACAGATGTCGTACAAAAACTAATGGGTTCTTCCGACGGGTAGCCCAAACCCCTTTACCAAATTTCAGCTTAATCGGATTAAACATGTGGCCTCTATCGTGGAAGAATACACACACACACAGACCGACAGACAGACTTCCATCTGGAAATGGTCTTAATCGTCTCAGGGGACCCGAAAATGGATATTTCAGTTTTTATCTCGAATTTATTTTTAGCTCGTTCACAATACTTTCCTTCTAGGAAGTGGGTCGGGAAAGTAAAATACATTATTTTTACTAGTTAATAATAAGCCCGGGTAGATAATTACTTAGAACCCACATAGTTATCTACTAATTTTTTTGTTAATAATATTTTAATGTTTTGATATGGTATAGTATAATTTAGATAATTTAAAAACTTTGATGAAGAATGAAATTTTATGAAAAATTGCTAATAAAGACCGTGAGAAAAAAATAAGTATTTTTATGATGAAAATGATGTTGAGGATTGGATGGTTAAGTTTTATTTTTAGCGAGGAGATATTTTGATGTGTTAAAATATAGCTTAGATGATTTAGAAACTTTTATAAAAAATACATTATTTTATCAGTTAATAATAATAGGGGTAGAGAACTACTTAGAACCCACATAGCTTATCTACTAATTTTTTTGGTAATAAAATTTCAATGTTTTAAAATGGTATAATATAACTTAGGCAATTTAAAAACTTTCATGAAGAATGAATTTTTCTGACAAATTGCTAACAAAGACTGTGAGAAGAAAAATAAAAATTTTGGTAATGAGAATGATGCTGTTGAGGATGGATAATTTTTTTTCGGCAGTTGAATATTTTGATTTGATATAGTAGATCTTAACGGATTTAAAAAAATTTATGTAGAATAAATTTTTTTTGACAAGTTGATAATAATGGAGGTAGAGAATTACTTAAAACTCACATAGCTTATCTACTAATTTCTTTGTAGATAAAATTTGTATATTTTGATATTTAATAATATAACTTAGGGGATTTAGAAACTTTCATGAAGAATAAAATTTTCGGACAAATTGTTAATAAGGGTTATGGAAGAATAAATAAAAATTTTGATTATGATGCTGATGAGGATGGATAGGATGGTTAAGTTTTTTTAGCCAGGAGACATTTTGATGCGGGAAAGTATGGACTAGATGATTTAGAAACTTTTATGACGAATAAAATTTTTTGACATGTTGATAATAATGGAGGTAGAGAATTGCTTAGAACTCACATAGCTTATCTACTATGTTTTTTTAGACAATATTTGGATATTTTGAAATGGGATAAATATGACTTAGGGGATTTGGAAACTTTTATGAAGAATACAATTTTCTGATAAATTGCTAATATGGGCTGTGGAAAGAAAAGTAAAAATTTTGATGATAAGGCTGGATAGGATGGTTAAGTTTTTTAAGCGATTGGATATTTTGATATGGCATAGTTTAGATTATTTAGAAACTTTTATGAAGAATAATTTTTTTGACAAATTAATAATAAGAGCAGTAGATAATTATTTAGAACCTACATAGCCTATCTATTATTATTTATTTTGTAAATAAAATTTGAAAATTTTGGTATGGGATAGTATAGTTTAGGCAATAAAGAATTTTTCACTTTCTTTACCAGCCTCCTGTATTTATTTTATTATATCAAATTTACTATTTATATATTTCTTATCACAAGATTGTTATTTCCTACTAAAATTTAATTAAAAACTAGAAACCAGTGTCTTTTTATCATTGATATTTTTTCTATTAAAATCAAACAAATATTTACTACTGTGTATAATTTTTCTTTATATATTTATTGTACTAGATATGATACTGATTGTCTCGACAAAATTGTTTTTTTACTAGTTTCAAGATATTACTGCTATATCTCTACAGTAATTTCATCACTCTGAAACATGCAATTTAGTTCTATTCCGGCAATGTCTGCAATATTACAGTCTATCAACAAAAGGAACTGAAACTATAATATTTGATACTACCTTAGCAAAATTCAGGAATATATTTTAGTATCAGAATATAATAACTGCAGGGAAATTGTTTTCAATTCTTCGGAGGGTAATATGTGCATCCAATTCCCGATACATGTGTATCATTTTATTTCCAAGAGCAGTGACTTTAAATTCGTAGAAAATTGAATTCAAACTTAAAACTGCTAGCAAACATTTTTTAAATAAAAGAAAGAGGTTTTGTCTGTATCTGTGAGTGAAGAAAAATTATTACATATACTAGATTGGTTTAATTTTATATGTTCATGTTTTAAATAAAGATTTTAAAGTAGGACTTTTCTGATTTATCAGGTAGTACAGGGTACATAAACTTTTGGGAGCTAAGTACATAACATTTTTATATTTTAATTGAATTTGTACGCCCCTCAAAAGAAGCCATTCCTAGAATTTAACAGCTCTAATAACCACTATTATTTAATTTAAAAAAAATCAATTAAAATTTTATTTATATTGGCCATAGACTATTTTTTAATATAGTTTTATTAATATATCCAATTTTAAACTCCGCACCACTTTTATTATCCGATTTTTAATAAAATCATACGTTTCCACTAATTTGAACATCAAGAGCAATAGCAACACGACAACAAAAACTAAAACGAAATCTAGATTTGCCGGAAAACCTTATCGGCTCAGTTTCCCGCATTTTCTTTGGCTTGGATTTTCGTGTTTACGATTTCGCCAATTAGCGACAACAGAAATGTGCCGGAATACGGAAAATCTCAAATAATGAGCGAAAATAAGTTTTCCTTTTCATAAACATCCGGCAAACTCGGAATTTGCTTTAACAAAAAAGTTGTTAGCATAAATAAAAGGTAGTTTAGGTGTAATATTTAAGTTATTAGGAAATTTTTACTTTTATGAATAATATGATTGTGAAGAGATCTCTGCTTATACGAAATCTCTTTATTTCAAATAAATTCATATCATAATAAAGATAAACTTGTGCCTTCAAATCCATTTTGTGAGGTGCCAACAAGCCAGAAAGTTCTCTCGCGAACGAAGAAAGAAACGTGGCCCAGTTTCCTGAATAGTGGCAACTTCCGGAAAAGCAATATATTTTTCTGGCAACAAGCAGTTGCTCCTGTTTCGTGTGTCGAGAACTCTTGCCACCTAAATTCCCCTCTTTTATTCATAATGGTTCACAAACGATTGTTTCGAACATCTGGTGCTTATACTTATTTTTACTCGGCTTCTTGGTTAAATTTCTATGTCAATTTTCGATAAAGACTCTTTTATGGTAATAATATTTTTCAGGGTTGTTTTTGTTTCATTTTTTATACTATTATTATTAAAAAGTAAGAAATTACAAAAAGATATAAATGGTTGCTTCAACGTGGGTCATTTTTATATATTTGTTACAAATTATTTATTTACGTTTTGAGTTGAAAAGACTAAAAAATAACATTTTTATTATTTATATATTTGAGAGTTCATATTTTTACAATTTTTTTTATTTAAATGTTCAACTTCATAAAAAAAATTAGAAACAAAAATATTTTGTTTTGAAAGAGTTTTCAGACACTCCAAAAATAAACAGTATCAGAATTGTTGGAATAAGTTTTATATTCCCGGAATAAATTTATTTTGAAGCGAAATTTTATGTTTTATTTCAATTCCATTTTCATGGTACACATGCTGTTTCTCATAAATAATTTTTAATTAATTATAATAGGTATTGTTTTGTAATTGACTCTCAGTTTGAAAAATATGTATTTAGAATTTTGTGCTTCGCCAAAAATGTTAATATAATATTTATATTGAAAACGCCGCACTCTGTTGATTATAACGGAGATTCGTATATAGTTAGATATTGTATATATATACAGGGTAAACTACAATTATATTTCTAAAATTTTGAAAAAACTTATAGTATATAAATACAACCAAAAGGATTCTTTTGTAATTTATGCGGATTTAGAACCAATAAAAAAACGGCGATTTTTAAATTGGTTCAATATATTATCTTTTTTTTGTTATCTCTTATAATTTTTTAAAATTTATTTTGAATTACCATTATTTGATTGTACTTTTTGCATATATTTATATATAGCAATCAAATTATCGAATACAATTTCCAAATATTTAGCATGCATTAAAACGAATGTTACCACAACACGATTGATAGGCGAAATTAACCAAAATAAAGTGCCAAACGGCTCCATAAAATGAATATTATGTACCAGATGTTCGAAACAGGTAATTATAAACAAAACAGGGAAAAGGTTATATGGAAGAGAGGAGTGTATATATATTTAAATATGAAAACAATTTGCAAATTGAAAACGACCAACCGGTGCAATTAATTTTCATATTATATTATATATATTTTCCAAATCGTAAGGTATAAAATATATGTACTAATCTAGAACCACAATATTTTAATAAACATGTCACCAAATTTATTGGTTTGTGTTGATATTACAACACTTGCATGATTGATAGGTGACTAATTACACCATTTATTAAGTGTATTTCTTTTGCACTTGGATCAGTTCACTTGGATCACTTTTGAACGGGTCAAAACTGACCACGCAAAAATACAAATAAAACGCGCCTAACCAAAGCAACTAACATTGTCATTCCGTTCCTGGAGAGCTATTTCTGGCACCACACGTTTGAACCTTAGACCATTTACTATTAGACATCAATTTTCCATCCTTCTCTTGAAGTCGATATCTAAGCATAGCAGTTTGTGATATGACACGTAAACACGTAAACAAACAGTATCGCAAGTAGCTCATCGAGGGTTTAAATAAATGTCCGAGCCATTTTCTAGAGTTTTATTGAGTTATTTAAATTGTAAACGATACTTGTGGTCAGTTCCATAAGCGTACGCCACTTCTATTGATGTTTGTAAACACTTCCCCGCACACACCGGACCCCCTCACTATGAGAAATGTCATAGAAAGAGACAAGATGTATCGACTTCAAAATATTGTATATAAAAATGTAAACAAGGCATGTCTAATAATAAATGGTGTAAGGTTTCAACCAACCGAGTGTTCGAAACGTGTGATGTGAAAGCGTATGACAGCAGCGTTGTGTATTCTAGAGAGCACACGTTTCGTCAATCGTTCCGTGCGTATGGGTGCACTTGGCAACGTTGCATTAATACCGTATTTGTACTATTTTAACCTTAGATTTAATGTCATGTCCACGAAATATGGTTATGTGTTATAATTTATTGTATAGTGTGACTTATTCGTTTATTTAACTTCCTCTATATAATAGATTGTGTCATTTAATATGAAAAGTGCTGCTATCACAGACTCACAAAAAAAGCTCTAGTCGAGTATCTGAAGAATAGACTTGATGTGGTTTCAGGGAAATTTTCGGCAAACTTTACAGCCAAGCATGCTGAAAATGCTTGGCAGGAAAAACACAATCACTAACACCTTTATTGGAATAGTTAAATCAGTCTGCCTTTGTGGTGCTGTCATATAAGGTGTTAAAAGTACTACCAAATACTCAAAGAGATCCTTCGTTAATCTGAACGTTTTACAGAAGTGGTTATTATTAAGTTCCCTTAAGGTATCAAGCACATTTCTTTCTGCAGGTGCATTATTATTGACATAATTATTTTCTGCATTTTCTAATGCCACCAGCAGATTAAGATAGACTAATTCATCCATCGCTATGTAGAATTTATTAGAAAAGCGTCGCAAAACGGTCGGAGTAGTCGAAGCGTGTGGTTTCGAGCGCTTGTTATAAAACGTGTGCTTAGCAAGCGTGTTACGTTTAATTCGTGTGTCCAGAATACCGATTTCTGACTTCACTCGCTTCGAACGTGTGGCCTTCAAAAAACGTATGATTAAGAATAGCACTCCTTTTTCAATTATCATCTGCGTCTGGCATCAAAGCACCAAAAAAAGATCATTCACTTGAAGAATTTTCGTCCTTTTTAGGTTATTGTAACGCCGTTAATTATATACTGTCAAATAATTTTAAAAACCCCGCCATACAGCTATTAGCGTCAATGAACTCTGAAGTAAGCTACAACTTTTCTCATACGTGGAGAGATTTTTTTAGGTTATGTTGACATTATGACACGTGTGGGATTAACAAATGGAGAATTACGTGATTTGTTGGCTGTCAACAAACTCTGAAGGAAAGAAAAATTTGTTAGGTTACATTGACACATCAAAGATTGACAGATGGTGGGGGGGGGCTTAATCATGGAGGGCGCTTTAAACGAACCCTGCACAGAGTCTTCAACGTGAAGCACCTTGTGACGCAGTACTACAATATGTGTCACTTATTATGGGGCCTTTAAATGCGGAGCTTCCTGTAGCGCAGCCCTATTTTAATTTCCCGCCATTTTGAAAAGTTTGACAGGTCACTTCCGTTCTAGAACATAGATAGCTCTAACTACTAAAATTATCGATGCTATTTTCTCCAGAAAAAAAGAAAAATAGACAATCTGCATTATTTATTTATGTATTTATACTTGGATAAAAACGATGCTGGTATAAATTTCAGATTAGTAACCAGCGACATAATTTTGGGTTTTATTATTATTATTATTTTTATGATGACAAAAATCATATACCGAATCATCTCACTATAATTTTGTTAAAATTGGTTCATTTTTATACTAACATTCGAATATTACAACGTGCTCGCCTCTACACTAAATTTACTTTCAATTTATTTCTCATCTATCGGAGCCGAATACCTGAGGTTAGGCTTCCGTCAGACTTTTGGTGACATTTCCAGATAATTACTTGTCAAGGCCGGGATTTATTTGTAAGTGTGAGTGATATATAGCTTGATTTGGTTTCGCGATCAAGAAAGTCAGGCGAAGTCACATCAAGTTAGCGTTGCTACTACTACACAGATTTCGAATAATATTTTTGATACGACCCGCAGAGTTTATATAAAGTAGTCTAATAACTAAATTAAATTTTAATGAACTGATAGTAATTAATTTTTGGTATTTTTGTAGTCTTGCGTTGTAGATTATATCTGTTTTTTTACATCTTCATATAATTGTCCCTGCGAACTATTTTCGAATCATCGGACAAAGTGCGACCTTCAATAACTCTATCATCGTATCAAGAATAAATTGTTCCCATTATTTCTTTTTTCCGTTTCATTGACTTTATCCACTCAACATTCTCACAACATCCATACACATATACGCCAAAGCTCCCTATCATCCATTGACGTATCCTGATATTTTTAACAAGTATTATTTCCCACTGAATAATTTTTACCCTTAATAAAAAAAAATACAGCAATAAAATTATTATAAACTGAATGTCGTAAATGTCAATAAATAATATCAACATTTGGCTACTTAACCCAACTTCTAGATTTATAGTAACAAGAATAAGAACTCAAATAAATCTTTTTCACTTAGAGGCCAGTAGCGGAGCACTCTTGGTATTTGCCCAATCTACCGTAAAGTAATTTTAATTGCCAGAATCAAAAAAATACAAGGATGGTGATGATAATAACAAGAATGGCAAGTGGATTAACTAGTATCAATTTTAATCCATCTAGGCCTAGTATTATAATTTTAAACGTCTCTCAAATAAATAGTTGGTAATAAAGGAATTAATAATACCATTTGTTGAGAAAAAATTTCCCCCTAACAAGGTTCTTGTTTTCCCAAAGCTACGCCACATTGGCCATACCCGATTCAGAGCTGCTTATCGCGTCCTATCTGCCTTAGCCCTTAGTCCTTCGCCCTTAGCAGGGTCCGAAACGAAATTCCCGGCTATAAAAACAGCCAGGCCTTTCATGGCATATTGGATATCGGATCATTTCGGCCGATATGATTTCAGCTCGAAGTGTGTCTGTATAAAACGAGGCGTGGTTGACGAAAATATACGTAGCGGGTTGTTTTTTTTTTTCAGATGGATAAAAGGATAATTTTTTCCGTTTCTTTGTGGCATATTCAACTGTTTGTGCGTTTAGAGAGTGAATGGATATGGTTTTTTTTTTCAATAAAAGCTTAAAAAACAAGCTTTAAGGAAATGGAAATATGTCTCTTTAACTTTGTATTTTAGATTATTATCATTTGATATAATAATTATTACAGAAATAAAAATTTACTCACTTAGGTTGATTTATTTTTTAAATATACTACAGCTTCTAGAAATAAAAATAAGTCTATATATGGAAAATGGAAAAATTCATCAACAAAAATTTAAATAAAATAATAATGGTATGAATATAATCGTTCAGAGTGGTCTATCTCATAAAATAAATATGTGTTCGTATATAAAAGAAAGTTATTTTTCCCTCATAAAAATTTTCATACAACCCACATAAGATTGCTCGTATAATAATTTCTAACATTATTATCATATCCATGTGTAGGAGTTAGCAACTTGTTTGAAACTTCGACTATAGCGGGAGTTCTCCGGGAAGAACAGGACACATAAAGCAGTTGAGAGTGTGGTTTCTCGAAAGCTGGTTAATCTCTGGCCCCCAGATGAAGTGATTTACGAACGGTAATTACCGTAATTCGACCAGAAGTTTGTGATTTCCGAATTGCGTGAGCCGCTGGGGACAAAGTTTTCCTCCAATTTTTGCCAAATTAATTACTAAGAAGACACTAACATAATGAGCGAGAAACACACGTAAAATAAATAAGATAAAAAAATAAACTTCTTTTTATTTTTTTACAGTTATTAATAGGATTTTCTTTAATACATCCTTACAGAACTAATTCTTTGTAATTTCTATTTTTCTTTTTTATATTTATTTATATTTTATTTCCACAATTAATTATCGATAAACCATCGATTTGGTCCTTTAGATACGGATCCAATTTTTTTTTGCTAAAATTTTAATACTATTTTAGTAGTATTAATAGTAATTAAAATGTTTTTTGTTTTCTTTGGAACGCCTTAGTCTCCATCTAAGATGTGTTATTTTGCGGTTTGCGAGCCCGAGGCAAAGTAAGTTCCTGAATTGTTTGCAAGTTTTGCGGGCCGAGTACATCGAGTTGAAGCCAACTTTAACCTTAAGACGTCGACGGTATAGAACGTAAAGCACGGTAGAGAGTATGTATGCGGTTTCTAGAAGGCCTGTTAATCTCTACTTCGTATATGAACTGATTTACTTCGTATATGAACTGATTTACTGACTATAATTGGGTTGTAATACCATTTCTAAATATACTGCAATGAAATCCAAAGTTTAGGATGTTAAATTAATAGTTATTAATTATTTAGTGTTTTAGCTAATAATTATAACGTGAAGGTAAAATTTTATTTTTAATTTTTGTCTATATACATTCTGCCACTCTGAACGATTACATTCATAATATGAATTATTTTTTGCTGAGCCACTAGACTTGAATTTTGATAAATAATTAACGTTGGGTGCATCCACACTTAATTTTGTATCTAATAATCTTTTTTGTCGTAACAATATTTTAGTAAGTCTGAAAGTTTTCGATATAATGTTATTCAAATTAAATTCTGTTTTACATCAAGCTTAACATGAAATAAATTTCAATTTATATTGTTAACGTTTTCAACACTTTTTCGGGGTATTATTCAATTCGTATATGAAATCCCCGAGCATAATAATCAACAGACCGATACACAGAAAAAAAATGTAAAACACATTATTCGCGCTCACTGAATATATGAATGTCTAAAATCCAACAAAAAAATATTTACTTAGGTCCAGCTATGTGTGAGATCTCATCCAGGACTGTATTCAGAGTTTTATTTCGTTTAAATTATTAGAGAAAATATTTGTGTATTTTTCAGTATATTTTATTATTAAGAATATAAAAAAGGGGATTCTTTTGACTATGATATATTACGTTCTTTTATCCATAAAACAACCACAGATATCATCGCTTTAGTATAATTTATTTTATATCCAAAATAATATCAAGTATCATTAAATGTTGCATGTATAACATGAACTTCAGCTTTTAACAAATACTTAGTCATTTTATTAAATGAACATTGTCGTGTTTGGTGTCTCAATATTCAAATAAACATTATTGATTCAGTAAATAAAAGCGAACTTGTTTGGTATTATAGTGTATAGTTTTGTGTGAGCTTAAGGACACTTTAAACGCTTCAAACAAGTGTAATTTTCATAATTTTAATATTAAAGAATAGTTTACTCCAAATATGTTTACTTTAATAGTTTTTTGATGGTAAAATATCAACAAAATGTTTGTATGAAATTTGAAATTAATGCATATTTGTTTAATATAAGTGAGCAAAGTTTTAGTTCAAATGTAAAAATTACTAGATTTTGATCGCACTAAAATAATTATTTCAACGCCACTAGAGCTCAAGTTTGCGTGCAATAACGAAAAATAAAAAAAATGAAAAAACGGGTTGTGGAAAAAAAATAAAAATATTTGTGTGCGTCAGTTATTGTATCCACATAATTTATCTACTTTTTTCTGTTTTTGAAAATTGGAAATTTTAATATAGAGTAATGTAACTTAAGCAATTTAGAAATTTTTATGTAGAATGAAATTTTCTGACAAATTGATAATAAAGGCCATGGGAAGTAAAAATAAAAATTACAATGATGATGATGATAATGGTAGTAAGGACAAACAACTTGGGTTAGTTTTTTATGCGATGGGATATTTTGGTGTACTATGGTGTAGCTTGGCGATTTGGATACTTTTACGAAATTTTTTGACAAGTTAAAATAAATACGGTAGAGAATTACTTAGAACCCACATAGCTTATCTACTAATTTTTTTTATAACAAAAAATTGGATATTTTAATCTGAGATAGTGTAACTTAGGCGATTTACAAACTTTCATGAAGAATAAAATTCTCTGACAAATTGATAATAATGGATAAGGAAGGAAAAAATAAAAAAATTGATAAGGATGATAATGGGAGTAAGGAAGCATAGTTTGGGTTTGTTTTTTTGTGGAATGGGATATTTTGGTGTGGTATGGTAAAGTTTACGTGATATCGAAATTTTTATAATAATAAGTTATAATAAGGGCTGCATAGAATTACTTAGAACCCATATAGCCTATCTACTAATTTTTTTGTAACAAAAAATTGGATATTTTGATCTAGGATAGTGTAACTTTATCAATTTATAAACTTTTATAAAGAATAAAATTTTCTGACAAATTGATAATAAGGGCTGTGGGAAGAAAAATAAAAATTTTGTTGGTGATGATCATGCTAGTAAGGAAGAACAGTTTGGGTTAGGTTTTTTCTGCTAAGGGATATTTTGATATTCTATGATATAATTTAAGTGATTACATTATTTTATGAACAATAAAATTTTCTAACAAGTTAATACTAATGCGTATGAAAATGCTAGTAAGGAGGATCAGTTTGTATTAGGTTTTTTTTGGGCGGTGAGTTATTTTGATGATGGTAGAGCTTAGAAAAAATAAAAATTTTCTTAGTGCGTCAGTATATTGTTGCACTCCAATAACTTATCTTTGTTTTTTGGATATTTTGATGTGGATTAGTGTAGGGAAAAACGAGGAAATGGAAAGTAAAAAAAATGATGATTTCTTTAATAAAATGAATTTCAAACTATTACATAGTGTACTAACAAGTAAGTAAAAACTAAAATTATTGTATATTTTATATTTTTAACATTAAAATACGATCTAATAAATTTACAATATTAATAAAAATAATTAAATTAAAAAGTTTAATTTTATTAATAGTCACTATAAAATTCCTCTTGAATTTCCCACAAGCTTTTTCCTCTAGTTTCAATAATGGTATTTTTAAAAACAAGACAAAAAAAACTAATAATCCAAGACACAAATAAGATCATAACAGCACCAATTTCTGAGTAAGACGAAATATAAAGAAAAATGAGTATAAACGGTATAATAAATAAACCTGCAAGATAATGACTAAAAAATAACGAAAAACCTAATAACCATACTTTAATTCTCGTGGGATAGATTTCAGCAAGGATAACCCATAATAAAGCTCCTATTCCAATCTGATAACAAATAAGGTAACAAACAAATATAACAGGTATTAACCAGTTTACGTAAGGCATTCCTATAATATCCAAACTATAATGCATACAAAATATTGCATATAAAATTGTCATACATGTAGTGGAAACTATAAGAATTGATTTTCTGTTAAATAAATCAATTAAAATTAGAGGTAGAAAACGACTTAAAATAACACTGTATACCAAAATTTGTGGAAAACTTTCCACATAAATATACATAGCGTGATAAACCCACGTACCTATTATAATAAATCCAGTTGCTAAAGCAAACCATGCAAAAATTAACAATCCAATTCCCATTTTAAATGTATGTAATAACTCACTAATTTTCATTTTTTTCTGTTCTTCAATATCATCAATCATTTCATCTATTTCAACATCTATACTTGAATCGCCATGTCTGAATGTATTAAGAGCTTTAAATGCTTCATCAGATTTACCTTTTAATATAGAATATTGAGGAGTTTCTTCGCAAAATATTAATATCAGTACAAAAGATATACAAAGTATACTTAAAGAAATATAAAATCTATATTTATATAAAAAACTGATGTAAAAGAATCTAATTATAGTCATAGTATCCGGCAAAGTTATTAGAATTCCTCGTATTTTCGGAGGTGCTATTTCACTAACATAAGTTAGAATAACAATCATAGCACCCATTGAAGTAAAACTACTTAAAATACGCATAGCACCGTGATCATGTATGATTCTAGCAATGAACAGTCCGATTACCAATGATAAAACAATTATTAAACTAACTCTTCGACCGAAATGATTCGCTATTAGGGCAAAAACTGTGCAACCAGCTAACGCCAATCCTGTATTCTGCAGAAGCGGCAAAATAATCTCATAAAATACCACCTTAGTGTGACTCCAGTTTAAAATTGTTTCAATGTAGACCTTCTTGGGACGCTCAGTGATATTTACTTCGAATAACTCTTCAAAAACGTGAAGCATTTCGCTAGTTTCGTTCTTTACAGTGTTGAAATCCAAAAAGCTTGGCGTAGCCATTAAACACACTAAAACAAGAACAAAATATGTTATTTAATATCATATTTCACTTGAAATATTGCTCAGAGTAGAGTAACTTTGCTCAGGGTAGAGTAAAATTGCTTAGGGTAGAGTAATTATGCTTAGGGCAGGATAAGTTTGGTCAGGGTAGGGTATTTTTGATCAGTGTAGAGTAACTTTGCTCAGGGTAGAGTAAAATTGCTAATAGTAGAGTAATTTGGCTTAGGGCAGGATAAGTTTGCTCAGGGTAGGGTATTTTTGCTCAGTGTAGAGTAAATTTGTTCAGAGTAGAGTATCTTTGCTCAGTGTAGAGTAAATTTGCTTAGTATAGAGTAATCTAGGTTAGGGTAGCGTAAGTTTGGACAGGGTAGAATATTTTTGATTAACGTAGAGTAAATTTGCTCATGGTATACTAAATTTGCTGAGGATAGAGTAAATTTGTTTAGGATATTGTAACTTTGCTAGAGTAAAGTTGTCCAGCATACGGTATTTTTGCGCAGGGAAGAGTAAATTTGATCAGGGTACAGTAACCTTGCTCAGGGTAAAGTAAATTTGGTCGAAATATCTTATTTAAAATCATATTTCACTTGAAATAATTTTTATTGCTCAGAGTAGAGTAACTTTGCTCAGGGTAGAGGAAATTTGCTCACGGTATACTAAATTTGCTGAGGATAGAGTAAATTTGTTTAGGATATTGTAACTTTTCTTGAGTAAAGTTGCCCAGCATATGGAATTTTTGCGTAGAGTAGATTAAATTTGATCAGGGTACAGTAATTTTGATCAGGGTAAAGTAAATTTGGTCGAAATATCTTATTTAAAATCATATTTCACTTAAAATAATTTTTATTGCTCAGAGTAGAGTAACTTTGCTCAGGGTAGAGGAAATTTGCTTAGTATAGAGTAATTTTGCTTAGTGTAGAGTAAGTTTGGTCAGGGCAGATTTTATTTGCTCAGCATAGAGTAAATTTGCTCATGGTATACTAAATTTGCTGAGGATAGAGTAAATTTGTTTAGGATATTGTACTTTTCTAGAGTAAAGTTGCCCAGCATACTGTATTTTTGCGCAGAGTAGAGTAAATTTGATCAGGGTAAAGTAAATTTGGTCTAAATATGTTATCTAAAATCATATTTCAATTGAAATAATTTTTATTGCTCAGAGTAAAGTAACTTTGCTCAGGGTAGAGTAAATTTGCTTAGTGTAGAGTAATTTTTCTTTGGGTAGAATAAGTTTGCTCAGGGTAGGGTATTTTTGCGCAGGGTAGAGTAAATTTGTTCAGGGTGCAGTAACTTTGGTCAGGGTAAAATAACTTTGGCCATGGTACGGTGACTATGATCAAGGTAGAGGGAAAGAAGAGAAAAGTGGGACAAAAACAATATTTTTAAAGAAAAATGGAATATAAACAATAGTTGCAAAAAAAATGGGACATAAAACAAAAGTTTGAAAAAAGAAGGGGATAAAACTCGATCATAAAAGAATAGTAAAAAAAAGGTGGAAAAGAAAATAGTTGTAAAAAAATGGGACAAAAAGAAGGAAAATAAAAGTGGGGCTAAAAATAATAATTATAAGAAAAAGAAAAAAAATTGGCAAAATAGACTAGTTTGAAAAAAAAGAAGAAGAAATTAGCGGCATAAAAAATATTGAAAAATAAGTGGTGCAAAATACATTATTGGAAAAAAATCACTGGAAAACAAAAATGGGACAAGAAAGAAGAAAAGGAAAAAAGAAAAAGGGATAATAGCTAAAATAGACCATTTTTTTTAGCTAGGCAAAAAACATCTTCAGGGACTTCTCGAGTTATACAGGAAAAACAAAAAATGCTCATTTTGGCTTTTTACGTATAGAATTTTTATTTAAACATATCAAAAAATCAAAATGAAAACTTTTATTGCATCTGAAATTTGCTACAAAACTGTACTAATAAATTTTTTACATGACGTTTCATGTCTTAACGGCCAGCATCAAGTTATTTTTTTAATATGTACCAAAAATTTATCACTTTAACGACGTTTTATCTAAAATAACTAACATCATCAGTGTCAATAATTTACTACGGCTATGTTGTTGTTCTTTTGTAAAATCGTTTTAATTTCGTCAAAAAAAATATATTACCTAAAAATTTCGATAAAAAATTATCAAAATAGTAAATTAAACAAGCAGAAAAATAATAGACCTGCGTCGTGATTAAAAAATATTGATAGAGAATTTAAAGACAAATTCAGTGACTTACATTTTCTACGACGTTTTGCATGACAAATAATCATCATTATCAATAATCTATTAATACGGACCTGATTTTTAGCTTATGCTAAAAGGTGAAAATAATGAAAAAACGAAAAATTTAATGTAGGACATAACTACATATATTCAAGAAAATAAATTTTAAGTATATACATATCTATTAAAAACTAATTATATTTAAATTCTTAATCAATATTTTTTAATCACGACGCAGGTCGATTATTTTCTGCTTGTTTAATTTCTACTATTTTGATATATATTTTTATTCCACTGATAATTCATGTATTTTATCGAAATTTTTATGTAATATTATATTCACATTGACAAAATTAAAATAAGATTAAAAAAAACTACGACAGGACGGTAATTAAAAATTATTGTCACTGATGATGTTAGTTTTAGATAAAACGTCGTTAAAATAATAAGTGTGATATATTACTGAATTTGAATTTTAAGTGTTGATGAATTTTTATAAAAAAACAATAACTTCATATTTTCATATTTTTTTAATAAAAATTTTATTCTTAAAAAATCAAAAATAACATTATTAGTTTTCCCTGTATAAACTGAAGAAGGGCGAAAGTCCATGTAGATTTTTTTTAGGACAGTGAAATGCTCTCAAATCTAGTTAAGTTTTATCCCATTTAACCGCCTCTGTATCTCTTACGGTTTCCTATATAGCAATGTTATCCATTTCAATTTTAGACATCCCGTATATTAAAATATCCTCAGAAATGTCTCTTTTAAATATAATCATTTTGGTAAAAAAATGCAATATTTTTCGATTTTTGTTTTTTCTCTTTAAAACACAATTATTTTAAAATTGTGAAAAAAATTCTTATAGTATTATAAATTGTCATTTAAATTGCGTTAAACTAAATTTACTATATTACATAGTTTTCTTTGTTGACAACTAATATTTTTATATTTTAATGATTTCTTTAAAGGTTGCAATATTGATTCAAAATCTGCATAAATAACAAATGGAAGTTTTTGTATATAAACAATCCTTAAATAAAAAATAACCTTTTATCGTTTTTTCTGTAATAGCATTGAAAGTTTATTATTGCATAAATTTAAATTCGATGAAATAAATTTAATAAACATTTATTTAGAAATCAAAACCATCAAAACAAACATATCGTAATTTTTATTGAACGCTGATAACCTTTCAAAAGCTTAATAACTTGTTTGTAATATTCTGGCTATGGATTTAAACGAATAATAAACTACATTATTTTTTTTATTGTAAATAAACAATATTGAATGTTTACAAAATATTTCGCCCCGCCCCCCCTTTAATTGGCCAAATTTGGTATGAATCGATAGATCTTGGTTTTTTTTTTTTTTTTTTTTTTTTTTTTTTTTTTTTTTTTTTTTTTTTTTTTTTTTTTTTCATGGGGCAAGTGCCCATTCAGCCAGTGAGAGATCTTGGTCTAATTAGTCTAAAAGCCTGCCCCATGAGGGATTTTGATTTGTTTGGTGTCAATCGATACATTTTTAATTAGTCTAAATTAATTAAAATTATATAAGAAAAATCCAGGTTAAAAGATATAACATTTTAAAAAAGCACCGCTATTAATTTTTTTCTCCAAATAAATAACGTCGATTTGATTTGTATACTAAAAAACTCAAAATCGCAAAGAAGACGCTACTTTCGCCATTTTAATGGGCTGAACTTCGGTTTACTGGAAATCTGATATGGAAAAAAATTGTATGTCGCGATTCGGAAAAGCGCTGTTGTCAAGTTGGTAACTTCGAATTATTGGAAATTTCATATGAGGATTGTCCTTTGCAATGATATCTGAATTTTGCAGAAATGCGCTGTTGCCAAGTTATGGGCGTTGGAAATCATTGAGAGATTTATGGAAACTGGTAGTTTGTTTGACCATCCTCTACCGTTACGTCATAATCGGTGACATATTCTGCTGTTTTAGGTTTGTCATATATTATTTGAATGTTATTTTACTCTTAACTTCAAAATTAAAATATAACTAATGACATACCTTAAGGATTATTTTCAATGACGCATGTTAAGGTGTGTTTGAATGAATAAATTGCTAATGCCAAAAATTGTATTGTGCTTTATGCGTTTGCGTACCTTTTTACATAACTTTTTAATTTTTTTAACTTGAAACATCCTTTTTTAACTGATTTGTTTCAAATTTCTATCTTGGGATGTTTAACGTACTAAATTAAAAAATTACGGATGATCGAATCGTGATTAAATGGCGAATTATATAATATATATTAAAAATGTATTATAAGATAATATTGGGTTGAACCTAAACGTTGTAGACTGCATTTAACGGTAAAAGCGGTATTAAAGCATCTCTTTCTCTTGAAAAGTAATTAATCAACTTCAAAATTAAACTTTGCTCTTTCTCATTATACCGGGAAAGGCAGTTTGACAATTAACAATTAATTGAACTGTCAAAAATAACATTATTTAAGAAATACGTTAATGACGTCATAATTCCGTCTCATCCATTTCAGGATTGAGAGATTAAGATGGACAATGCATGACGTAACCGCAGCGGATGATTAAACAAACTCTATCAGTTTTTGAAAATGCGCTATTGCCAATTTGGCTACTTCGGATTACTGGATATGGAGATGGTTTAAAGTTGGCATTATTCAATCAGGTGAATCTTAATACAACATTTTTACATTGCGAAAATGTGCTGTAGATACTTTGACTCTACGTAGCATTTTTGTATATCCAGTAATCCGCAGTGACCAACTTGGCAACAGCGCATTTCCGAAAAACAAAAATGGTACCATTTTTTTTAAAATATATTTTAAAGTTTCGAGTCAGATAAATCCTTTTTTAAGGATGGCGGAGTTAAATAGTTTAGGTTTGGATAAGTAAAAATAAGTTTTACCAAAGACTTAATATTATCTCCATATAGAATTTAAAAATCCCGTATGGGGCAAATACTCAACTCCAAAAGTTTTTAAATTTTGATCTAGACATTTGCGCGAAAAAATTTCAACGCATTTAGATTAATTAGACCAAGATTTTTCGATTGATACCAAATTTGGACTACTTAAATGGGGGAAGGGGCAAATACTATACCGCTACCAATATTT
Organism: Neocrepidodera transversa; assembly: GCA_963243735.1. NCBI lineage: Eukaryota > Metazoa > Arthropoda > Insecta > Coleoptera > Chrysomelidae > Neocrepidodera > Neocrepidodera transversa. Next base: position 14,355,196 of record OY725353.1, on the reverse strand, counting down.
TTAATCCTTAATATTTTTCTTAATAAAAAATTCTTCTATATGTAACCAACGTACCTAGACACTATATTATAATAATATTTCGAAACGTTGCAATAATGATTCAAAATCGGTATAAATTACAAAAGGAACTTTTTATATATCGTCGGTCTAATTAACAAATCACGTAACTCATATTTCCCACTTTTTACAGGGGAAACAAAAAACTGATTTATTTTTGTTTTAAAAGTCATATTTTTGCAATAACATATTTTTATAATGATTTTTATTTAATCTTTTTAAGGATTTAACAGTTTGTGCAATAACCATACATTAGCTTAAAAATTACAAAATCGAATCTGTGGAGTTACGAGGTTTATTAATTAGATCCACGATATAAACAATAAACATTAAAATTTACTCTTATGCACTTAATATATTATAATAATTTAAACCAATTATGTTTCATTTAAAAATATCTAAAGTTTTTACCTGTAAAAAGTGCTCCATATAAATTATTTATATATTTGCCTGTTAGAATCATATTTTTCTTTTATAACAAGCAGCTAAATAGTAAAATAAAATTATAATATTATTATGACAGACTTTTACAATTGATTACAACTAATTTGACATTTCAGAAGATTATTCTTATTTTCGACTTTTATGCAATTAATCATTACAGATAACGTCAAAATACATAAATATATAAATTTAGTGATTTGAGACAATTTTAAATCAATAAAGTAGGGTAATAGCCGAATGAATTTTTCCCATTTTGCCAATTATTTCATTACACGGAATAATGTCATTTGCAACTTTATTTCCGCAACGGACTCTTAAATTTGATTGGAGAGGAAGTTTTATTGAATTGGTTTTAATCACGCACGGCATGATAGGAATTCGTTGGTCTTGTGCCTGAGTAAGGATCGTAAAACGATTGTAACATGTAATGTGGTGTTAAGTGTCCACTTGACATAAATTCCCATTAGCAGCAAACGATTTTGATAAAATTTCCAATCAAATAATTTTATTAGTGTATAACAAAATTTTTTAACTGAAAACAAGCGTTAAAATAAAATCACCGGGTATATTAAATTATACAGGGTGTTTTTTTTTAAAGTTTCCACCCCCGATTTAGGCTTACCCAATAATTTTTGGCAAAAATGGCGAGACACGTCGATTTATGATTTGAGGGGGACAAAATTTTTGATAACAAACATCACTCTAACGTCAACCCCCTTCACCCCTCGCTCCTCAACTTTAAAATTTAAATAGGGAACATACCATATGTGGCTCATCATGGAAAAGGTAATTCAATGCAGAATTCAAATCACTAAGTTTAATTTTTTACTACCCCCTTGAACAGAAATACAGGGTGTTTTTTCCTACCCTCACTTTACTCTCGCACAATAATTTTTGAGAAAAATAGTGAGACACGTCGACTTTCGATTTAAAGGAAACTAAATTTTTGACAAAATTTGTCGCTCTACCTTAACCCCCTTCATCCCTACCCCGTAACATGAAAATTTGAATGGGCGATACACCATGTGTAGCACATCAGAGGAAAGGTAATTCAATGGAGAATTCAAATCATACCCTTTATCCACTGCTAGGACAAAAAAACATTACATAATTTGTATCAATAATGTTATCAGTTTATTGTTAGGTATTTAAAAAAAGGTAAAAATAAAAAAAATTACAGCAATTGCTCAAAAAGTTGTCCATCGTGTTCTAAACAAAAGTCAAGTCTGTCTTGGAATTCTTGTCTAACATTTTGAAAAATTTCCCTATGAATTAATTTATTGAGGTTCTCTTATAATTCTGAATGTGTGGATTTTTAAATTTTTTGCTAGTCGGCACTATTAAGGTACTTTTTAGGAACTTGTTCATTTATTTTTCTGAATTATCAGCAATTCACTTTTTGTTTTTACAAAAAATAAGAGTACCTTTGGCAAAAACCAACCTATAAACTCACTTGTTTAAAATTATTTATCAAATAAACATTGAAAATGATCTACACTAGAGCACAGACAATTGAAATGATTTTCATTTACGGCTCCGCGAACAGATGTTCGAGAAGAGCTGCTACTCTTTTTAATGAAAAACATCCTGGTTTTCAAGTAAGTCATATTAATATTAGAAAACTTGTTCTGAAGTTTGAGGAAACTGGATCTGTAGTAAATAAAAAAAAGACGGCAATTAGGGTATTGGACGAAGTAACAGAAGTCGAAGTTCTGGGAAATTTTGCAATGGAACCAGCATCTTCTCTTCGCAAAGTAGCCTCTAATACTGGACTTTCAGTTTCATCAGTTCGACAAGTACTAAAAAATAATAAATATGGACCTTACAAGATGAAAATCCATCAGCAACTTCATGAAGATGATCCGGATAGAAGAGTTCAATTTTGTGAGGAAATGCTCGCATTGATTGATAACACACGTACAGTTCAAAATAATTGTTTTTCAGATGAGTGCACATTTTTACCTCTCGCCCTTCAGATAAGAGAGGTATAGGAATCATGCTAAAAATTGGGTAGTGAGTTTTCAATGGATAAACACGTTTTAGGGTCCCTAGAATACGATTTTTATATTTTCGCGATGATGTCTGTGTGTGTGTTAGTGTGTGTGTGTGTTAGTGTGTGTGTGTGTGTTAGTGTGTGTGTGTTTGGATGGATGTTGTAGTAACGATAACTCAAAAACTACTGAATTAAAAAACTTGAAATTTTGCATACAGGCTTCTGATACCCTAGATTAGATCTGATTAGATTTTGGTGTCAATCGGACCATCGGAAGAGGCACTTGCTATGGGTGATGACGCCATTATTATACAAAACGGCAATAAAGTTTTACACATATATTTTGTATACCCTATAGTTTATTTTCATCGCATTAAAATTTCAGAAACTTTTGCCATTGTTGCCAGATTTACAAAAAAGTAAATTTTTTTCATACTTTTTTGTGCCACCGTGTAAATTTTTTATTCAAACATGGCGAGAGGTCATGTGGTGGCCACATCAGATTTTTTCTTGACGGGTTTGTGAATAAACATAATTGTCGTTACTGGAGTGACAACAACCCTCATGTTTTTGTTGAATGGCATACTCAACATGTTCAAAAACTTAATGTTTGGGCTGGAATACTGGGCGATAAAATTATTGAGCCATTATTCGTAGATGGGAATTTAACTGGTCAAAAATACCTAGAAATGCTAGAAATGACCATTAACCCGCTAATTACTCAGGAGCTTGAAAATCGGGTAGATGAAGTAAGACATCCTGCTCTAGATGAAAATCTATTACATTTTCAACAAGATGGGGCTGGTCCTCATTATAATTTACCAGTCAGACAATGGCTAGATGACCATTTCCCACAACGATGGATCGGTAGAAGAGGAGCAATGGAATGGCCTGCGAGATCTCCAGATTTGACTCCTTGCAATTTCTGGTACGAATTGTAAGAGAATGTCAATCCGTTACTAGGAAAATTTTTCAAAATGTTAAACAAGAATTCCAAGACAGACTTGACTTTTGTTTAGCACACGATGGACAACATTTTGAGCAATTGCTGTAATTTTTTTTATTTTTACCTTCTTTTAAATACCTAACAATAAACTGATAACATTATTGATACAAATTATGTAATGTTTTTTCGTCCTAGCAGTGGACAAATGGTATGATTTGAATTCTGCATTGAATTACCTTTCCTCTGATGTGCCACACATGGTGTATCGCCCATTCAAATTTTCATGTTACGGGGTGGGGGTGAAGGAGGTTAAGGTAGAGCGACAAATTTTATCAAAAATTTCGTTTCCTTTAAATCGAAAGTCGACGTGTCTCACTATTTTTCTCAAAAATTATTGTGCGAGAGTAAAGTGAGGGTAGGAAAAAACACCCTGTATTTCTGTTCAGGGGGGTAGTAAAAAAATTAAACTTAGTGATTTGAATTCTGCATTGAATTACCTTTTCCCTGATGTGCCACATATGGTATGTTCCCTATTTAAATTTTAAAGTTGAGGGGCGTGTGGTGAAGGGGGTTGACGTTAGAGTGATGTTTGTTATCAAAAATTTTGTCCCCCTCAAATCAAAAATCGACGTGTCTCGCCATTTTTGCCAAAAATTATTGGGTAAGCCTAAATCGGGGGTGGAAACTTTTTAAAAAAAACACCCTGTATATAATTAAAATCAAAAATATATACATTTTATGTATATTAAAAAAATTGTTATAAAACAGAATAAAAACTCGAAATATAATCCACAAATATTACCAGTACATTTATACGATGAATGGTAAAAAATTATTAGTTTTAGAAAGCAATAATTAATTTTTTTTATTACATTACCGACCCACCTCCTAGAAGGGAAAGTATTGTGAACAAGCTAAACAAAAATTCGAGATAAAAACGGAAATATCCATTTTCGAATCCCCTGAGACGATTAAGACCATTTCCAGATGGAAGTCTGTCTGTCTGTCTGTGTGTATGAGTGTGTGTATTCTTCTACGATAGAGGCCACACGTTTAATCCGATTGAGCTGAAATTTGGTATAGGGTTACCCGTCGGAAGAACCCGTTATTTTTGTACGACATCTGTCAAACGGAAGTACCACTATCAAAAAATGACAGCTCTTGAAAAACTCTTTTTAGAATTTAGAACAGTCAAAATTATTTCTCCAATTATCACCTGTCAAAAATAAAAAAATGTCACAATTTCAAACTTCAGCATTAAATATCTGAAATAGTATCAATCCGATTGGGCTGAAATTTGGTATAGGCAAATTTTATACTTTGGCGACTTTACTATTTCTTTAATTAATCAACAGATAAAACATTTATATCAAAATATTGAAAATATACTGGAAAACTAAACACTGTGATTTTATAAAACATTTTCCACTTGTCAAAAATTTTCCATGAAGTTTGCTTCCAATTGTTTTAAAATAGATCATTAATTTTCAAAAATTTGCAAAATTTTTATTTCTCAGTAATTTTCCTGGTAAAATATATCTTCAACAGAAACTTTTCTCCATTTTACACTGGTGATAACCACGTGTTTGTATCTCCTTTAATTTTATAGCTAAAAACGTCAAAGTGGCACAATGTTCATAAAAATAACAAATTTTATACGTTGATGACTTTACTATTTCTTTAATTAAATAACTGCTATGAAATTTATATAAAAATAATGAAAATATACTAAAAAACAACTTTCTCCTTTTTACACTGGTGAAAACCAAGTGTTTGTATCTCCTTTAATTTTATAGTTATAAAAGTCAAAATGGCCCAATGTTTATAAATATTACAAATTTTATACTTTGGTGATCTTACTATTTTTTTAATTAAATAATAGATAAAAAATTTTTATAAAAATATTAAAAATACACTAAAAAACTAAACAATGTGATTTTATAAAATATTTTTGCATGGTCAGAAATCATTGATGATTTTTCCTTTCAATTATTTCAAAATAGATCATTAATTTTCAAATATTTGTAAAATTTTGATTTCCCAGTAATTTTCCGGAAAAAATATTGTTTCAATAGAAAATTTTCTCCTCTTTACACTGGTGAAAACCGTGTGTTTTTATCTCCTCTAATTTTATAGTTATAAACGTCAAAGTGACACGATGTTTATAAAAATTACAAATTTTATACTTTGTCGACTTTACTATTTCTCTAATTAAATAATAGATAAAAAATTTTTATAAAAATATTAAAAATAAACTAAAAAACTAAACAATGTGATTTTATAAAATATTTTTGCATGGTCAGAAATCATTGATGATTTTTCCTTTCAATTATTTCAAAATAGATCATTAATTTTCAAATATTTGTAAAATTTTGATTTCTCAGTAATTTCCCGAGAAAAATATACTTTCAATAGAAAATTTTCTCCTCTTTACACTGGTGAAAACTGTATGTTTTTATCTCCTCTAATTTTATAGTTATAAACGTCAAAGTGACACGATGTTTATAAAAATTGCAAATTTTATACTTTGTCGACTTTACTATTTCTCTAATTAAATAATAGATAAAAAATTTTTATAAAAATATTAAAAATAAACTAAAAAACTAAACAATGTGATTTTATAAAATATTTTTGCATGGTCAGAAATCATTGATGATTTTTCCTTTCAATTATTTCAAAATAGATCATTAATTTTCAAATATTTGTAAAATTTTGATTTCTCAGTAATTTCCCGGGAAAAATATACTTTCAATAGAAAATTTTCTCCTCTTTACACTGGTGAAAACTGTATGTTTTTATCTCCTCTAATTTTATAGTTATAAACGTCAAAGTGACACGATGTTAATAAAAATTACAAATTTTATACTTTGTCGACTTTACTATTTCTCTAATTAAATAATAGATAAAAAATTTTTATAAAAATATTAAAAATAAACTAAAAAACTAAACAATGTGATTTTATAAAATATTTTTGCATGGTCAGAAATCATTGATGATTTTTCCTTTCAATTATTTCAAAATAGATCATTAATTTTCAAATATTTGTAAAATTTTGATTTCTCAGTAATTTCCCGAGAAAAATATACTTTCAATAGAAAATTTTCTCCTCTTTACACTGGTGAAAACTGTATGTTTTTATCTCCTCTAATTTTATAGTTATAAACGTCAAAGTGACACGATGTTTATAAAAATTGCAAATTTTATACTTTGTCGACTTTACTATTTCTCTAATTAAATAATAGATAAAAAATTTTTATAAAAATATTAAAAATACACTAAAAAACTAAACAATGTGATTTTATAAAATATTTTTGCATGGTCAGAAATCATTGATGATTTTTCCTTTCAATTATTTCAAAATAGATCATTAATTTTAAAATATTTGTAAAATTTTGATTTCTCAGTAATTTCCCGGGAAAAATATACTTTCAATAGAAAATTTTCTCCTCTTTACACTGGTGAAAACTGTATGTTTTTATCTCCTCTAATTTTATAGTTATAAACGTCAAAGTGACACGATGTTTATAAAAATTGCAAATTTTATACTTTGTCGACTTTACTATTTCTCTAATTAAATAATAGATAAAAAATTTTTATAAAAATATTAAAAATACACTAAAAAACTAAACAATGTGATTTTATAAAATATTTTTGCATGGTCAGAAATCATTGATGATTTTTCCTTTCATTTATTTCAAAATAGATCATTAATTTTCAAATATTTGTAAAATTTTGATTTCCCAGTAATTTTCCGGAAAAAATATTGTTTCAATAGAAAATTTTCTCCTCTTTACACTGGTGAAAACTGTGTGTTTTTATCTCCTCTAATTTTATAGTTATAAACGTCAAAGTGACACGATGTTTATAAAAATTACAAATTTTATACTTTGTCGACTTTACTATTTCTCTAATTAAATAATAGATAAAAAATTTTTATAAAAATATTAAAAATACACTAAAAAACTAAACAATGTGATTTTATAAAATATTTTTGCATGGTCAGAAATCATTGATGATTTTTCCTTTCAATTATTTCAAAATAGATCATTAATTTTCAAATATTTGTAAAATTGTGATTTCTCAGTAATTTCCCGGGAAAAATATACTTTCAATAGAAAATTTTCTCCTCTTTACACTGGTGAAAACTGTGTGTTTTTATCTCCTCTAATTTTATAGTTATAAACGTCAAAGTGACACGATGTTTATAAAAATTGCAAATTTTATACTTTGGTGACCTTACTATTTTTTTAAAATTTCCAACCATATACAGTGTGATAATTATTAAATAAATAATTAAAAAAAATAATAACTTACCATCAATTCTATGATGTCCTCTCCCATGACTAATAACACCTCCTGTCAAAATCCCCATAACCACATTCACCATCAAAAACAACATTTTCCAATAAATTATCATTTTTTTATTAATAAAAACTTTATCAATAACATATACGGCCCGTTATCGGATACGATACGTAACTGAACCGTCACCGGAGCCGCCTCTTCGCCAAACCGTTAACCGCCGCTTCTCGCACCGGACTAAAACTACTACCAACGCCGATGAGTTTTGGTGTTGTTGGAGTAAAAGAAAGGAGAGATTTTGCAGTTTGGGGGAAGCGCGCGCTCTCCTTGGAAACACGTGCTTTGAGCTGCTGGAGACGGGACAGTTCTAAGATTGGGTTTGGGAGATGAGGCGGTTAATAATAAAAAGTTTCTATAAAATTTACCAAAACTAAAATATTTATTAAAAATTTTTACATTTTTATATATTTTATAGAACAATATTAAACATGATTAATTTGATTTAAATAAGGGCGCCATCCATTTAATAGTGTTTTTTATAAAATTGGAAAATAAATGGGAAATAAAAACCGAATATCGGTTAATTAAATAAATATTTTTATATAATTTTGTCTTTTTGACTCAGTAACAAGGTTATTTTTCTAACACATTTACACGAAAAAAATTTATCTATTGAATATCTATAAAATTCACACTTGTCAAATGTCAGTTTTAATCAGCATTTACGATTTTGTTTTATGAAGAGCATTCCCTATTTGTCTCTATATTTCCTATATTTCCCTTTTTTGCATCTTTTCTCGATTTTTCCTATTTTCCTGTATTTTTCATTATTTGTCACTATTTTTCACTACTTTCTCAATTTTTCCCTAATTCACCTATTATTCCGGATTTTTCCCTATATGTTCCCATTTTTCTATATTTCCCTGTATTTCTCTATATTTTCCTATTTTAGCCCATTTTCTCTGTTTCTCATATTTCTTCTTATTTTTCCCTATTTTTCGTTTTTTTTTTCTATTTTCCCCTATTACACCCTATTTGTGCCTATCGGTATGTATTTTCCCCATTTTTACATATTTTCTGTATTTTTCTTTATTGTTCTTTATTGTTCTTTATTTTTCTCATTTTTTCTCTATTTTTCACTATTTTTTCCTATTTTCCCATATTTTTTACTTTCCCGACCCACCTCCTAGAAGAGAAAGTATTGTGAACGAGCTAAAAAAATTTTCGAGATAAAACGGAAATATCCATTTTCGGCTGCCCTGAGACGATTAAGACCATTTCCAGATGGAAGACTGTCTGTCTGTCTGTGTGTATGTGTGTGTACATTCTTCCACGATAGAGGCCGCACGTTTAATCCGATTGAGCTGAAATTTGGTATAGGAGTTTGGGCTACCCGTCAGAAGAAACCATTAGTTTTTGTACGACATCTGTTAAACGAAAGTATCACTATCAAAAAATGACAGATGAAATATGTCACGGAATTGGACATGCAATATGTCATTTGAAAGCGCTTGAAAAAATCTATTCAGAACAGTCAAAATTATTTCTCCATCTGTCACCTGTCAAAAATAAAAAAATGTCAAAATTTAAAAATTTAGCATTAAATATCTTAAATAGTATTAATCCGTTTGAGCTGAAATTTGGTATAGGAGTTTGGGTTACCCGTCGGAAGAACCCATTAGTTTTTGTACGACATCTGTCAAACGGAAGTATCACTATCAAAAAATGACAGATGAAATATGACACGGAATTGGACATGCAATATATCATTTGAAAGCCCTTGAAAAACTCTATTCAGAACAGTCAAAATTATTTCTCCATCTGTCACCTGTCAAAAATAAAAAATATCAAAATTGAAAACTTTAGCATTAAATATCTTAAAAAGTATTAATCCGATTGAACTGAAATTTGGTATATGGGTTTGGGTTATCTGTCGGAAGAACTCGTTGTTAGTTTTTGTACGAGATCTGTCAAACGGAAGTATCACTATCAAAAAATGACAGATGCAATATGTCACGGAATTGGACATGCAATATGTCATTTGAAAGCCATTGAAAAAATCTATTGAGAACAGTCAAAATTATTTCTCCAACTGTCACCTGTCAAAAATAAAAAACTGTCAAAAGTTGAAACTTTAACATTAAATATCTGAAAAGTATTTGTGGATACTCGTCGGGAAAGTTTTGGGGCTACACAACCAATTTTCTTATTTTTTCTGTTTTATTATTTTTTGGTATGTAGTTTCCCCATTTTACCTCTTTTCTGAATTTTTCTTTATTGTTCTTTATTTTTCTCAATTTTTCTCTCTTTTTCACTATTTTCCTATTTTTTTTTAATTTTTATTATTTTTTTCTATTTTACTTTATTTTCCCTTCTTTTTTGCCGTTTTTTCCTATTTTGTCCCTATTTTTTTAATATTTTTTTTTCGCATTTTTCCATGTTTTTTTCAAATTTTTCCTGTTTTTCAATATTTTTCCTTATTTACTTTATTTTCTCCAATTTTTCTTTATTTTTCCATATTTTACTTTTTTTTTCTTATTTTTAACTACTTTTACCTATTTTCCCCACTTTTCCTCACTTTATTTTTGCTCGTTTTCCGTGATTCTCCTATTTCTTCTTATTTTTCCCGATTTTTCGTTTTTTTTTTCTATTGTCTCCTATTATTCGATATTTGTCCCAATTTGTATGTATTTTCACTATTTTTCCTCTTTTCTGTATTTTTCCCAAATTTTCTTTATTTTTCCCTATTTTTCACTATTTATTTTTATTTTCCCATATTATTTTCTACGTTGTTCCTATTTTTTTCCAATTATTTCCCATTTTTTATTTTTTTTTCTATTTTAGTTTATTTCCCCTCTTTTTCCCCGTTTTTTTCTTTTTATATGTTTTTTACTCTTTTTTAGATTTTTCCTCATTTTTCCATGTTTTTTCTATTTTTAAGTGTTTTTCAATATTTTGCCTATTTTTTAACTATTTTTCCCTATTTTCCCTTCTTATAATTTTTCACTATTTTTCCATATTTTTTCTATTTTCCCCTATTTTTTCCCAATTTTTTTTGAAAAATCATCAAAAATTTTTGACAAAACAAAAATGTTGTGTAAAATTACATTTTCCAATTTTTTGTTGCACTTTTATATAAAAATCAGTATTTGTTATTTAAATAGTAAGGTCGCCAAAGTATAAAATTTGTAATTTTTAAAAACATCGTATCACTTTAACGTTTTTAACTAATAAATTAAACGAGACAGAAATACGCGGTTTTTAATAATTTAAAGAGGAGAAAATTTCCTCTTCAAAATATATTTTGTGCTAAAAATTATATAAAAATCAATTTTTTACAAATATTTGAAAATTGATGATCTATTTAAAAAAAAATTGGAATGAAAAATCATCGAAAATTTTTGACAAATTAACAGTACCTTGTAAAATCACATTGTTTGGTTTTCTACTGTATTTTCATTATTTTTATATACATTTTTTACTATTATCTAAATAAAGAAATAGTAAGGTTGCCACAGTATAAAATTTGCAATTTCTATAAACATCGTTTCACTTTAAGGTTTATAATTAAAAAAACTGATGGAGACAGAAACACGCAGTTTCCACCAATAGAAAGAGAAAAAAAATTCCTATTAAGGGCCCGTCTCAAACGAAAAATTACTAAAAAAATGCAACTTTTACAAATATTTGAAAACTGATGATCTAATTTGAAACAATTGGAAGAAAAACTCAAAAAGACTTTTTGACAAATCAAAAATGTTTTGTAAAATTACCATCTTTGACTTTATAGTGTATTTTTATATTTTTATATTTTTTTTATCTGTGATTTAATTAAATAAATAGTAAGGTCGCCAAAGTATAAAAATTTGCATTTTTTATAAAAATCGTGTTACTTTAAGGTTTATAATTAAAAAACTGAAGGAGACAAAAACACGCAGTTTTCACCAGTGGAAAGAGAAGAAAATATCCTATTAAAGGCCCGTTTCAAGCGGAAAATTACTAAAAAAAATGCAACTTTTGCAAATATTTGAAAATTGATGATCTAATTTGAAACAATTGGAAGAAAAACTCAAAAAAACTTTTTGACAAATCAAAAATGTTTTGTAAAATTACCATCTTTGAATTTCTAGTGTATTTTTATATATTTATATATTTTTTTATTGGTAATTTAATTAAATAAATAGTAAGGTCGCCACAGTATATAAAATTTGAAATTTTAATAAACATCATGTCACTTTAAGGTTTATAAATAAAAAAATGAAGGAGACAGAAACAGGCAGTTTTCACCAGTGGAAAGAGAAGAAAATTTCCTATTAAAGGCCTATTCCACGCGTAAAATTACTGAAAAGTGCAACTTTTGCAAAATTGATGATCTATTTTGAAATAAATGGAAGGAAAACTAATTAAAAATTTTTTTGTCCAATCAAAAATGTTTTGTAAAATTACCTTATTTTGTTTTCTAATGTATTTTCGTTAATTTTATTAAAAATTTTTATCTGTTATTTAATTAACGAAATAGTAGGGTCGCCAAAGTATAAAATTTGCAATTTTTATAAAAATCGTCTCGCTTTAAGGTTTACAATTAAAAAATTGAAGGAGACAGAAACACGCGGTTTACGCTATTGGGAAGAGGAGAAAATTTCCTGTTAAAATCATGCTTGACGCGAAAAATTATTAAAAAATTAAAAAGTTGCAAAAATTTGAATATTGATGATATAATTGAAACAATTTTAAAGAAAAATCATCAAAAATTTTTGACAAATCAAAAATGTTTTGTAAAATTGCGTTGTTTAGTTTTCTAGTAAATTTTTATTATGTTTTTATATAAAATTTTTATCTGCTATTTAAATAAAGAAATAGTAAGATCGCCAAAGTATAAAATTTCAAATTTTTATATACATTTTATAACTTTATGGTTTATATGTATAAAATTTAAGGACACAGAAACACGCGGTTATCACCAGTGGAAAGAGGAGAAAATTTCCTATTGAAAACTTATTTTGCGCGAAAAATTTCCAAAAATTCAAAGTTTTGCAAATATTTGAAAATTGATGATCAATTTTAAAACAATGGGAATAAAAAATCATCGAAAATTTTTGACCAATCAAAAATGTTTTGTAAAATTACATTGTTTGGTTCTCTAGTGTATTTTTATTATTTTTATATAAAATTTTTATCTGTTATTTAATTAAAGAAATCGTAAGGTCAAAAATTTGCAACTTTTAATAACATTGTGTCACTTTAACGTTTATAACCTAAAAATTAAAGGAGATAGATACACGAAGTTTTAATCAATGCAACGAGGAGAAAATTTCCTATTAAGTTGCTATTTTACACGGGAAATTACTAAACGTCAAAATTTTGCAAATATTTGAAAGTTGATTAGCTATTTTGAAACAATTGAAAGGAAAAATCATGGAAAATTTTTGACAAATGTAAAATGTTTTTTAAAATTAAAGAAAGTAAAGTCTCCAAAGTAAAAAAGTTGCTTTTTTTTTGTCTTCTTGTGACTTTAACGTTGATAACTAAAAAGAGACAGAAACACGTGGAAAGAGGAGAAAAAATCCTATCAAAAGTCTATTTTTGCGGAAAATTACAATTATTTATAACGTAAAACTAAAAAAAAACATTTTAAAATTAAAAATAAAAATCAATAACCGAACCAATATAATAATAGAGAATATATTTTCTTAATTAGAAAAATAACTGCGTTGTAACTTTAGAATAAATATTGATTAAATAAAAATTGTATTATCAATTACATTTTCAACATGAAATAAACCAACAATTTTTATAATGATCATATTTTTATGAAACAGAATAAAAAATTATCAAGATTTTTTATTGTAATAAAATCCATTAAAATTGACCTCTTGTAAAATTAGTATTTTACTATAAATAATAAAATATATCATCCGATTAAAATGGCGTTTAGAATTTGTATAGGAAATGGTTAAAAATTATCATACACGGTAGCAAAAAAAAATGAAACTAAACCAACCAAGTAATTGATATAATTATTTACAGTTGTTTATTAGGTCAATAAAATTTATATAACCGTATTCGGTGACATTTGGATTGCTACAAAATAGAACCATTTTTTTTTTTTAGTGAAAGTGTTTAGTTTTTTTTAAAGTAATGTAACGTCACTGGCGAATCCTAAAAGCAGCCCCGCCATGAAGATAATTCCCGGAATGTTATCGGATTTCGATAAATATGTGTACCGGTTAAAGAGGAGTGTGATGCTCTTTTCTTTTGTTGATGTCGATAGCAATGTCGTTTGTGGAGATAAAAATCTGTTTTTTTGTCCGTGTTCGCCGTTATGTGAATCTGGAAACTTCTCGATATTTGTTCGTTGAGAAAGTGACTGGAATTCGAACGAGAGATAACAGTAGTTTTTTTTACATAAAACAGGGATAAATCGTGTTAAGCCTTTTCTTAATACCGATTTCGGGGTACATAGATTTCGTCGCCTTGCAAAAAACACATCTTGATAAAAATAAATCTTTAAATTAAATTGAAGAATAATTAAAGATTTACTGTACTAGATATGTCCATATATTTTTTCCTTTCCCGGACCCATCAAAGGCAAAGTATAGTGAACGAGCAAAAAAAAAATCGAGATATCGATGGAAATATACATTTTGAGGTCCTCCAAGAAGATTGAAACCATTTCCAGCGCATGGTCTGTCTGTGTGTCTGTGTGTGTGGGTAATCTTCCACGATAACTGCCGAACCGTTTAACCAATCAAACTGAAATTTGGTATGAAGGTCGGTGTGTGCCTGGAATGCGACCATTAATTTTGGTTTAAATTGGTACAGTAGAAGGTCCTCAAGACCGACAATGATTAAATACGCATGTAACAATTTTTTGTTTTTTTAAATTTTAAGGATAAAGTTTTAGAGAATAAAATTCCCTACAACTTTTGTCTCAAGCTTTTTCCAGAATTTAAAGTAGTTGCGCCACTAAAAGGCGCGTAAAAAATGTGCATGTATGTTTTCTCTAGTTTTTCTTGATTTTTAGGAGAAATAATACACTTAAGTGCGAAATAATGTAATACAAAGTTTTAGAGAATAAAATTACCTACATCTTTTGTCTCAAGTTTTTTCCAGAATTTCCAATAGTTGCGCCACTAGAGGGCGCGTAAAAAATGTGCATGTATGTTTTCTCTAGTTTTTCTTGATTTTTAGGACAAACAATACACTTAAGTGCAAAATCTTGTAGTACAAAGTTTTAGAGCATCAAATTCGCTACAACTTTTGTCTCAAGTTTTTTCCAGAATTTTCAATAGTTGCGCCACTAGAGGTAGCGTAAAAAATGTGCATGTATGTTTTCTCTAGTTTTCCTTGATTTTGAGGACAAACAATGCATTTAGTGCAAAATTTTCTTATGCAAAGTTGTAAAGCATCAACTTTTCTTTAAATATTATGTTTAACGTTTTATCGAATTCCTTATAGTTGCGCCGCTAGATGGCGACTGTTTGCCAAAGTATAAAATTTGCAAAACATTTAAAATTCCCTACAACTATTGTATGAAAAATTTTCCCGAATTCCCAATAGTTTTCACAATTTTTTAATTATAAACGTTAAAGTGACCTGATATTTGTAAAAATTTCAAATTTTATACTTTGGCGACCTTACTATTTCTTTAATTAAATAACAGAGAAAAAAAAATTATATAAAAATAATGAAAATACACTAGAAAACTAAAAAATATGATTTTACAAAATATTTATGATTTTCCAAAAATTTTCGATGATTTTTGCTTCCAGTTGTTTCAAAATAGATCGTCAATTTTAAAATATTTGCAAAAATATTGATTTTTCAGTAATTATCGGAGTGAAATAGGTTTTTGATAGGAAATTTTCTCCTCTTTCCACTGGTGAAAACCGCATGTTTTTCTCTCCTTTAATTATTTAGTTATAAACGTTAAAGTGAGACAATGTTTATAAAAATTGCAAATTTTATACTTTGGCGACCTTACTATTTCTTTAATTAAATAACAGATAAAAATTTGGTATAAAAATGATGAAAACACACTATAAAACGAAACAATGTGATTTTATAAAACGTTAATGATTTTTCAAAAATTTTCGATATTTTTACTTTCAATTGTTTCAAAGTAGATCATCAACTTTCAAATATTTGCAAAATTTTGATTATTCAGTAATTTTCCGAGTGAAATCGATTTTGAATAGCAAATTTTCTCCTCTTTGTACTGGTGAAAACCGCATTGCTCTAAAAATTTAGTTATAAACTTTAAAGTGACACGATGTTTATAAAAATGAAATTTTTTACTCGGGTGACCTTACTATTCTTTTAATTAAATAATAGATACAAATTTTATGTAAAAATAATGAAAATACACTAAAACACTAAACAATATGATTTTAGAAAACATTTTTGATTTGAGTAAAATTTTCAATGATTTTTCATTTCAATTGTTTCAAGATAGTTAATCAGTTTTCAGTTTTCAAATATTTGCAAAATTTTGATTTTTCAGTAATTTCCCGCAAAAACAGGCTTACAACAGTAAAATTTCTCCTCTTTGCACTGGTGAAAACCGCATATTTCTATCTTGTTTAACTTTTAAGTTATAAACGTTAAAGAGACACAATGTTTATAATAATCGCAAATTTTATACATTGGCGACCTTACTATTTAGCTAATTAAATAACAGATAAAAAATTTATATAAGAATAATGAAAATACACTGCAAATTCTAAAAAATGTGATTTGATCATTTTTTTACACTATTTTCCCCCCACTCTTTTTCCCCTAATTGTTTTAATGGATGGTGGGTAATTTTTTTCCTATAATCCCCGAACATTTTTTTTCCCCTACTATTTTACTAATTTCTTTAAGTTTCAATTTGTTTCCAACTTTTTTTTACTTCCTGTCCCACCACTTTTTTTCCTTAAGTGATTTGATGGATAGTGGGGGATTTTTTTCCTATAATCTCCCAACTCTTTTTCCCCCTACCATTTTACTAATTTTTTGAGTTTCAATTTATTCGCACTTTTTTCTCTTCTTGTCCCACCATTTGTTTCCCTTAATTGATTTGATAGATAGTGGGGGATTTTTTCCCTATAATCCCCCAACTCTTTTTTCCCCTAAACATTTTACTAATTTTTTAAGTTTCAATTTTTTCCCACTTTTTTCATTTCCTGCCCCACCACTTTGTTTCCCTTAATTGATTTGATAGATAGTGGGGGATTTTTTTCCTATAATCCCCCAACTCTTTTTCCCTATTAATTTACCAATTTCTTTAAGTTTCAATTTCTTTTCCAACTTTTTTTTACTTCCTGTCCCACCACGTTTTTTCACTTTATTGATTTGATAGATAGTGGGGGATTTTTTCCTATAATCCCCCAACTCTTTTTCCCCTTCAATTTTACTAATTTCTTGAAGTTTCAATTTTTTTTCCAACTTTTTTTTACTTCCTGCCCCACCACTTTTTTTCACCTAAGTGATTTGATGGATAGTGGGGAATTTTTTCCTATTTTCCCCCAACTATTTTTTTCCATACTATTTTAATAATTTCTTTAATTACAATTTTTTTTTCCTGCTTTTTTAACTTCCTGTCCCACCACTTTGTTTCCTAATTGATTTGATAGATAATGGGGGATTTTTTCCTATAATCCCCCAACTCTTTTTCCCCCTACCATTTTACTAATTTTTTGAGTTTCAATTTTTTCGCACTTTTTTCACTTCTTGTCCCACCACTTTGTTTCCCTTAATTGATTTGATAGATAGTGGGGGACTTTTTTCCTGTAATCCCCCAACTCTTTTTCCCTATTATTTTACCAATTTCATTATGTTTCAATTTTTGTTCCAACTTTTTTTTACTTCCTGCCCCACCACTTTTTTTTCACCTAATTAATTTGATGGATAGTGGGGAATTTTTTCCTATTTTTCCCCAACTGTTTTTTCCCATACTATTTTACTAATTTCTTTAAAATTCAATTTTTTTTTCCTGATTTTTTAGCTTCCTGTCCCACCACCTTGTTTCCTAATTGATTTGATAGATAGTGGAAGATTTTTTTCCTATAATCTCCCAACTCTTTTTTCCCCTACTATTTTACTAATTTCTTAAGTTTCAATTTTGTTTCCAACTTTTTTTTACTTCCTGCCCCACCACTTTTTTTCACTTAATTGATTTGATGGATAGGGGGGGATTTTTTTCCTATTTTCCTCCAACTATTTATTCCCCTACTATGTTACTAATTTCTTTAAGTTTCAATTTTTTTTCCTACTTTTTTCACATCCTGTCCCACCACTTTTTTTCACTTAATTGATTTGATGGATAGGGGGGATTTTTTTCCTATTTTCCTCCAACTATTTATTCCCCTACTATGTTACTAATTTCTTTAAGTTTCAATTTTTTTTCCTACTTTTTTTCCACCATTTTTTTCCCTTACTGGATTTGATGGATAGTGAGAGATTTTTTCCTATTTTTCCCGCCACTATTTTACTAATTTCTTGAAGTTTAAATTTTTTATCCAATTTTTTTCCACTTCTTTCCCACCACATTTATTTTTCCTTTAATTGATTTGATGGATGGTTAGGGATTTTTTTGTTCCTACTTTTTTTACTGTTTAATTTTTTTTTTAAGTCAAAATTATAAAAGGCCGCCACTGCGTATCTCCCGATACGGGATGGGGATGGCGAACAGTGGTGAAAAATAAATCTCGGTGTGCCCTGGCAGACAGTTTGGTGCTCATTCCGACGCATCGTTATTTCCGTTTCGTTTTTCCGATCTCGATGGCCCCAAAAGACTCAATCTGTTGACTTTAATCTTCCATTCGCTGTCTCATCGATTTAGAGGGGGAACAGGTTCTATGGGGAGAATTTCAGATGATACACGCTTGCCAGAAATTGAGTATGGACCTATTGGAACGAACTGGAAATAATATAGACTCGCAAAATTACTTGTTGATAATAAATTTACATCTCTGGCAATTTTTTTTGCCGTGAAAGTATGAAACTTAAATAAACACTTAATTTACCTAATAAATCAAATGTGTTAATCTTGTCTGTTCAAAAATGTTTATTAACAAATGATAAATGCCCTTTTATGGACATTCATAAAAAGTTAAAAACTCGTCGAAAACTTCCAAAGCGGGTGAGTATAGTGCTTTTCGCCTTGCCATTAAAATGACGAAGTAGACCCGGTCCAATGTTCAGGTGGACAAAATTTGATAAAGTTATACAAAATTGTACTTAATATTTTTTCTGAGCCACTAAGTTTAAATTTGAATAGAAAATTAACGTGGGCAACAACTAGAGTTTCTTTTGTACTTAATTGTTTTTTTTGAACCATTAGGCTTAAATTTGGATAAAAAATACAGGAGTGAATTTCAACACCCTGAACCTAACGTAGATACCGATAAAGATTTCGCTGGCGAAAATGAGGGGGTATGATTCATAACCTAACAGGTCACAAATTACTTGCCCCTGCGGAAATAAAATTTATGATGGGTAGCAATTATGAAGACGTTTTTATAGAACTATCTACACAGTCATATTCAGTGATAGATAATCAAATTGAAAATTAATCATCGTCTGTGTCTTCGACATAGCAAAATTCTACTTCTTCAACGTCAAATAATAATATAATGTTAGACGCCTGGATAAAAAATTATCTCCATGTTAAAAAAAACAGAGTCTGAATGGATTGAAGATCTCCAGCCTAAGTCATTCCGTTCTTTACCAATATTACTATTAGCAGTTTGAAAAAATTTCTTGTATAGATATTTTCAAATTAATTTTTGATGATGAAATCATCAACTATTTGGTAGGAGAAATACAAAAGTACGGCCAATATTGTAATAAACCAGATAAGAAAATCACTTCATCTGAAATACAATATTTCCTGGGTGTCATCATTTTAAGTGGACATGAAAGATGATTCCAAAAAATGTTCAATGCGGCGAAATATATTCTACAAATCGAAAAATTTACCTATTTTACACACAATATCCATATGGACGCTTCGGATAAAGCCTGGAAAATATTACCTCTTATGAATAAAATAAAAAGCCTATGACGAAGTGATGATCAAGTACTTTGGTTGGCATTAATGCAAGAAATATATCCCTGGTTAGCCAATACGATTCGGGTATAATATGTGGTGTCTAAATCCATAGGTCAGTATGCTTATTCAATGATATCAGCTTCTTTTAACTCGTTAACAATAGCCTCCATTTCTTCGTCACCTTAATGAGATTCAATCAAAAAGCGAAGACGATCGATAAGTTTGTTAGGATCATCCCAATAAATTATTTTCTGTTCCGGTTCTTCATACCTAAATGTGTGTTTCTCCGTCAAACTGGCTATCGACACATTTGGAGATTCTTCCTTAGGTTGAAGGTCATGTGCAGCTTAATTCGCTTTTAGGCTAATAGGATTTCTTTTGGTAGCTTTTGATCTATTTTTAAATAAAGCTCTTATAATTGTATTAAATTTACTCCTGCATGCTTGGGAATTCAGGTGGTTGCGACACTTTCTATGTTCTCCTGTCAGTTGAAGTATTTGCTTATATAGCTGAGGTTCCACAGGCGTCAAATTCTTAGAGTATCTGTATAATATCAAATTTTGAAGTCGTCGGGTATTTTTATACTTGATCACCAACATTTATGTTCTCCTCATAAAATTTTAATTTTTAATTACCTAGAATCAACTTGTTATTTACATTACAAGGACCATACGCTGGTAGTCGGTTCATTAAATGTTTCCATGTTCTCTAGAGGTTCAGTTATTACTGCTTATTACTGATTTATAGATCAGTATTTCATTTTCATTAGTCAGATATGAGTTCATTCCGATTAGCCAGTATAGATCTTTGTGTTTTAGTTCTAGCTGTTTTCTTTTTTAATTATGTTCTACTTCTAATTTAATTTATGGTCCAAGTATTTTACGGATGTAGTCTGTGGTATTTGTGTGCTATATAGATAGAAGAGCACTGATGAGATGATAAGATTTGGTCTCGTTTATTTTTATGTTTCACTTTTTGAGCCACAGTTCAAGAGAGTGTAGATTACTCGTAAAATTTTATAAGAGATGGAAAGTGTGACTGTATCAGCAGCGAATGTTCCTATTAGGATGTTTAGCGAGGTTGGAAGTTCTGAGGCATATA
Source organism: Neocrepidodera transversa (assembly GCA_963243735.1). Classification (NCBI taxonomy): domain Eukaryota; kingdom Metazoa; phylum Arthropoda; class Insecta; order Coleoptera; family Chrysomelidae; genus Neocrepidodera; species Neocrepidodera transversa. The sequence goes on along the minus strand of OY725353.1, from coordinate 14,334,316 downwards.
TCAAGTATAGTAAAGGACCCAAAACACTGCCCTGAGATACACCAATAGTTTACTGGTAGGAGTATTCCTATATGCCAAACACGATCAAATATTTGTCTCATAGGGTAAAGCGTTTAATATGAAGTACGTTATCCTATGGCATTGTACTGTGGAGTAAGTATGACGAAATCCAAATTGATAATTTTGTATGAAATCAGTCTTTAATCTTTTGAGTATTAATTTATCAAGCAGTTTTGAAACAGTTAATAGACAAATTATAGACCTGTAGGTTGTGACATTGGGTGGATCTTTACCAGGTTTAAGGATTAAGATTATATCCGCTTGGTGGGGCCAATACTGTGTTCTCAAGATTGCATTAAATATGTATGACAACAGTACTTTACCTTTTTGTGGTAATTGCTTCAGCATTTTGGGTGTAATTAGGTCCATGCCTGGCGCTTTCTTTGTATTAAAAAATGATCTCTTCTTTTATTTCTTTGGTTGTGATAGGGTGTATTAACTAATCTGTCGTTACTAGTAATTCCAGATACTCCAGTATTTCTGCGCTTAGTGTGATTTTTTGGGGTTTGAATACGTTGGTAAGATGTCTTGCAAACACTTCGACTTTATTCTTGTTACTTTATGACTATTGGTCTTGTGTATTTTCGGTTCTCAAGGGTGCTGAAGTTGTCATATGTTTACTTTTAGATTTGACTGCATTTCAAATTGAGTTTTAAATGATTCTTCCCTCAATGTTTTTAATTTGGATTTGAGTTGGTTACTAAGTCTGTTGAAGTCTTCCTGCAATTGCTTGATAATCTTGTCCGTCGCAATCTCAATATCAAAGGTTCATACTTAGGTTTATTTTTTCAATTAAATCGTTTTGATATTCTGACCAATGTGTTCTGAGGGGCTAGTATTGAATATTAGTGAAATTCAATTCATAAGTGAAATATTTCGATTTCTAGTTCACCATCGAAACGCTGTACCTAGTTTTGAATTGTAGTGAAATGAAATTTTTATAAATTCACATAAACGAATTTAATTCGAACGACACACTATGGCAATAATGGAATATCTGTAAAATAGTTCAAATGATTAACCAATGACGTCATATACATATGTATATTAAATGTCAGTGTGATTAACATGGAGAAAATGAGAAGATTAATTCAGGTTAAAAATAAAAGTGCCAAAGATTATTTATTGGTTTGTAGTAAAAAAGAAAGTAAATATGAAGTAATAGAAAAAAATATTTAAAAATGAAGAAAAATATGGAAAATGGAGAACATAGTTAAAAATAGGGAAATAGAAGGGAAAATAGGGAAAAATGGGGAAAATTGAGGAAAATAAGACAAAATATGAAAAAAAACAAGTACACATAAGGAAAAATAAAGAAAATTGGAAAAAATATTAGAAAACAGAAAAATAGCGGAAAATATGGGAAAAAGGAATAAATGGCAAAATAGTCAAAAAGCTATATCCAAAAATAAATATGCTACAAAACCACAACATCAAATATGATGACTCTAACCAAATAAAATTATATTTCGCAAGTGAAATGAGCATTTCGACAGCCAAAGTGTATCCGAATTATATCTGTGAAATTTTTTCGAATGTGAAATTATCACATGTGAATTTAATTGAAAACTTGGGTTGAGTGAAATATGAGCAGTTCCAAATATTCCAAATATTTCAAAACTGGAGTTGTGCATTTTCGGCTTGGATTGGATATGGATTGGACAGGGACTAATAGTTGCTATTACTCGTGAGTAATCCGATGACAAATCATAAGAAGGTACAATATCTGTAGCAAGTGGAGAAAATTCCAACTACTACAAAAAAGTCTAGCAAATCAGGTATTTTCTTTGGGTCCGTCGGCCAATAAGTAGCAGTTCCTGTGGATATATGTGTATAGTGTTAGGATTGCATGAGGTTAAATAACTCTCTGCCAGGAATCAAGGGCTTAAAGTTTCAAAAAAGTTTTCAAAACTTTTTTTTCTATATTGGTTTTCGGGGTATAATAGATGGCGATGGCTGTCAAAAATGAGCAGTTTAACTCGATTATATATGGTGATTATATGTGATGTTCCTTGTCATACTTTGGTAAATCGTCGCAGCGTAATTGTTATTTTATTATGATAGCCCTGTCCCCATATGCAGACCCATCTGGGTGGTTTCTGTAATAAAATTTATATTGAGGTATAGTCTGTGAAATGGGTTTCTCTAACTAATAAAATATCTATCAAAGTTTGTTGTGAAAATAGTTGTACTTCGTCCTTGTGTTGAGAGAGGCCATTGGCCTTTCATACTTAAGGCGGGACTGCACCAAACTGGTCAAGCCCGGCGGCACATGCGTCCTTGCTGCCGGCATAACATGTCACGGCTTGCTGAGTCTTTCTATAATTTTACTGCAATTTTTAATGCAACGCACGACTCATGATAGAGGCGCTGTATAGCAGTACATAATGTAATTGAAAAATGTGCGTAATACTACCATGTAGGCACAGCGCATTTAGATATGCCACGCGCCAATTAATAATTACCAAATTTAGTTGCTTCTTTATTTCTCGATACTCGGCCCACGTGCTACCTAACCTCAAAAACATTTATCGCACCAAAATATAGTGGTGTTTAGCTACTTTAAAAAGTATTTTCCATATAAAGGATGTCATACAAAGCTACGACTACGTAGATTCAAATAATTGTTCTATGGTTGTATGCTCAAAAAAAAATTACCATGCATTTCTGAAACAAAAGCATCATACTAAATGCCTCGAAATTGTAGAAAGAATCTATTCATGTATAATAATGGTTTAATGCCAATGCGACCGAATTGCACAATGTTAAGGTACGTCCATAGTGCACCAAATGCCCGCCTGTTTCAACCGGCTCAATCCGTTTTTACCAGCTTTTACCGGAATCAATTATTGTTTCTTTTCTCGCTTCCTGCTTCACCTGCTCCATCACTTTGGTCTAGAGCTTCAGACTGTTCAAAATATATTTGAACGTCTCTTTGTCCATTCGGAAATAGTCGTTAAATTTATCGGACTGGGTCGTACGTTATGGAAACAACGTATGGAATTCACTTACTAGCTATTAAAACATATAATGGATAGCTCCATGATACCAATTGAGAAGTGAGCAATACGTTTCCGCAAGCTGTGCACTATGACTACCACCTGCTGGAGTTGGACAGGTTCACGAAGCGGTAAAACCTGCCGCGGATTAAAGCCGGCGAGCGGAAAACCGGAGGCGCTTTACTATGGACGTACCTTTACGCATTTTTTTCTTGCACCGCTCAATGGCGCTGTATCGTAGTAAGCAAATAATAGAAACGTTTTTTCTACATTCTGTACTGTTGTACAGCGTCACTGTCATGGGTTGTGCGTTTCATAATAGTATAGTATGTAAATACGGCGCGGGGCTAGACCAGTTTAGTGGTGTCCAGTCTTTAATAACTTAGACATTGTTCCGTTTGCTAAGTAGCATTGTTAGCATATTCAGGACCGTGCTATTTTGTTGTTGAACATTATTGTAAATTTTTCTAAAAACATATTAAGGGACGTACCTGATTAATTACTATTAGTTGTATTTTGTTATACTGATGCTTATGAATAATTTTGTATTTAATAATTTTTTTCTTAGTTGATAGATTTGCTTCGGTTAAATACTCAATATGTATAGTAACTAGAATTTGTTTTGCATAGTTTGTTTAACCATCCTCTGGCATTAAGGTGTGTTTGTATGAATAAATTGGTAATGCCAAAATTATATTTTGCTTTACGCGGTGAGTAACTGTTTATATAATTTAGTAATTTTTTTAACTTAAAACCTCCTTTTTTCTTAATTGATTTGTTTTAAATTTCTAGCTTGGGGATGTTTAACGTCCCTGAGCATGATTTTTGACTAAATTAAAAATATTGCGGATGATCGAATCGTGATTAAATGGTGAATTATATGATATATATTAAAAATGTATTATACGATTAAATTTTTGGGGTGAACCCAAACGTTGTAGACTGCATTTAAAGGTAAACACATCATTCCAGCATCTGTTTCTCTTGAAAAGTAATTAATCAACTTAAAAATTAAACTTTGCTCTTTCTCATTATACCTAGAAGTCATTTACGTCAACATTAGTTAAGAAATACGTTAATGACATCATAATTCTGTCTCATCTATTTCATGATTGATAGATCAAGATAAACAATGTATGATGTAACGGCAGAGGATGGTTAAACACACTATACTTAAAAATTATGTTTCTGAGATATATTTTCTCACCCAACTGCTCCACAGTGCACAGCGCCGTTTAGCCAACGTGATAAATTACGGAAATGATTCTCCAGTTAAATATAATTTTTCCGGTAAATTATACCCGTTTAAAAAACTGACCGAATTAAATTTTCAGGAGTGCGGCTGCAGAACTAATTTGATAATTTCCACTACATTATTTTTTGCTCTTCATTTAGAAGTGAGTCAGTCAGGAGGGGAGTCGGAACTCAGCTACATTCGCTACTATCATTAATTATTTTGATATGCACGGAACTGACCTTGTGTCAATTCCAACTTCAAATCCAATTAATTGTTAACATGCGTTCGGTTTTTGTTATGCTTTAACGCGTTAAATTATAAATAATAATAATAATAATAATAATAAATTTATATTAGTCAATTTTAAAGAAACTATCATGCGTTTAAGTAATTAGTCGGCAGTTTGTTGAACCTAAAACAATGGAAAAACATTAAAAACTGGTAAATTGTTTTTTCTACTATTCCAAACAAACATCCGCATTAATTCCATTAAAAATTTTTCCTTCCCCTCACAAATCTTCCTGACCCTCCAAAAATATGGAAAATATTCGCATTCGCACGTTTCCTATATCAATCACCATTTCTACAACAGATACATATCTGCGAGTAAAGATATTTGAAAATCTCCCTTAACAAATATCCGTTCCCCCTTCGACTTTTAAAACTTTTCTACAAACAGAGTCCTTTAAAGAGAAACAGTCGTTTCTAAAAGGAATATTCCTTTTTCGATATTTGATATCCAACGATGGCGTACGTGTGTTAGAACGGCCCCAATAGAGTAAATTTTGTAGTTTTAAGGGTAACGAAAAATCAAATTTGTATAACTTTAACCCTTAACCCTGACCATGTAAAAATATTTAAATTCTTTACTCTTTAATCCTGTCTATGCTATTACAGTTAAGTGTAGTTTTATTAATATTTTTTTAAAACAAAAACCCTGAAATTATGTGCCTAGTCCTTTATTTAAAATTAATAAAAATAATATCTTAAAATTTTCTATAAAGCTTATTTTAATTTATTATTTCCCGCCTTTATACTAATATAACTGAATCCTATAAATTGTGCGCCGTGATCGCATTGGTTCTCTTTTAGTAAAAGTTTTTTATTTCTCCCCCCCCCTCTCTATTCTCCTCCACTTTTTTTAAGCTCTTTCCTCCAGTCTACTTTCCCCTACTTTTTCACTGATTTCTTTATGTTTCAGACTTTTTTCCTTTTCCACTTTTTTCCCCCACTCTATACATATTCATTCTCTTGTTTTCCTCTACTTTTTCCTGTTTTCTTGATGTGTCAAACTCTTTCCCTCATACTTTTTGCTGATGTCCTAATGTTTCAAACTTTTTTCCATCTTTTTCTCCCACTCTTTTTTCTTCTTCTTTATGTGTCAATCTATTTTTTCCCTACATTTTTGCTGATTTCCTAATGATTCATACTTTTTTCCAACTATGTATCCGATTTACCCCCCCCCCCTAATTTTTTACTGTATTCTTATGTTTCAAACTCTTTCCCTCACACTTTTTTGCTGATGTCCTCATGTTTCAAAACTTTTTCCATCTTCTTCTCCCACTCTTTTTTCCTCTTCTTTATATGTCAATCTCTTTCCCCCCACTCTTTTTCACTACTTTTTTGCTGATTTCTTAATGTTTCATACTTTTTCCACCTATGTCTCCGATTTCACCCCCCCCCCCAGTAATTTTTTACTGTATTCTTATGTTTCAAACTCTTTCCCCCACTCTTTTGTTTCATAGGTTTTTTAGTGGTTTCTTAATGTTTCAAACTTTTTCCTTTTCCCCCACTCTACTTTTCCTCTACTTTTTTCATTATTATTAAAACTCTTTTTCCCTACATATTTGCCGATTTCTTCATGTTGAAAACATTTTTTCCAACTTTTTCCCCCACTATATTTGCCCCTACTTTTTTTAATGTTTTCTTTACGTTTTAAACTCTTTCTTCCACTCTTTTTTTCCCTACTTTTTTGCCGATTTCTTCATGTTGAAAATTTTTTGTCCACCTTTTTTCTACACATTTTTTCCCTACTTAGTTTACTGTTTTTTTTAACTCTTTTCGCCACCATTTTTCTCCTCACCGTTTTAGTGATATCTTTACGTTACGTTTTTTCCTTTTCCCTACTTTGTTTTCATCTACTCTTTACTCTTGTATTTATGTGTCTTTCTTATTTTCCACCTTTTTCCCCTACACTGTTTTTCTACCAATTTTTTACTGTTTTCTTTATGTGTAAAACTCTTTCCCCTACTCTTTTTTCCCTACTTTTTTTGCTGATTTGATTATGTTTCAAGGTCTTCTCACCTTTTTCTCCTACTCCTTTTACTGTTTTCTTTATGTGTCAAACTCTTTCCCCCCTTTTTTTCCCTACTTTTTTGCTGATTTGTTCATGTTTCAAACTCTTTCTTTCCACCTTTTTCTCCCACTTTATTGATTGTTTTCTTTTATGTTTAAAACTCTTTCCCCCACTCTTTTTTTCCAAACTTTTTTACTGATTTCTATGTTTTAAACATTTTCCTTTTCCACTCTTTTCCCTACTTTTTTAGTGCTTTATATATATATTTATAAATATGGGAAAAAAGAGGGACAATTTAAAGAGAAGGTGGATGAAACAAAGAATAAGATAAAAAATATAGCGGCAGAAAATGAGGAGAATAAGAAACAGAAAAAGTTGGAAAAATAATTTTAACCTAAGAAAAATAAAAAAGTAGGGGAAAATGTATAAAGCTGAAAAAAATTTGAAACAGAGAAAATTGTAAAACAGATGGAAAAAAATGGGGAAGAAAGTGAAACAAGAAATTGGAAAAAAAGAACGGCAACGGAAAAAAAATAGGGGAAAAAGGATTAAACAGGCTGAAAAAAAATTTGAAACAAAGATTACCGTAAAAGAGTAGGGAAAAAAGGATTAAAAAGGCTGAAAAAAAATTTGAAATAAAGATTACGGTAAAAGAGTACTGGAAAAAGGAAGGAGAAAATGGAACAAAGTTGAAAAAAAAAGATTAAAACAAAGAAAACGATAAAAAATAGAAGAAAAAGGAGAGGGAAAATGGAAAAAGAAGATGGATAAAAATTTAAAACAAAGAATACGATAAAAAATGTAGGTTTTAAAAATAATTTAAAAAAAAGTAAACTATGAAAAAGTTGGGCAAATGGATAAAAAAGCTGAAAAAAATTTTAAACTGAGAAAATTGTAAAACAGATGAAGAAAAAAGGGGAAGAAAGTGGAACAAGAAATTGGAAAAAAACAACTTCAAAAGTAGGGGGAAAATGAGGGGAAAAATGATTAAAGTGGCTGAAAAAAAATTTGAAACAAAGAATACGGTAAAAGAGTAGGGGACAAGGGGGACAAAGTGGAACAAAAAAGTTGAAAAAAAAAAGTTAAAAATGAAGAAAACGGTAAAAAATATGGGAAAAAAGGAGAAGAAAAATGGAGAGGTTCTCTTTTATTAAAAGTTTTTTATTTCTCCCCCCCCCACTCTATTCTCCCCCACAATTTAAGCTCTTTCCTCCAGTCTATTTTCCCCTACTTTTTCACTGATTTCTTTATGTTTCAGACTTTTTTCCTTTCTACCTTTTTCCCCCACGGTATTTTACCTCTACTTTTTTACTGTATTCTGTATGTTTAAAATTCTTTCCCCCACTCTTTTATCTCCATTTTTTGCTGACGTCTTCATGTTTTAAACTTTTTTTCCCTACTTTGTTTTCATCTACTTTTTATTCTTGTATTTATGTGTCAAACTCTTTCCCTACTCTTTTTTTTGTCTATACTTTTTCCTGATTTCTTTATGTTACAAACTTTTTTATTTTTCACCTTTTTCCCCTATTTTGTTTTCTACCAATTTTTTACTGTTTTCTTTATGTGTAAAACTCTTTCCCCCACTCTTGTTTCCCTACTTTTTTTGCTGATTTGTTTATGTTTCAAGGTCTTTTCACCTTTTTCTCCTACTCTTTTTATTTTTTTTTTGTTTTAAACTCTTTCTCCCACTCTCTTTTTCCATACCTTTTATTGATTTCTTTACGTTTTAAACTTTTCCTTTCGCACTATTTTCTCCTACTCTTTTCCACTACTTTTTTTGCTGTGTTCTTTAAATTTCAAACTCTTTTCCCCACTCGTTTTTGTTAATATCTTTGTTTCAAACTTATTTGTTTTCCACCTTTTTCTCCCATTCTATTTTTCCTCTACCTTTTTACTGTTTTCTTTATGTGTCAAACTCCCCTCCTTTTTTTTCCCTACTTTTTTGCTGATTTTCTTTCCAAATTTTTCTCCCACTTTATTTATTGTTTTCTTTATGTTTTAAACTCTTTCCCCACTCTTTTTTTTTCAAACTTTTTTACTGATTTCTATGTTTTAAACATTTTCCTTTTCCACCCTTTTCCCCTACTTTTTTAGTGCTTTATTTATATTTAAAACTCTCCCTTACTATTTTTCCCCTACTTTTTTGCTGATCTCTTCATGTTTCAAACTTTTTTTCCATAGCAAAAGAAATTGGAAAAATGTTTTAAACAAAGGCAACGGTAAAAGAGTAAGGGCAAAAAAAGGGGAAAAATGAATAAAAAGGGTGGAAAAAAATTTGAAAGAAGAATACGGTAAAAGAGTAGGGCAAAAGGGGGGAGAAAAATAACGAAAAAATTGGAAAACAAGTTTAAAACAAAACGATAAAAAATATGGGAAAAAAACAGAGGGAAAATTTAAAGAGACGATGGATGAAACAAAGAAAAAGATAAAAAATATAGCGGCAGAAAAGGAGGGAAAACGGATAAAGAAGCGAAAAAAATTTGAAACAGAGAAATTTGTAACACAGATGGGGAAAAGGGGGAAGAAAGTGGAACAAGAAATTGAAAAAAACAATGGCAACGGTAAAAATGTAGGGGAAAAAGGAGGGGAAAAAGGATTAATAAGGCTGAAAAAAAAATGTGAGACAAAGATTGCGGTAAAAGAGTTGGGGGAAAAAGGGAGGGGAAAAGGATTAACAAGGCTGAAAAAAAATTTGAAATAAAGATTACGGTAAAAAATGTAGGGACAGAAAAGACGAGAAAGTGAAACAAAAAAGTTTAAAAAATAATTTTAAACAAAGTAAACTATAAAAAAGTAGGGGAAAATGGATAAAAAAGCTGAAAAAAATTTTAAAATAAGAAAATTGTAAAACAGATGAAGAAAAAAGGGGAAGAAAGTGGAACAAGAAATTGGAAAAAAACAACGGCAACGGTAAAAAAGTAGGAGAAAAAGGAGGGGGAAAATAATTAAAAAGGCTGAAAAACAATTTGAAACAAAGAATACGGTAAAAGAGTAGGGGGAAAGTGAAACAAAAATGTTGGAAGAAAAAGTTTAAAACGAAGAAAACGGTAAAAAATAGGGGAAAAAGGAGAGGGAAAAGGAAAGAGAAGATGAATAAAAATTTGAAACAAAGAATACGATGAAAAAAGTAGGGCAGAAAAGGAGGAGAAAGTGGAACAAAAAAGTTGGAAAAATAATTTTAAACAAAGAAAACGATAAAAAAGTAGCGGAAAATGGATTAAATGGGCTGAAAAAAAATTTGAAACAAAGATTACGGTAAAAGTGTAGGGGAAAAAGGGAGGGGTAAAGGGATTAAATAGGCTGAAAAAAAATTTGAACAAAAGATTACGGTAAAAGAGTAGGGGAAAAAGGGAGGAGAAAGTGGAACAACAAAGTTGGAAAAAAAGTGTAAAACGAAGAAAACGATAAAAATAGGGAAAAAAGGAGAGGGAAAATGGTAAAAGAAGATGGATAAAAATTTGAAACAAAGAATACGATAAAAAATGTAGGGACAGAAAAGGAGGAGAAAGTGGATCAAAAAAAGTTGGAAAAATAATTTTAAACAAATTAACACGTTGACTGCCAACAACGAGATATCTTGTAGTTTGACTACTAATTATCTGATAGTTGGCAGTCAACGTGTTAAACGATAAAAAAGTAGGGGAAAATTGATAATAACAGCTGAAAAGAAATTCAAACTGAGAAAATTGAAAAACAGATAGGGAAAAAGGGGAAAGAAAGTGGGGCAACAAATTAGAAAAAAAAATTGAAACATAAGGAAAACGTTAAAAAAGAAGGGGAAAAAGGAGGGGGGAAATAAATAAAAAGTCTGGAAAAATATTTGAAACAAAGAATACAATAAGAGTACGGAAAAAAGAGGGGAGAAAGTGTAACAAAAAACTTAGAAAAAAAAGTTTAAATCAAAGAAAACGGTAAAAAATAGGGGAAAAAAGGAGAGGGAAAATGGAAACAGAAGATGGATAAAAATTTGAAACAAAGAAAACGAAAAAATAAGTAGGGGCAGAAAAGAGGAAAAAGTGGAACAAAAAAGTTGGAAAAATAATATAAAACAAAGAAATTGATAAAAAAGTAGGGGAAAATGGATAAAAAAAATTGAAAAAATTTTGAAACATAGAAAACTGTAAAACAGAAGATGAAAAATGGGGAAAAAAGTGAAAAAAATTGGAAAAAAATTGAAACATAAAGAAAACGGGTAGGGCAAAACAAAAATGGGTGAAAAAAAGTTGTAACAAAAGAAAGTTTGAAACATGAAATAATATGGAAAAAGAGCGTGACAAAAATAGAAAAAAATTAGTCATATTTTTAAAACTTTCACAAAATTGTCACGAAAATGCATTAGCCAAAAAAGGATTCCATTGTACATTGAAAAATTTAATTGAAATAAAATGAATTAGAGCCAATTATTTCCCGATGATATTTCCTAGTCGGCGACCAGCCAAAACAAAAACGCCGTAAAAAAAAAACAAAAAAATAAAATAACTCGGAACTAACTCCGAAACCAGTCAGTCCCATTGTTAATTAAACCTCTTTGAAGGAGGAAAACAAAAACTTATTCGAAAAGAAAGAAACAAGAGAAGGCTCAATCAGCTGAGTTGGCCGCATCGCTTTTGTTACTCTCCCAATGGATGACAAAGGAGGCATTGTCTGTGCTTGGAGAGAAAACAGTAGCAAATCTCAAAATCAACTATATATCACGCCTCATTGAGTCGCTCCTGCCATTATTTGGATATTCTGGATTTCCAGAGATCCGGTGTCGAGATATGAAGGTCGCTGGATTTTGGAACCTCAATATTATTTCAATTTATTAATATTTATTATATCCTACTATAAATTTCTCATATTTTCTTAGATATAACTAATTCTAGATTACCAGAAACTAAATGCAAATTTATCCAATCCCATTGGTTAGTTTAAAGCAAAGTTGAATAATCCAATTTTAAATCAACGAAACAATTTATCATTGAAAACTATAAAGAGCCGAGCTATAAAGCACTGTCAACGATCTAACGATTAGTTAAAGCGCTAGTCAGTTTAGCTAACAAGAAGAACCAACCCTAAAGAACATTCAATCTCAACTTATGGAGTAATTATCCTCCTTTGTTAGCGGCAACTTATTTATTTGCTTACCAAGCGGAACCAGAATACAAATAAACGGATTCTGTTTGGATTTCACATACAATTACTTCAATTTCAGCTTTGCGTTGTCTTGAGATTCTGTGGGACGAAGAAGAGAATCCGGGTGGGATAGAGCAGCGCTAACTTCAAAATTTTATTTATTAATAGTCATTTAGTCAGAGGCTATAAATATTTTAATTTGCAAATATGTACCATTTTTTTACGATGGAAGTTTCATTTTCAATTCTATCAATATTTGAGTTTCAGTTCTACGAATATTTCAGTTTTAGATCTATGAATATTTCAGTTATAGTTCTAAGAATATTTCAGTTATAGTTCTATGAATATTTTAGTTATAGTTCTATCAATATTTCAGTTTCAGTTATATGAATATTTCAGTTTCACTTCTATGAATATTTCAGTTTCAGTTCTATGAATGTTTCAGTTTTAGTTCTATGAATATTTCATTTCATTTCTATGAATATTTTAGATTCAGTTATATTAAAATTTTTGTTTCAGTTCTAAGAGTATATCACTTTCAGTTCTAAGAATATTTGAGTTTCAGTTCGGTGAATATTTCAATTATAGTCCCATGAAAATTTAAGATTCAGTTCTATGAATATTTCAGTTATAGTTCTGAATATTTCAGTTGTAGTTCTATGAATATTTAAGTTATAGTTCTATCAATATTTCAGTTTCAGTTCTATGAATATTTCAGTTTCACTTCTATGAATATTTCAGTTTCAAATCTATGAATATTTCAGTTTTAGTTCTATGAATATTTCATTTCATTTCTATGAATATTTTAGATTCAGTTGCATTAAAATTTTTGTTTCAGTTCTAAGAGTATATCAGTTTCAGTTCGAAGAATATTTGAGTTTCAGTTCGGTGAATATTTCAATTATAGTCATATAAAAATTTAAGATTCAGTTCTATGAATATTTCAGTTATAGTTCTATGAATATTTAAGTTATAGTTCAACGAACATTTCAGTTTTAGATCTATTTTAGAATATTTCAGTTATAGTTCTATGAATATTTCAGATATAGTTCTATGAATTTTTCAGTTATAGTTCTATAAATATTTCAGTTTTAGATCTATAAATATTTCAGTTATAGTTCTATGAATATTTCAGTTATAGTTCTGTGAATATTTCAGTTATAGTTCTATGAATATTTGAGTTGTAATTCTGTGAATATTTTAGTTTCAGTTCTATGAATATTTCAGTTATTTTAGTTATAGTTCTATCAATATTTTAGTTTCAATTCTATGAATATTTCAGTTTCAGATCTATGAATATTTCAGTTTTGGTTCTATGAATATTTCAATTCATTTCTATGAATATTTTAGATTCAGTTATATTAAAATTTTTGTTTCAGTTCTAAGAGTATATCAGTTTCAGTTCTAAGAATATTTGAGTTTCAGTTCTGTGAATATTTCAATTATAGTCCTATAAAAATTTTAGATTCAGTTCTATGAATATTTCAGTTCTAGTTCTATGAATATTTAAGTTATAGTTCAACGAACATCTGAGTTTTAGATCTATGAATATTTCAGTTTTAGATCTATGAATATTTCAGTTTTAGATCTATGAATATTTCAGTTATAGTTCTATGAACATTTCAGTTATAATTCAACGAACATTTCAGTTTTAGATCTATTTTAGAATATTTCAGTTACAGTTCTATGAATATTTCAGTTATAGTTCTGTGAATATTTCAGTTTCACTTCTATGAATATTTCAGTTTCAGATCTACGAATATTTCAGTTTTAGTTCTATGAATATTTAAGTTATAGTTCAACGAACATTTTAGTTTTAGATCTATTATAGAATTTTTCAGTTGTAGTTCTATGAATATTTCAGTTATAGTTCTGTAAATATTTTAGTTTCAGTTCTATGAATATTTCAGTTATTTTAGTTATAGTTCTATCAATATTTCAGTTTCAGTTCTATGAATATTTCAGTTTCACTTCTATGAATATTTCAGTTTCAGATATATGAATATTTCAGTTTTAGTTCTATGAATATTTAAGTTATAGTTCTATGAATATTTCAGTTATGGTTCAACGAACATCTCAGTTTTAGATCTATCAATATTTTAGTTTCAGTTCTATGAATATTTCAGTTATTTTAGTTATAGTCCTACCAATTTTTCAGTTTCAGTTCTATGAATATTTCAGTTTCACTTTCATGAATATTTCAGTTTTAGATCTATGAATATTTCATTTATAGTTCTATGAACTTTTCAGTTATAGTTCAACGAACATTTCAGTTTTAGATCTATTTTAGAATATTTCAGTTATAGTTCTATGAATGTTTCAGATATAGTTCTATGAATATTTCAGTTATAGTTCTGTGAATATTTCAGTTATAGTTCTATCAATATTTCAGTTTCAGTTCTATGAATATTTCACTTTCACTTCTATGAATATCTCAGTTTCAGATCTATGAATATTTCAGTTTTAGATCTATGAATATTTCAGTTTTAGATCTATTAATATTTCATTTATAGTTCTATGAACATTTCAGTTATAGTTCAACGAACATTTCAGTTTTAGATCTATTTTAGAATTTTTCAGTTATAGTTCTATAAATATTTCAGTTTTAGATCTATAATTATTTCAGTTATATTTCTATGAATATTTCAGTTATAGTTGTGTGAATATTTTAGTTTCAGTTATATGAATATTTCAGTTATTTTAGTTATAGTTCTATCAATATTTCAGTTTCAGTTCTATAAATATTTCAGTTTCACTTCTATGAATATTTCAGTTTCAGATCTACGAATATTTCAGTTTTAGTTCTATGAATATTTAAGTATAGTTCAACGGACATTTCAGTTTCAGATCTATTTTAGAATATTTCAGGTATAGTTCTATGAATTTTTCAGTTATAGTTCTATAAATATTTCAGTTTTAGATCTATAAATATTTCAGTTATAGTTCTATGAATATTTCAGTTATAGTTCTGTGAATATTTCAGTTATAGTTCTAAGAACGTTTTAGTTTTAGTTCTATAAATAATTCAGTTTCAGTTCTATGAATATTTCAGTTTCAGTTCTAAGAATATTTGAGCTTCAGTTCGATGAATATTTCAATTATAGTCCTATGAAAATTTCAGTTTCAGTTCTATAAATAGTTCAGTTTCAGTTCTAGGAATATTTCAGTTTCAGTTCTATGAATATTTCAGTTTCAGTCCTAAAAGTTTTAAGTTTTAGTTCTGTGAATTTTTTAGTTTCATTTCTGTGAATATTTTACATTCAGTTCTATAAATATTTTAGTTTCAGTTCTAAGAGTATATCATTTTCAGTTCTAAGAATATTTTAGTTTCAGTTTGACTGATATTTCAATTACAGTCCTATGAAAATTTCAGATTGAGTTCTATGAATATTTCAGTTATAGTTCTATGAATATTTAAGTTATAGTTCCACGAACATCTCAGTTTTAGTTATATGAATATTTAAGTTATAGTTTCACGAATATCTCAGTTTTAGTTCTATGAAAATTTCAGTTATAGTTCTATGAATATTTCAGTTATAGTTCGATGAATATTTCAGTTTTAGATCTATGAATATTTCAGTTATATTTTTTTGAATATTTCAGTTATAGTTCTAATAACGTTTTTGTTTTAGTTCTATAAATTATTCAGTTTCAGAATATTTTAGTTTCAGTTCGATGAATATTTCAGTTTTAGTTCTATGAATATTTCATTTCATTTCAATGAATATTTTAGATTCAGTCCTATGAATATTTAACTTTCAGTTCTAAGAGTATATCAGTTTCAGTTCTAAGAATATTTGAGTTTCAGTTCGATGAATATTTCAATTATAGTCCTATGAAAATTTCGGAATCAGTTCTATGAATATTTCAGTTATAGTTCTATGAATATTTAAGTTACAGTTCTATGAATATTTCAGTTATAGTTCTAAGAATATTTCAGTTATAGTTCTGTGAATTTTTCTGTTATTTATAAATATATTTAAATATTTAAGTTTTAGTTCTATGATTATTTCAGTTACAGTTCTATGAATATTTCAGTTATAAGTTTTAAGAACATTTTAGTTATAGTTCTGTGAATATTTCAGTTTCACTTCTATGAATATTTCAGTTATAGTTCTAAAAACATTTCAGTTATAGTTCTGTGAATTTTTCTGTTATAGTTCTATAAGTTTTAATTCTATGAATATTTCAGTTATAGTTTTATGAATATTTCAGTGTCAGATCTATAAATATTTCAGTTTAAGATCTATGAATATTTCAGTTTCAGTTCTATGAATATTTCAGTTTCAGATCTATGAATATTTCAGTTTTAGTTCTATAAATATTTCATTTTATTTCTATGAATATTTTAGATTCAGTCCTATGTATATTTTAAGTTTCAGTTCTAAGAGTATATCAGTTTCAGTTCTAAGAATATTTCAGTTTCAGTTCGATGAATATTTTAATTATAGTCCGATGAAAATTTCGGTTTCAGTTCTATAAACAGTTCAGTTTCAGTTCTATGAATATTTCAGTTTCAGATCTATGAAAATTTCAGTTCTGGGTATATTACATTCAGTTCCATAAATATGTTAGTTTCAGTTCTAAGAGTATATCAGTTTCAGTTCTAAGAAAATTTTATTTTTAGTTCGATGAATATTTCAGTTTCAGTTCTATGAATATATCAGTTATGGTTCTATGAATATTTCAGTTTCTGTTCACTGAATATTTCTGTTTCAGTTCTATAAATACTTAATGCTTTAGTTCTATGAATATTTTAGTTTCAGTTATAAGAATATTTCTGTTGCAGTTCTGTGAATATTTCAATTTCGCTGCTAAGAATACATTTGTTTCAGTTCCATGACTATTTTAGTTTTAATTATATGACTATTTTAGTTTTATATCAATAAATATTTCAGTTTCAGTTCTGTAAATATTTGAATTTCAGTCCTGAGAATATATCTGTTTCAGTTCTATAAATATTTTAGTTTTATTTCTATAAATCTTCCAGTTTCAGATCTATGAATATTTCATTTTCAGTTCTATGAATGTTTCAGTTTCAGTTATATGAATATTTAAGTTTCAGTTCTATGAATATTGAATATTTCATTTGCAGTTCTACTATGATAATTTCAATTTCAGTTATATAACAAATACCTTAGTTTTCAGTTCTACGGTGAAAGTTTTAATGTCAGTTCCATGAATATTTTAGTTCTAGTTATAAAATAAAAATTTTAGTTGCAGATCTATGATAAAAGTTTTGGATTCAGTACTATGAACATTTCAGTTTCAGTTCTTCCATAAATGTATTAATTTTTATAAACAATTTGGTTTTCGGTATACAATAAGTATTTCAATTTCAGTTCTACGATTGAAGTTTAAATTTCAGGTACATCAATATTTCAATTTCAGTTTTAATCTTATAAATATTTCAATTTTGGTTATTTAATAAATTTTTAATTTCAGTTCTATGAAAATTTCAATTTCATTTGTATGAATATTTTAGTGACAGTTCTGCGGTGGAAATTTCAGTTCTTTGAATATTTCTGTTTCAGTTCTATGAATATTTTAGTTTCAGTTCTAACATTTCAGTTTGAATATTTCAGTTTTAATGCTATGAATATTTCAGTTTCAGTTCTATGATAATTTCAGTTTTAATGCTATAAATATTTCAGTTTCAGTTCTATGAATATTTTAGTTTTAATGCTATGAATATGTCAGATTCAGTTCTAAGAATATTTCAATTTCAATTCGAAGAATACATTGGTTTCAATTCTATGAAAATTTCAGTTTTAGTTCTATGAATATTTCAGTTTTAGTTTTAAAAAAATTTAATACTTTAATTTATAATTGCTCTGTTTAATAATAACTTCATGATAATTTTCAATTTTCTAGATATATTGATTTAAAATTTACATAATTTCATAATATTTATTTAACATTTTACTCCAATTTCCCCTTTCAATTTGGTTACCAGTTTTGTTGTTTTTTGAACAATGTAGTGCAACGTAAACACTAACGTGTAGCTGGAGAAACTGTTGAATACGTGTTTAACCGGGCGAATGAAAGGCATTTTTCAATTGTGCATCTGTAACTGCGACCTACAAAAGAAGGGAAATACATGGGTGACGTTTAAATAAAAACAAAAATATTAATCAAAGTACAGTCTTTTTATTGGGAGTAAAAGAATTGTTACAATATTAAATTTAATACAAAAATGATTTTTGCAATGAACCTTGAATAGTGAAAAAATAATGAAAAATATTTACAATTTGATCATTAGTCAAGGGACTTGACGGGATGGAACTAATAAATATTTGTATATGATCTGAAGATGTTTTTGTAGCCGAAACTAGTTAAATTTATTAATGTATTAAAATGTATAAATTTAACCAACCCATGTGTCTTTATCAGCATCATCTTTATCATCATTTTTTAATATTTTTCTTTCCACAGTCCTTATTATCAATTTGTCAGAAAATTGTATTCTTTATGAAAGTTTTTGATTGGCATAAGCTATATTATCCCATATTAAAATATCTAAATTTTGTCTACAAAAAGATTAGTAGATAAACTATGTGGATCCTAAGTGATTGTCTACCCCCTCCTCTTATTATTAACTTGTCAAAAAATCTATTTTTCATAAAAGTATCTAAATCACCTAAGCTATTACATACATCAAAATATCCCATCACTGAAAAAAAAACTTAATCATTCTCATGAGCATTATCCTCATCAGAAAATTGCATTCTTCAAGAAAAATTTTAAATCGCCCAAGTTATAGTATCTATCTTCATCAGCATCATCCTAATCATCATTTTTTTAAATTTTTCTTCCCACAGTCCTTATTATCAATTTTTTAAAAAATTATATTCTTTGTGAAAGTTTTTGAATGGCCCAAGTTATATTATCTAATATTAAAATATCCAAATTTTATCTACAAGATTAGTAGATGTACTATGTGGATACTAAGTAATTGTCTACCCCCTCTTATTTTTAACTTGTCAAAAAAATCTGTTCTTCATAAAAGTATCTAAATCACCTAAGATATTCCATAAAACAAAATATCCCAAAACTAACAAAATAACTTAACCATCCTCATGAGCGTTATCCTCATCATTAAAACATTTATTTTTTTTACCCACAGCTTTTATTATCAATTTGTTAGAAAATTGCATGTTTCAAGAACATTTTTAAATCTCCCAAGTTATACTATCTATCGTCATCAGCATCATCCTAATCATCAATTTTTCTTCCCATAGTCCTTATTATCAATTTTTCAAAAAATTATATTCTTTATGAAAGTTTTTGAATGGCCCAAGTTATATTATCTCATATTAAAATATCCAAATTTTATATACAAGAAGATTAGTAGATGTACTATGTGGATCCTAAAGTAATTGTCTACCCCCTCTTATTATTAACTGGTCAAAAAAATCTATTCTTCATAAATGTATCTCAATCACCTAAGCTATTACAATCATCAAAATATCCTATCACTGAAAAAAGAAATTTAAACAATCCATCCACCTTCATCAGCATCCTTATCAAATAAACGAAAAAAAATTAAAAAATATGATGTGGCCATTTTTGAATCAAAAATTTACACTTTAACACAAAAAACTATGAAAAAAAACTTTTTTGTAAATCTGGCAACAATGGCAAAATTTTTGAAAATTTTAATGATACGAAAATAAACTATTGTGTATATAAAATATACGTGTAAAACTTTATTGCCATTTTTTTAATAATGACGTCATAACTCATAGCAACTGCCACTTCCGGTTGTCATCAAAATCTAATCGGATGTAATCCAGGGTATCAGAATACTGTATGCAACATTCAGTAGTTTTTGAGTTATCATTACTACAACATCCATCCTTACACACGCACACGCACACGCACACGCACACACACTCATATTCTAGGGACCTTAAAATGTGTTTATCCAATGAAAACTCACTACCCAATTTTTAGCATGATTACTATTCCTCTCTTATCTGAAGGCCGAGAGGTAAAAACTTTTTAATTAAGCAACCACTTGATTTTTAGATAAAAAAATTCTCACAAAATTGTTTAAATTCCTTATACCTACTTTGATGATATTCACTTTTGAAGTATCCTTGCATTAGAAGAGTTAGTCCATTGTCAAGGATCACTCGACACCTTCTTCTTTTTTCTTTTTTCCGTTAGTGATTAGATTTCCGTTCTTTATCAAATTTATGAGGCGGCACATCGTTTATTCCTAGTTTCCGACAGAATCTGGCTTGCTCTCATTGCCAAAAGACCCAAAAGACAAGACGCCATGAGCTTTCTACTCCGAATTGGGTGAAAGAATTAAAAAAATGGACAAAACTCAAATGTTTTTATTAATCCAAAAGAAATAAATTTTTCAATTTGCAGAAAATATATTACATATAAGTTTTCTTTGTCATAACGTCAACTTTCGTCTCTACTGACGAAAGTTAAATTTATGTTTTCATTAATTTTCCGCCCTCATATCTACTGTTTTGATGAATTTAAATTATTAATAATCAAAGACAGGAATCATTTCTATAATTAGAATGCATCTTTTTACCGTGAAATTTAAAGACAATTTATATATAGTTGCCTGGTTTCATTATAGTTTGACGTCCTCGTTAAGTGTTTAGACTTGTCAGTTTCGACTGAAAACATTGTTAGTTTTTTTTATCATGATTTGTGATTCATAAAGTGATAGTAATTTTCTAAATACACGACCAGAAATACATATAATATATTCTTATGACATAAACAGGGTTGTAGAAAAAGTATAGTGTTTCACACGTCGAAAGCATTTTTTGAAGCCTCGGCTGGTAAATTGTTCTCTCGCATCAAAAAAATGTTACTTTCGTCACTCGTAAAACAAAATACTATTTCTGTTCTAAAATCTTTTCTATTTCAACATTTCACTTCCGCTCTCTTTTCAATATATTCTTTTGTTACAGATTCAAGCCGATGCTGCATTCCTCTTAACCAGGTACGTTATTTTTGCCATAAAATTTACAATTATTTTAATATTATTTGATAAATATTTTTCATCAACAAACATCAGGGAATGCTACTCTAGAATGTACCATACAAACTCCTGATTTGGTATCTGTAAGTGACGTATTTTTTTTGTTGTAATCAATAGGTGCTTATTAATTGTGGTCCCATTTCAATATTTATTAGCGTTAAAAATATATGATTTTTAAATTTGACCGTCATTTATCGGTAATTTATCGTTCGACATCAAAACTAAAAACACTTTATTGACATACTTTTTCGTCCTAAACAATAATTTGAAATATACAAATACGCAGAATTATAGATTCCATTAACTCCTTGGGAGTTTGTGAAAATTAAATTGATCTAAAATGAAATTGAACGTCATCTATTTTATTAACAATTTTAGACCAGCATTTTGAATCTCATGATCCACAGTGTAAACTCGAAACCGTATGGGAAGAGACCGACATTGATAGATGTATGAATGAGAGGGATATTTCCACGTTTTTGTTTGTTGGCACTGTTTGAAGGGATTTGTCGGTGCAAAAAACTACAACAACAGATATTTAGTAAATTATTAATTACTAGTTAAAAACATAAATATAAGATATAAAATTAAACTACTAAAATGGACATTCAGTGCTTGGCCGATCCTATACTGAACTGATTAGAAATTCAGAGATACAGATAGCCAAGCGAAAGCAAAGTTCATTTAAACATTGTCAAATGCTTTGATAGGACAAAGAAAACACATCCAGGATACATACAATTATCCTTTATCCTTATTATCGTCCTAAGTAATTCTGGAAGTTGGTGTGACTGGTTTCTATTTTGATACTTTATCTTCAAGGAAAATCCTTGTACCATTTCTATATTGTTTACACAATTACATAAATAGTAACGTTTTATACCCAATCTCAGTCTCTGCAGAATTTTTTGTTCTATTTATAAATGCCAAATTATTAGGCCATATTGAACTTACAGGAATTTATTTTGTCGCTAACTAACGCCATCGATTTTTAAATCCTGCAATTTAGGTTTGACCATACAACCTCTCACTAATTTTCAAATAATTTAACACTGCATTCCTAGAATTCTACCTTCCACCACTTCGGTTGACATATCTGACCCTCCTTTTAACATGTCATGTGCGGCTCGTTAAAATGTGTATTTAATATTTTTTATCCAATTTTATTAAAAAAAAAATCGTGTACAAGATATCTAAGTAATTATCTACCACACTTCCTATCAACTTGCCGAATAATTTTAATCGTTCTAAAAGTTTGAATTGGGAATTTGGAACCTTTGATTTTCAACAATGTTTAAGAATATCGTCACCACTAACCAAAACTACACTTTTTAAAACACTCTACGTATGTTTATCGTCGACTCCTGATGATGCTAACGTAGTTAGCGAAACGTACGAAGAGTGTTTTAAAAAGTGTAGTTTTGGTTAGTGGTGACGATATTCTTCAACATTTCTAAAAGTTTCTCAATCACCTTAACTATACCACATTGAAATATTTAATCGACTAAAAAAAAGTAATCAACATAATCATCAGGATCCTAATTTTTTTAATTTTTTCTTCCCTATAGCCCTTAATATCAATTTGCCATAAAATTTCATTCTTCATGAAAGTTTTTAAATCACGCAAGTTATACCATCCCATATTAAAATATCTAAATTTTAACTACAAAAAAATTAGTAGATAAGCTATGTGGGTTCTAAGTAATTCTCTATCGCCCTTACTATCAAGTTATCAAAATAATTATTTTTAATAAAAGTGTTTAAATCACCCAAGCTATTCCATACATCAAAATATCACGTCACTGAAATCCACTCAGCATCATCCTCATCATCAAAATTTGTATTTTTTTCTTCCCACAGTCCTTATTATCAATTTGTCAGAAAATTTCATTTTTCATGAAGGTTTTTTAATCGCACAAGTTATACTATCTCATATTAAAATAGCCAAATTGTATCTACAAAAATATTAGTAGATAAGCTATGTGGTTTCTAAGTAAATATTTGCTTCCTTTAATATTAACTTGTCAAAAAAAATCATAATATCCCATCATTGAAAAAAAAGCAACTAACCCATCCATGCTCATCAGCATCATTAAGATTTTTAGTTTTTTCTTCCCACAGCTTTTATATTTACAACTTTTCAAAAAATTTCATCATTTATGAAAGTTTTTAAATTGCCCAAGTTATACTATCTCAGATTTAAATATTCAAATCTGATATACTACCTCAGATTTAAATATTCAAATTTTATTTACAAAAAAATTAGTAGTTAAGCTATGCGACTTCTAAGTAATTCTCTACATCCCCTTTATTATTAACTTTTCAAAAAAATCTGTAGTTTATAAATCACCTGAGCTATAATAAACTACTTTAAAATATCCCATATCTAAAATAAAACGTACCAATCTGTCCATCCTTATCAGCAGCATCATCACCAACATTTTTATCTTTCTTCCTGCAGAAAACTTTATTCTTCATTAAACTTTTCAAATTGCTCATGTTATAGTATTACGTCCTCGTTGATTTTCGCTTGCGTTTGTTTTTGTACCTAAATTATTTTAGAATATTCATATTCTTCTTTTGCAGCTTTTTCTCCATTTTCAGTTTCACTAAGTGACTTGCTATAATTTCTAAATGACGAGCCGCTAATGGATTCGCAACTCAGACCCTGCACACCGCGCCACACGTAAATAGAACAATGCGTTTATTATTCCGGACCAACGCGAGTATTTAAACCAGAATGGAGTAGCACAATAAAGCCTCATTGAACGCGTGATAAACATTGCAATCAAGTCGGCTCGGTATGCCTTTATTAACGACGTCGACGTTACGTCTCAGGAGAGACAAGGACAGCGCGATACATTTTGCAATATCTTCCTGACCATGCACTCCAAATGGAAATTAATTGTTTATCTAACAAGGCGTTAATAGACAGGAATTAATTTATTTAGTTGTCAAAGCTGTATTTGAGCTGGATTAGAATTAACTAACCCCTGCGGTAGACTATACCTGTGTGCGTTAATGGGTAGATTTAATTGGTGCTTAATACGATCGACGATTGGATTGTCAATTTTTTTATCAATTTGTAATATAATAATAATTTTAATTTACCCCTGTATATTTTTATATATTTTTTTTAATCGGTAGATTATTTAGATCGGTACGTTATTTAAAAATTTAGTTACAAAAAAATGTTTTGGGTGTCATTAAAATATATAAAACACGCGAATTTTGAGACTCTCCTAGTATGTGCAATAATAAAATTATATTTCTATAATTTATGCGTCACTAAAGTTGAGATAGGTCATGTTAAGCTTGACTGGAATTTAGGCATAAAAAACGTTTTGTCAACTTTATTATTGTTTCCTTTCTTTGACTTTATCTTTTTCTTTAAAAAATTCTATATACAAAAAAGTTTTTCGTATCAAGTTACTTTTATTTATATTTCAACGCCGAATTCCCCAAACTTTCTTTTAACAGAAACTACATTTCTATTCCTTGTTGCCCCCCGAGATCTTACATCTTAATTCCCACATCACCGATAAACCAATTTGCAGCGGTCACCACATAGGGCATGTCTCTCCTTCGGCCCCCTTCGATCTTATGCAAAACCCATCACGACAATGCATTCCGAAAACAATGGCAATACAAACGACTTGGCAGCGACGCGTTTCGAGCCGAATGGCCCTTAAGGGTACTATTAAGTCCACTTCCGGAATCTACAGCGACCTCTGGGAGAGCCAGACTTATCGTTCCTCCAAAATTGAGACGGGAAATTAACTCATGTGTTACGCTAAACAATCTCGAAGGGTTGCCGTACACTTCTGATGCACAGTGACCCTAAATGGCATGATTTTAATTGGTCGATAAAATTCAGTTTTCTTTTAACCACTGACTACAAACTCGACATCGCAATACTTAAGTCAAAAAACTCACAAGTAAAAGAAGGACGTTTTATAGATATTTGTATATAAATGAAGAAATTAGACTATGCCTTATAATTGGCGCAATGAGTACCAATTGTGATTTATTTTAATTTACAGTTGGGATCTTACCACATGGCTGTCTTGTATCTTCAGGGGTAATTAATTTTATATTTGTTCGTTGTGTGAAAATATTAAGCAAAGTTTAAGAAACTATTTTTATAATTTTTTATAATCGGGATACAATTTTGTATTAAATTATTTAAGATTCTAGTAGACTTGTTTTAATTATTAATACTTTCAGACCAGTTGGTTATATTCGCTGGTCCACCAAAACACTAAAGGGATATTTTTCCGAAGGCGGGAAGTGGGCAATATTGATAGTCGCCGTTTGTTTTTTTATGTGCGGTGTGTCAAGGTTGGCCGTGATTGATTTTTAGAGGGATCAGTAAATTGGGGTTGTGCACAGAGGTGATTTTAATGCCAAGAGATATTATCTCGATAGGAAAGTGTTAAGAGTTGGCAATCTTTTATGGTTATTTTTTTATATTTCGATATAAATATTAGTGGAAATTAAAAATATAAATTTAAATCATTTGAGAATGTAATGAAGTTGTAATAAGGGTGCTAAGAGCGTAGAAAATTCTTGCAATATGCTTGCAATGATATTGTTGTGAAGTTGCAATGAGGTTCCAGTGGGCTTGCAATGAGCTCTTTGTAATGATCTATAAAACTTTTTGCTTCTATCTAAATTTTAAAATTATATGGGATATAGACAGACACACTTATAGTATTCAGTAACGAACGTTTTTTATAATTCGTCGAATATACCATTTTATTCAAATAGAAAATGCAGTGTCTCTATAAGTTTTTCTTAAATAATTCTTCAATTAAAAATATCGTTCTATATTTATAACTCCGAACTCGCTTGAAAATATTCATCGATTTTAGAAATGTACGTACATTTTCAAATAAACCAATCACATCTTATTCAAAATATATGGCAACCTATTTGGAATTCTTCGATTTACTTTACCTCAAATTTCCGATATATAGTGGCATTTTTCAGGAAGAACGTCGATATTCACGTAGATTTTCCAACTTGTATTTTATAGTTTCACACATACGCTGACTACATAAAACTTACATTTCCTTTCCATTGTACCATTATAACCGAATGCCCAATTGGTACATCCAATAGAGGCGTTTCTTTATATTGTATATCGATAGTTTAATGTAACGTAGAATGGTTTTTATATTGGAAATAAAATCCGAACCACAACAACAAAAATTATTATTTATAAGCAATGTTACTTTATACAGATTTTGAATCAATATTTTTTTATAATAAGAAAAGTCTAAACAATTCTTGTTTTTATTGGGTGTCACTTTGTTTTTGTTTTGTTATAATTCCAAAATTGGATTTTGTCTAATAGTCAATCTAAGTTATGTAGGTTCTCAGACGATTCAAAAGGTGAGAATTTATAATTATTTTTTTATCATATAATAAACAAAATAATTTAAAATTTAAATAATAATGCCGCATAGAAACACAAGTAACTGCAGTCAGTCAATCGTTTTCACGTTACGAGGTTGAATGGTCCCAAATCCCGAAATGTGCGAAGCGTTTGATGACAAATATTTTTCGTATAAAGAAATGCATCGAATAAAGGCCAAATGTATGAAAATGGAATGGCGCTTTTTTTACATAAAAGCTTCAAACAGTAAGAACCGAGACATGGGCGTACAAAAAATAAAGTTTCGTTCTTTATAAATTTCTATTCAAATCAAACTTTTTTTCGACCTTAACTTATTTTCTCCCCATTTTGTTACTAATTTCTTTTGTGTAAATTTTTTTTCCAACTTTCTATTATACACTTACTCACCACTTTTTTATTTCATAAAAATATATATTTTTGTCTATTTGTTCCAATACAAGATTTTTATTCCTTTTTACTTAACCATTAAAATTCTTTTTTTTTTCTATTTTGGATGACCTTAGTATAAAATAAAATAACGTAAAACATTCTCTGTTACCTCCCCTTGAGTGTGCCCATGGGTAGAAACTAAGAATTGGGATATTCCAAGCAGCTTCAAACCTAAAGATAAAACATAGGAAATTTCCGGAATTGGTTTGGTGCCAGGGCAATTTACTTTTTTTGCATTTTCACAATGGATGGTATATAAAGTGGGGAAGGAATTCGTTCGTCGGGAATTTTTTTCTTTGTTTTCCAAGTGGTATAAATATGAGTGTTGCGTCGCAATTATTTTTGATGAAAGTAATAAAAAAACAACAAATAAACAATACTAATTTAATTTGTTAGGTTAGGAGTCAGTAAATTCGATTTCTAAGGAAATTAAAATACTGTATTAGTAATAAATCCAACTTTATAACCTCGGGTCTCAATTTCGCAAATTTGCAACCCGAAAAATCAACATTTGCTTCTTCCCCTCTGGCTGTAATTCATTCCCGAAGATATATATCCAGCGAAATCGGCCAGAACACGGGAATATACCGCCGTGCTTCCAAACAGCACCCCAAGAAGTTGGTAATATGATTTAGATGTAAGGTGTACCGGATGTTGGCTGAGATCGTGACCAGAACTTTGACTGCATAATATACTTATAATAAAATTTAACATTTCTGCGCCTCGAGTTCCGTTTGAAAGGGGAGAAATATGTTTCTAAGAATGGATAAACAGAACCGTCTTAAGAAATTTTTTAAAAAACTATTGCAACCATACTAAAAATCTATTAAGGATAACAGTTTTAAACAAAAATTTCCATTTGTAATTTATGCAGATTTTGAATCAATATTGAAAACTTTATGAAAATTATTATGTAATAAAAAGCAATAAAATTTAATTTTGTAAAATCTATTACAAAACAATTTTACTATGTTGGCAAATTAAACTTTTATATGTTGGCTATGTAATTTTATGACATAAATATTCAACTCAATATTTATTTTATTTCAAACAAATTTTACCTCCCATAAAACTTATTACTCATTCTTTCTTTCGTCGAAAAAATCAAATATCAAAGATTTATCAATTCATATTTCCCATATGACACTAAAACAATCGCTTTTCTCGGAATCAATTTTCTATTCGAATGCCCCAGAAGCGACTCTTTCGACTTACTTTTCCTTCTTATATTCCACTACTAGCGAGTGATATATAATTTCCAATAAGGTCTACGCGCTCGATCATCCGTTCGGCCATAGATATTAGTAAGATAGCAGGCAAGAGGCGGCGAGGCGGCGGCATGCCGGCGTTATGAAGTGTGACTTGGAGGCAGCTGCCGCTGACGGCACCGAAGGCACACACACACATTCGAGCACCGCACATAGTCTCCTTATGAAGTCCTCGAGGTTTTAAACGAAAAAGGTAACGATACATTCTGTTTAGAAATATAAAAATTTTAATCAAACTATCTCCGTAAATTAATATTTTATTATTCCATATAGTGTCTGTAATATATATTAGCCGAAGATAATATTTTTTTTAAAACAGAAAAAATAACTTTTTTATTTTATTGCGTTTCACTTATCATCTAATGGTTAATCTATGTTATGTAGTAATCAAATAATCAATTCTCATTATATATTTTTAAACATTATTATTACTATTGTTGTTTAGATATGTATATTTTTACTCTTATTTATGTGTTAAAAGAAAATTTTAATAAAACCTTGCAGATACACTATCACATACCGGCGCCTATGCGTAGTAAATTTCCTCATACTTTACAAACAACTTGCAAAACTCCTTTTTGAAAAATTTTTGCCAGCTTTGCCGTCTTGTCGTAAGTTCATCGCGTTTCATTACGCCGAACTGAAAACAAGTTACATTCATGGCGAGATAAGATGGCAAATTACTTCTTAAGTGGAGTTTAAGCTGCGGAATGGCTGATAGCGAAGTGTTATTGTCGTCGCTCGAAAGTGTTAGGTTAATCCTGAATTTGCGAGGTAATCAGTCGAATTTGGAAATAGAGAAATTCATCCGTTTTCCACGCGGATCAACTTCTATGATACCATATTGTTTTAAAGTATTAGCAAGTTTATATTTCAACTAGCATATTTATCAGATCTGAACGATACTGTTAAATAAACTGAATTTTTTGGTTAAAATATCTCAAGTATTCAGGGTGTTTTCATATCAATATATACTGTATTGAAGTGTTTTTGATTTAACTATAAAAGTTTTTTTTTTATTTATTTAACCAGCCCAACCATCCTCATCAGTATCATCCTCATCATCAAAATTTTTATTTTTTCTTCCCACAGCCCACATTATCAATTTTACAGAAAATTTCATTCCTTGTAAAAGTTTTTAAATTGCTTAATTTATACCATCCCATAGCAAAATATTTAAATTTTATTTACAAAAAAAATAGTAGATATGGGGTATAAATAATTCTCTATAGCTCTTATTATCAACTTTTAAAAAAATGTATTCATAAATATTTCTAAATCAACTAAGCTATACTAGACCACATCAAAATATCCCATTGCTAAAAACACTGAACCAGTCGAGCCATCCTTATCAGCAGCATCATTATCAACATTTTTATTTTTTCTTCCCACAGCCCTTATTATCAATTTTTCAAAAAATTTCATTCTCATAAAAGCTTTTGCTTAAGTTATACTATACCATATTAAAACATTCAAATTGTATTTACAAAAAAAAATAGGAGATAAGCTATGTAGGTTCTAAGTAATTGTCTACCCCTATTATTATTAACTGGTAAAAATAATGTATTCTTTATAAAAGTTTCTCAATCATTTAAGCTATATTTTAACATATCAAAATATCTCCCGGCTAAAAATAAAACTTATCCATCCTATCCATCCTCAACATCATTCTCATCATCAAAATACCTATTTTTCTTCTCACGGTGTTTGTTGGCAATTTGTCATAAAATTTCATTCTTCATGAAAGTTTTTAAATTGCTTGAGTTATACTGTACCGTATTAAAACATTAAAATTTTATTAACAAAAAAATTAGTAGATAAACTATGTGGGTTCTAAGTAATTATCTACCCCCCTTATTATTAACTGGTAAAAATAATATATTCTTTATAAAAGTTACTAAATCATCTTAGCTATACTATAATACATCAATATATCTGCTGACTAAAAAAAAACTTAACTATCCTATACATCCTCAACAGCATCATTCACATCATCAAAATACTTATTTTTTTCTTCTCGCAGTCTTAGTTAGCAATTTGTCAGAAAATCTCATTTTTCATTAGAGTTTTTAAATTGCCTAAGTTATACTATAACATATTAAAACATTCAAATTATTTACAAAAAAAATAGTAGATAAGCTATGTGGATTCTAAGTAATTCTCTACCTCTATTATTATTAACTGGTAAAAATAATGTATCATTTATAAAAGTTTCTAAATCATCTAAGCTATACTTTAACACATCAAAATATCTCCTGGCTAAAAAATCTTAATCATTCCATCCTTCCTTATCAGCATCATAATCAAAATTTTTTATTTTTCCTTCCCATAACCCTTATTAACAATTTGTCCAAAAATTTTATGCTTCATGAAAGTTTCTAAATATCTAAAGTTATATTATTAAATATCAAAATATACAAATTTTATCTATACAGAAATTAGTAGGTAAGCTATGTGAGTTGTAAGTAATTCTCTACCTCCCTTATTATCGACTTGTCAAAAAAATGTATTCTACATAAAAATTTTTAAATCACCTAAGATCTACTGTACCACATAAAAATATTCAATTGCCAAAAAAAACTTAACCATCCTATCCATCCTCAACAGCATCATTCTCATTATCATAATAATTATTTTTCTTCTCACAGTCTTTGTTAGCAATTTGTCAGAAAATTTTATTATTTATGAAAGTTTTTAAATTACCAAAGTTATACTAGACCATATTAAAATATTCAAATTTTATTTTCAAAAAATTTAGTAGATAAGCTATGTAGGTTCTAAGTAACTATCTACCGCCATTATTATCAACTTGTCAAAAAAATGTATTCTTCATAAAAGCTTCTAAATTACCTAAGGTATACTGTACTACATCAAAATATCCCATCGCAAAAAAAACGAAGCAATCTATTGACCATCATTCGCATTATCATCCTCATCATCAATTTATTTCATTTTTCATCCGACAGCCTTTATTTTGAATTTGTCAAAACAGTTCTTTCTTGATAAAAGTTTCTAAATCATCTAAATTATACTATTCCGTATCAAAATACCCAAATTTTATTTACAAAAAAATTAGTAGATCATCTATGTGGGTTCTAAGTAACACTATACCGCCATTATTATTAATTTGTCAAAAAAATATATTTTTCATGAAAGCTTCTAAATTACCCAAGCTATACCATGCATGATACATCAAAATATCCCATCGCTAAAAAAAAGAAAGCAATCTATTCAACATCATTAGCAGCATCTTCATCTTCAATTTTTTTATTTTGTTATCCCACAGCTTCTATGATCGATTTGTCAGAAAATTTCATTCATTAAAAAAATTTGTAAATCACGTATATTGTACTATTCCGTATCAAAATAACCAAATTTTATTTACCAAAAAATTAATAGATAAGCTATGTAGGTTCTAAATAATTCTCTACCTTAAACTTGTGCTATTAAATTAATTGAAATTTTTGGTTCAAATATCTCAATTATACAGGTTTTTTATATCAATATATATTGTAATAGTATGTCATATTTTGTATAAATATTAAATATTACAGACATTGACAATACATATCAAACGAACTTTGAAAACCATACAAACGAAATCTAATTTATTATAAATTAAGTTGATCTTATATCTAATATTATTTGGAATGAGAAAGAAACGATGATTTTAAACTTATCAATTTATTTAAGCGGTAAACTGATTTTAGATTTAGTACACTGAATATAATGCGGTTCAATAAGGTTTAATTTTATTTATTTATGTGATCTTATTAATTGTAATCAAAAAGATACCCTTTACAAACCATCATGCGAGGCAGCTCTTCGTCTGGTGAGCATTAGGTCATTGGTAAGGAGTGAATTTACAGAGTTAAAAAAATTATTACTATAGGCAAAATTAAATATTTGAATTTACAATGATTTATCCTGAAAGTAAAAAAAATAAACAAAGCAAATTTCAAAACAATTTATTCCTGGTTGATGTTTTTTTTTTTGATTAAAAAAGGAATTCACAGTTTGTTACAAAAAAAATCAGGAACATAGTGATTATTTTGTGATCAAAAAAAAATCACAATATTTCTGGTCGAGTGATTTTGAATCGCAGTATAAGAATTTATACAAAGTAATGTTGTACATTCGATGGTGTAGCCCTTTGTTCAGCGGAGGTCAAGGAAGCAAACGGGAGAAAATACCCTCGGGCAGTACAAAGCCAATACACCACAGCAGTACTTCTACCTCCCACTTACAAAAAGGGTTTTGTAACCACCTGCATCACACAGCAAACAAAAAAACGAAAATCTCTTACTTCAAGTAGAAATATCCTTCATCACCGAAGTCTCGAAGGTCGAGTAGAAAATATTCTTCAACAACCGAAGAATCTCGAAGATCAATTAGAAATGTTCTTCACGAACGAAAAATACCATAAGAGGTATGCCTAGCAGGCATGGCTTGAAAGTTACCCAAAAAATAAGCGTGCCTTAGGAGGGCATGTCAAATCTATAAAGAAAAGACAACCTTATGAGAATTTACATTAAAGTTAAAAAAAACAAAATAATTTACCCGGTACACACTAACACGTGTAAAATACAAAATTTCGTTCACAAAGTGACACGAAGGGACCGTTGCTTACTCTGGTCAACACAGGAAAAGGACCTAATCTTGTCTTAAAACAAAATGGAGGCCTCATTAACGACATCCGCAAGGTGGCGTATCGACAAATTAATAACAACTAAATAGCTAAATATCCAGGCGGCCAGATTAACCCCTACGTATTTTATGGGTTGCCTATAGTCAAGTACTATAAACGACTATTCAGAGCATGTCTAGCGTAACTGAAGCAGTTTACTACTTAAAAAGTATTTTGAGTTATGATATACCTTGAAATTGAAATAAAAAAACCTTTTAATTAGGGTCATGAGGTAATTCGTTTATCATGTTGCGAAATACTTACAAAAGAAAAATATTTACAAATGGCTTTTTATACTGAATTATGAGAGAGATGTAAAAACATAAAACCTTATACTACAGGGTGTCCCTTTGATGTAAAAATCGCAGACAAAAATAATGTCGAGGCATATAGAGAAAAATAGGTCAATCTTCATGTTATAAAAAGATGAACAATAAACTAAAGAAAACTAAAATAAATATAATGTATGACATTATATATAAAGTTTATGATAGTAGGCAGGTTTTATGGGATTGTTTTTTTGACGATTCTAGAGAGAAGAGATGTTGATCTGTCAATGAGAGAAAAAAAAATTATTTAATTCTTTTGTGGGGAGTAAACTAATTATAACATTTACTTGTATTTATTATTTACCTACACACACATCCCTTTGGCAGTCCATGAGAATTTGTAAGTCAAATTTTTGATTTGTATTTATTTATACGGATGACCAGTTGGACAAATGGCGGTCATCATCTGCCATTCAATTCCACAAGCACTGTTATAACTTTTAAAATCATCGCACCGGACGCGACGAATTTGAAGTGATAATCTGAAAATATAAAAACAATTAGATCTTATATACCAAGTATAAACTAAATAAGTACTTTTAACATCTGTGGAACTATTTTTTATTATTTAATTAAAAAAAAGAAACAGTACCTACGTATTTTAGACATAGTTTGTTCATATTTACTTTAATGCATGCTACTTTGGCGTCAATATTAGGTTGGGTTTTCACCACTTTTATTATTATAATATATTATATTCGAGTATATTTGTATTAACTATAAGAGTTTGTTATACGTTTCAAACAATATTCGGACGTATTTGATAAAAAGATATTTGCAATGTTTGTATATGGCGCAATGAGTAAGAATTTTAATATTTATAATAACAATAAAATATTGATTCATGGGTATTTTTTAAGCAGAGTTAAACTATACTAAACAAATTTTAGTTTACTTTCTACATAATTTATATTTGTCTATCGAAAAGTAATAATAAAAGCATTAAAGTTGATTTTAGTGGCTGCTGACGCTATACTATAAGATGACAAGTACCCTAATCCTGGTTTATTGAAAAACATGGAAACGCTATAGCGACTTTTCGAACGAAGGGTGATCAATCAATTTCGTCGCTCTCATACGTATATATATATATATATAAATTTTGTGCAGGGGGCTTTTACACTTCATATACCTACTATGATCTATGGAAATATGTTATAAGTAGATGTATAATAAAAAAAGAAAAAATATTTCACAAAAAAATGGTAATAATGCTTATTTATGAAAATTTTATAGTAGAGTTTCTAGAAAATATAATATAAGTGAAATTTAATAGCTGTATTTATTTATCCATTGATGTAAATTAATTTTGTTTTCATTTATTTCATCCATTTTTTCATCAGTTTTAATAACTCCACAGTAACCTCTTAAATCCAGGTGAGTAAGGTATAAATAGTTTTATTATTCACGAAATTATAAAATTTACAGGTTAACCTAAAATCGCAGCGAGTTGGTAGTAGGAAATAAAATAAAAATGCTGGCAATAAAGATGGTGAAAACTTTTTAAAAAGCCATTACGCAAAACTCCTTCAAACTGGGTTAGACACGAATTGAGACATTTAAAAGTTACTTTTGTTAGGAAGCGTTAAAGTACAATAATGGAAAACCGGATTAGCACTGAAAAATAGAAAAAAAAAGAATAATAAAAAAAAGTGTGAACTAGAAAAAGTGCGATCGGGCGGTTGGCCGGAGGCAGCGAGTTGAAAATTTAATGAAAAAAGTTTTCCACGTCGACGGCAATACGTTTCTCCTAGATTGGTTGTGTACGTACGAGGTTTGGTTTGGTTTATAAATTGGGAATATTTATTTGATTTAGATGCTTTTTAAATGTCGCACACTAAGAAACCTACAAGTAACTCTAAAAACAACTGCAAGATAAGTTTTCAAGTATAATGTAATATATTAAAAGTAAAACAAATAAGTGTATGGAATAGAAAGAATTAAAATTCTCATATTTATTTATATATTTTTGTTTCTTAGTATCGACACGATCAAAATTACCATCATCATCAAAATTTTTATTTTTTCTTCACACAGCCCTCATTAATTTGTCAGAAAATTTTATTATTTATAAAAGTTTATAAAAATGGCCTAAACCATACTATAAAACATCAACATATTCCAAATTTTATTACATATCTACAAAAATATTTAGTAGATAAGCTATGTAGGTTCTAAGTAATTCTTTACTGTCATTATTATCAACTTTAAAAAAAAATATTATTCATAGTAGTTTTTAAATTACTTAAGTTATACTATCCCATAATAAAATGTTCAAATTTTAGTTACAAAAAATTAGTAGATAAGCTATATGGGTTTTAAGTAATTCTCTAAATCTATTATTATCAACTTGTCAAAAAAAATTATTCTTTACAAAAGTTTTTAAATTGCTTAAATTATACTATTCCATAATAAAATATTCAAATTTTATTAACAAAAAATTAGTAGATAAGCTATATGGGTTCTAAATAATTCTCTACCAATCGTTTTATCAATTTGTCAAACAAAATTATTCTTAATGAATGTTTCTAAATTACCGAAGCTATTCTATAATACATCAAAATATCCCATCGCTAAAAAAAACTAAATCAAGCAATTCATCATCAGCAGCATCATCCTTATCAACATTTTTTTTATTTTCTTTCCACATCCCTTATTATCAATTTGTCAGAAAATTAGATTCTATATAAAAGCTTCTTAATCATCTATACTATATTTTTCCACATCTATAAAATACATTAAAAGTGCTGAATAGGGTGCTAGCAGAAGTTGCAAACAAAAGTTTAGCAAATTGATCTATATTTATATTACTATTCTAAAATAATAAAATAATTTAATTTAAACTTCAGTTATATATTAATTAAAATATAAATATTGTTGAAGCTGTACCTCTACTTTTTTAATTATAAAATTTTCGATTAAAGACTAATAAAAACTTTAATCAAGTAATATTTTTTCCTTCTATTAGCTAGTGCGTCGCTCTAACGATCTAAATCCCAGATAATGTTCCACCAGAAGATAAACTTCGCTTTCAAAGTAAACTATCCACTTTTTAAGTTCCCGTCCATCCTTATACCCCTCGCCTGTAACTGCCACCCCTCTCTTCGCCTTAGGCGAAAAGTTCTTTCGAAATTCCTGATGCAAGCTCAACGAGGAAGTAAAGTTTTAACATTCTGACACAGTTTGCTAGCTGGATTTTTATTTTTGCTTTTTCGAAGTTTTGCAGTTACGTAGTCGTAGGTAGTTAGACAAAATTATTTCGAGATGTACTATACACCTTGTGAAAAATAAAAAAATAATAAATGTATAGTTTAGTATTAGTATTTTAAATGCGATCGGAAATAATAATCGAATGCTCCGTCACTGCGTATAAAATGATTAATGATTCAGTAGTTTTAAGATGGGTAAGTGGTTGGAGTAGCAGATCAGGTTGCTAAATCCGGCTGAAAAAAGAACACGGGTTTGTTTTGCCAAGGGATATTGAAAATGGCTGGAAAAATATTTTGCGTTGAGATGAATAAGATATTGGGTATGCGACTTGGGATTTTGAATGCACAAAAAAAATATTGAAAACGAACGATGACATCGAATAGTAAAAAGAAAAAGGTATAGATAAAATTAAAAATAATAGTAATAAAACAAAATATTTCTCGATTTATACATAGATACGGAACAAAATTTTAATCAAAATTTTTTTTGTTTAAACAATTAATAGTAACATTATAAATATTTTCTAAAGCTAAAAAAATAGTACATAAGGTATATGGGTTCTAAGTAATTCTCTACGACCATTATTAAGGACTAACCTAAGCCTATCCATTATCTCAAACATCATCCTCACCATCAAATTTTACTTTCCCGACCCACCTCCTAGAAGGGAAAGTATTGTGAACGAGCTAAAAAAATATTTCGAGATATGAACGGAAATATCTATTTTCGGGTCTCCTTAGACGATTAAGACCATTTCTAGATGGAAGTCTGTCTGTCTCTCTGTGTGTGTGTATGTGTGTGTATTCTTTCACGATAGAGGCCGCATGTTTAATCCGATGGAGCTGAAATTTGGTATAAGGGTTTGGGTTACCCGTCGGAAGAACCCATTAGTTTTTGTACGACATCTGTCAAACGGAAGTGCCACTATCAAAAACTTACATATGCAATATGTCACGGAATTGGACATGCAATATGTCATTTGAAAGCCCTTGAAAAGCTCTGGTCAGAACAGTCAAAATTATTTCTCCAACTGTCACCTGTCAAAAATAAAAAAATGTCAAAGTTGAAACTTTAACATTAAATGTCTGAAAAAGTATTCGTGCATATTCATCGGGAAAGTTTTGGGGCGACACAACCGATTTTTTAATTTTTTATCCAACAACTCTTATTAATAATTTTTCAGAAAATTTCATTTTTCATCAAAGTTTTTAAATAGACTCAGTTATACTATCCCGTATCAAAATCTTTAAATTTTATAAAAAAAAAAATAGTATAGTAGTAATTCTCTACCGCCCTTATTATGAACTTGTCAAAAAAAAACTATTGAACTGTCGAAACTGTCGAAATTTAACTCACTTAATGAAAAGTGCCTAAATGAGATCAAAGTTTAGGATCCCTGGATAAAAAATCTCACTGATATTGATATTCCTAGTGATATAAATAATTTTTTGGCTTTAGTCCCTCAGTTTGTCATTCCACCATCCTTACAGGATTTGAATATACCTAGTTTATTATGTGATCTTGAGCTTGTTATCTCTCAGTTTGACGATAACAAAAAAATATCTTTTTCGTGTTCAATATACCAATATTATCTTACATAAATTTCTAAATTCTCAACATCCATTAAACACTCTTTTTGATAAAAATAGAATATTCCTATATTGAAAAATCTTTTGAATTACTAAAGAACACAAAATATTACAAAAAGATCCCACGCTGTCTTACTTCCAATCTAATACCTTGATTTCTAATGTTGTCAAAGAAGGTGTTTTCTCAAAAAATGAAGCCAAAAAACTTCGATCTTGCCTATTGCTCTTAGATTTTACAGCCTTCCAAAAATTCATATACCTATATTGTCCATGAGACCCCTTTGTGCAGATATCTCGTCTCAGAATACTAATTTATCCACTTTGTTAACCGATATCAACAAATTCATACAAAAGAGACAATAATTTTTACATTAAAGATTCCTTTAGTTTCAGTTAATTTATCAACAATTTTCAATTGTCTCCGAACTAGAATATTGTCAGTTTCTTTGTTTACCAACATTCCTTTTGAATTAATTCGATCTAGCCTTCAGCAATACTGGGACCATATAAAAAATTTTTTAATCTCAGTTGAGACAATTTCAATAAAGTTTTACATTTCGTGTCTGACTCAAACCACTGTGATTTTTTAAAATACATGTTTGGTACATCTATGAAATCAAAAATTTCAATTATTGTAAACTATGTTTTGTATGACTTAGTTCAATACTCTTTGATTTAAATCCCTTTCCCGATCACTTTTGGCCGTGGGACAAACTGATTACGTTCTCTCCGTGTTCAACAATTATTCAGCGAATCTCCACCATATCTACTTTTAGTCAAAACCAAATCCGTCCAAGTCCTGTTTCTCATCAAGGCGATCTCTTCTACAAGACCCTCCTATTTATAGAGGAAGCTTACTCCCAGACTCAACATATTAAAGGATCGTAAATATAAGTTTGTACAAAAACATGTCAAATCTATCTCTCCTACATTCCAAAATGATACATTCAGTACACCTTTGGAAAATGTAGTTTATTGCCTTCCTTGGCAATCGTGTAATGTGAAATACATTGGGCAAACATGTAGGTACCTTTTCGTGGTCGAATTACCTCTCATACGGTAATACCAACAAATTAAAAAGAACATGCACCTTATCAGGCTGTCTTGTGATGCGGTTGATATTATGGTGGTATTAACATTATTGTCAGATCTTCATTTTTTCCGGAATAATAATGAACTTTGCTATTCCAAATGGATCACCATGCCTTTATGTCTTTTAAAATCCTTAAGAAATGCTGATTATTTTTCATCCTATACCTAAATGCTATAATTTCAGAGTTAAACCTACATTTACATCTTCGCCGAAGTTAAAATAATACATTTATGACTGCTACAATAATAACTTTGAGGTTCCAATATCATAAGAAGGTCTACTGTCAGTAAATTAGTAAAAAGTTTAATGAAACTGGTGCAGTAATAGCTATTTGTATTACTAGGGAGGAAAGTGTCACTTTTCCTCAAGCAGGATGTAGTTTACTGCCCGACGCGAAGCGGAGGGCAGTAAACATCCAAGGGAGGAAAAGTCACTTTACTCCCGTGTAATACATCTGATTTTTTCCTCCTACCCAATTTTTTTTGAAAATTTATTTACGTTACAAATAACGATATAATTAAGTAAACAAGTATTGTTTATTAAACGATTGTTCCTTAATATTAGGTGGCGTATTTGGAAATTCAAAATCACTTGAATCGCTATCCATTTTTGAAAAATGCAATTGTGGTTAATAAACGTAGCGACTTTGCACTCTAAAAGTCAATCGTAATGTTTACTGTCAGTGAGCAACGGCATACTATGATTTTCTTAGTTTAGGTCAAAAAACTTAACTAAGAATATTGATCTTGAAATTTTTATTTAAATATCTAACGTTGAAGTAACATTTATGTTTAATTTTTACCTCCTTAGGGAGGAAAACTACTTTCATCCCTAGGGAGGGAAGTATGAATTTCCTCCATAATGTGAGGGAGGAAAGTGTGTACTTTCTATAGGGGTAGGAGGAAAAAGATTTATCCAAATCATGGCGCAGTCATAGCCATCTAAATGTATTATTTTAACTTCGACGAAGATAATGTAATCTCCGAAATTATGGCATTTAGGTATAGGGAACCTTACATAAAAAAAATTAGTATTTTTTAAGGATTTTAAAAGGCATAAGATCTGACAATAATGTAAATACCACCATAATATCGGCCGCATCACAAGACCCGTAATACCACCTTAATATCGGCCGCATCACAAGACCCGTACACACCAAAATCTATAAAAATCGTGCGATCCGTTTTCGAGATAATTGACGCATTCCATAATTAAAACTCACTCTGTATAGTGTAGATATCCTCATACACAATAAGATACTTACCAGTAGGTAGAGAACAGAAAACCACTCAGAAAAAAAAAAAAAAAAAAAAAAAAAAAAAAAAAAAAAAAAAAAAAAAAAAAAAAAAACTGTTTATTGACATTTTTTCATATTTTCTGCAATTTTTAGCAATTGTATGCGATTTTTTTGCGATTCTTTCGTTTGTTATTTCGATTTTTAGAGTTTTTGCGTTTTGTCCAGTTTATTTACAATTTTATTGATTTTCTGGTTTTTCCGTATTGTACAATTTTATTTTTTATTTTTTTCCAAAATTTTCTGATTTTTCTTTCAACTTTTTCCAGTGTTTTCTATTTTTTCGATTCATTTAATTTTATTCGTTTTTAGAGTTTTCAAAGAAAAAAACTCTAAACGGTTTTCTTCGTCCGTTCGTCTGTCTGTTAGCCTGATTCAACTCGAGAACGATGAGAGATAGAGACAAACGGATAACGGCAATCGATTCAGCATTGTTAAAAACCCCTAAAATGATATTAATCTTTCGACTATTTTTACGTTCCCGCTACATATATAGTCCAGGGCAGATAGAGAAAATTAAATGAATTTGGAGGTGAAGCAGATATCGAGATGCGGTTTTCTGCATTGTGTTCAGGAAGGTCACAGAAAACGAGTCTACATGGTCTGGAGCGATTTCCATGCACGCTGCAATTTCTCCCTCAATTAACCACCCCCGCACTCCCCGCAGAGCCGCCCCCGGGTAATTCTAATGCCAGAATCGAGTTCGGCGGGCCTGAAAATCCCCGAGTAACAAGTTCCGAGCGATTTTTCCGAGTTTCCAGTCATTCCTATAATGGTGCAAGTAGTGATGCAATTGGAAAATGGATTTTCCGGCCCAGAAGGCATTTTTCCAAAAACGGATTAACCAGACCATGTAGTCTCGTTTTCTGTGACCTTCCTGAACACAATGCAGAAAACCGCATCTCGATTTCTGCTTCACCTCCAAATTTATTTAATCCGGCCGATTTTGCTCTAAATGTGTGTTTGAATATTCGGCGCTAGATCCATTATATATTCAAAAAAATTACCGATAAAACTATGGGCAGAAGCTGTAGATACAGCTGTACATGTTATCAACAGAAATGGACCAATATGTGTGGCCAAGAAATCACTAATAGATTTGTGGAAAGGTAAATCTGTATCTATACATCATCTTAAAGTTTTTGGTACACCTTGTTACGTTCACGTACCAATGCAAAAAAGGCGAAAATGGGACAAGAAAAGTGTAAAAGGTCGATTTGTTGGTTATTGTGGAGAAAAGGATGGATTTAGAGTCTGGCTTCACGACGAAAATAAAATTATTACCAGCAGAGATGTTATTTTTCAGTCTGAGAAAAATTCTGAAATTGAAAACAAAAAGGAAAAGAGTTTTGCAGAATTTCAAATTGAAGTGAACGTTAAAGACCAATCTGATGAAATAGAATCATTAAATGGTAATGTAGAGTCACTACAGGATGAAGATGAAGATAAAAAAATCGTTCAACAATGATGATACAGAGCCTTTGGTGGAAAACAATGATTTGAGGTCAAGAAGTCAACGTAATATTAAAAAACTGTCATATTTGGAAGACTATGTACTTATTGCAGAAATTGATGAAGTACCAAGCTCTTATGATGCGGCTTTAAAATCGGATGATGCAGAAAATTTTAAGAGAGCTATGGATGAAGAGATTCAATCCCTACATGAAAATGAGACATGGACTCTAGTTGACTTGCCACCAAGACACAAGGTCGTATCTAATCGATGGGTTTTACGAATCAAGAGAAAGATGGATTGTAGTATAGACAGATATAAAGCTAGATTGATCGCTAAAGGTTATAGTCAAAAAGAAGGAATCGATTATGAAGAAACGTTTAGTCCAGTAGCTCGTTTCGATAACATTAGAGCAGTATTAAGTGTTGCAGCATCAGAAAAATTATATATTCGACAGTTTGATGTTAAAACTGCATTTTTATACGGTAAACTTTCGGAGGAAGTATATATGAGGCAACCTAAGGGGTTTGATGATGGTAGTGGAAGAGTATGTAAACTGAATAGAAGTTTATATGGTTTAAAACAAGCCCCAAGGTGTTGGAATCAAAGATTTGTGGATTTTTTAAAACAAGAAAGTTTACAAGTAAGTACTGCTGATCCATGTCTCTTTATTCGAAACAAAAATTTAAGAAAATTAATAGTGGCTATTTATGTAGATGATGGGCTCCTTGTGGGGAGTTCGATAGATGAAATCGATTCATTTTTAGATGTACTTAGTATTGAATTCAAAATTACAATAGGTGTTCTCGATAGTTACATGGGATTGCAAATAAAACAGGAGAAAAACGGTGATATTTTCGTATACCAAACACCATATGTGAAGAAAATTTTGGAAAAATTTAAAATGCATGATTGTAACTCAGTTATTACGCCCTGTACAAATTGTGACCAACAGGACAGTGATTTATTAGAAGATAACGTCCCTTATAGCGAAGCAGTAGGAAGTTTGATGTTTCTAATGTTGGCAACCAGGCCTGATATCTCCTATGCTGTCAGTATTGCATCAGAACACTTCAATTCACCGACAGTTTCTGATTGGCAAGCAGTGAAAAGGATTTCCAGATATTTGAGAGGAACATCTGAACTTGGCTTGCTGTATAAAAATAATTATAAGGCAAATGCTTTAGATGTTTTCAGTAATGCTGACTACGCTGGTGACGTAAGTACTAGAAGGTCAAGGACTGGTGTGGTAACTATGTATTCCGGTGCAGCTCTGAGTTGCTTTAGTCAAAAGCAAAGAAGCGTAGTATTGTCTACAACTGAAGCCGAATACATAGCTGCCAGTGAAGCCACTAAGGAATTAATCTGGATGAGTAGGCTTTTAGGTGAAATTACAAGTTTGAAGGATCTGCCAACACTCTATGTTAATAATGCGAGTGCTATGAAATTAATCAAAAATCCTGAGTTTCATAAAAGATCCAAACATATAGAAATTAAATTTCATTTCATTCGTGAAAAATTTGCCGAAAATATTATGAAAATTCAACATGTTGCCAGTGACAAACAAGTTGCCGATTTGTTGACGAAATCTTTTGCAAATGGAAAATTTGTTAAACTAAGAAGCATGTTGGGCATTTGCAATATTAAATAATATGGTGGAATTATTTTGGAAGGAAGTGTTGAAGTTTAATCAAAATAATCCAGGATCTTCATGTTGTCAAGTTTGACTTTGTTCTTTTTAAAAATATATAATAGTCATACTTTTTTGTCATAATATACTTTTTATAATTGTTAATAAAAGCAGTTAGAAACTCCGTTATATTAATAGATCATCAACTTTGATAGTTGTTTAAACCACAACAGAACTCCCTGATGATGGGGACGAGAGAATTCCTAGTTTTCTCAATTTTTTGTATGGTTGTGGTACTTGTCGTACAACCTTTCAGATGGAATATTTCCACTTCTTTTGTAGTAAATGATCTAACAATTAATGAGATTCTTGGATAAATTTTCAGTGATACATATACTTATACTGCTGTATCGACTTACCAAAATCACTTCACTATAGAATAGGTATAATATGTAATGATAAATATAAAGGCACAACACAATGTGGTCGCTGTCGCTCTGTAAATCACACAAAAACAAATCACAATGAGACGCGCGCATGCTCTGAAGATCATTGTCAACCTATTAAAGAAGGATGCGTACCTATTTTTTATTCATCTAAATAATTGTAAGTTGATTCTAACTTACTGTGCGTTTGTCTACCAACTATAAAAGTGTACAAACTGTAATAATATTTTAGTTACAATATAATATTGTTGAAATACTATCTTTAGTTCGATTTGACAAAACTCAACAATTAAGTGATTGTATGACAAAATTATTAGTTAATCCAACTACTATTTTCAGTTGACGTTGAATTTGTTATAGTTTAATTCAACAATTATAATTAAGTTGTTGATTAAACACTTTTTGTTATTGATTTAACACATACTATTTCTTTGAGTGTATTATTATTTATTTTAATATGTTTCCATTCTAAATATTATTGATGCAGAGATAATAAAAAAATGTTGTAAGGTCACTTTATCGCATATAATACGATCCTAAATTTTAAAACTTTTAATCAAACATGATGTAGACTACAATTTACATTATCCAAGTAGGTCACAAGATCCCCTATTACTAAAATTAACTTCCTTCCAAAACCAGAGCCTTCTGCTCTGCTTAGAAACTTCCCTGATTCAGATAAGACTGGAAATTATTTCTTAACTAGACTTTAAACTCCAGAAATAGCTCATCTCGAGTCACACAGAGACATAATCGTCATCAGGCGCGTGGTAATGCGACGTTAATCCTAATCCTAGTTTAATGCACGTTTGACAACTCTCTATAAATTAATTTTCGAATGTATTAATGCTTTGTAGGTTGATCCT
The DNA here is from genome assembly GCA_963243735.1 of Neocrepidodera transversa. NCBI lineage: Eukaryota > Metazoa > Arthropoda > Insecta > Coleoptera > Chrysomelidae > Neocrepidodera > Neocrepidodera transversa. The sequence continues at coordinate 14,289,877 of OY725353.1, read as the reverse complement.
ATATCATGAATAGGAATAACGATTATCTATAATAATATTAATAATTATAAATTTTAAATAAGAAAAAAATAGTTTTAAATTAAATATCTATTTTTTATTAATATTATTACTTTCCCGAACCCATTAAAGGGAAAGTAAGGTGAACGAGCAAAAAAAAATCGAGATATCGATGGAAATTTCCATTTTGAGGTACCCCAAGAAGGTTGAAACCATTTCCATTGATTAAATACACAGGTAATAATTTTTTGCTTTTTTTAAATTTTAAGGATAAACAATACACTTTACTGCAAAATGTTTTAGTACAAAGTTTTGGAGCATAAAATTACCTATAACTTTTGTTTTAAACATTTTCCAGAATTTCCAATAGTTGCGCCACTAGAGGGCGCGTAAAAAATGTGCATGTAGGTTTTCTCTAGTTTTTCTCGATTTTGAGGACATACAATACACTTTAGTGCAAAATGTTGTAGAACAAAGTTTTGGAGCATAGAATTTCCTATAACTGTTGTTTCAAACTTTTTCCAGAATTTCCAATAGTTGCGCCACTAGAGGGCGCGTAAAAAATGTGCATGTAGGTTTTCTCTAGTTTTTCTCGATTTTGAGGACATACAATACACTTTAGTGCAAAATGCTGTGAAACAAAGCTTTAGCGCATAAAATTCCCTATAACTTTTGTTTCAAACTTTTACCAGAATTTCCAAAAGTTGCGCCACTAGAGGGCGCGTAAATAATGTGCATGTAGGTTTTCTCTAGTTTTTCTTGATTTTGAGGATAAACAATACACTTTAGTGCAAAATGTTGTGGTACAAAGCTTTAGAGAATAAAATTTCCTATAACTTTTGTTTCAAATTTTTTCCAGAATTTCCAAAAGTTGCGCCACTAGAGGGCGCGTAAAAAATGTGCATGTAGGTTTTCTCTACTTTTTCTTGATTTTGAGGACAAACAATACACTTTAGTACAAAATTTTGTAGTACAAAGTTCTAGAGCATAAAATTTCCTATAACTTTTGTTTTAAACTTTTTCCAGAATTTCCAAAAGTTGCACCACTAGAGGGCGCGTAAAAAATGTGCATGTAGGTTTTCTCTAGTTTTTCTTGATTTTGAGGATAAACAATACACTTTAGTGCAAAATTTTGTGGTACAAAGCTTTAGAGAATAAAATTTCCTATAACTTTTGTTTCAAATTTTTTCCAGAATTTCCAAAAGTTGCGCCACTAGAGGGCGCGTAAAAAATGTGCATGTAGGTTTTCTCTACTTTTTCTTAATTTTGAGGACAAACAATACACTTTAGTACAAAATTTTGTAGTACAAAGTTCTAGAGCATAAAATTTCCTATAACTTTTGTTTTAAACTTTTTCCAGAATTTCCAAAAGTTGCACCACTAGAGGGCGCGTAAAAAATGTGCATGTAGGTTTTCTCTAGTTTTTCTTGATTTTGAGGATAAACAATACACTTTAGTGCAAAATGTTGTGGTACAAATTTTTAGAGCATAAAATTCCCTATAACTTTTGTTTCAAACTTTTTCCAGAATTTCCAAAAGTTGCGCCACTAGAGGGCGCGTAAAAAATGTGCATGTAGGCTTTCTCTAGTTTTTCTTGTTTTTGAGGACAAACGATACACTTTAGTGCAAAATGTTGTAGTACAAAGTTTTAGAGCATAAAATTCCCTATAACTTTTGTTTCAAACTTTTTCCAGAATTTCCAATAGTTGCGCCACTAGAGGGCGCGTAACAAATGTGCATATAGGTTTCTCCAGTTTTTTCTGATTTTGAGGATAAAACAGTTCATTTTAGTGCAAAATTTGATGCAAAGTTATAAAGCATCAAATTTTCTTTAAGTTTTGTTTTTAACTTTTTATCGAATTCCTTACAGTTTCGCCGCTAGGTGACGAGAAAAAATACACATTTAGGATTTTCCATTTTTTTTAAAATTGCAGGTAAATTATGCTCTTTAGTGCAAAATGTTATAGTGCGAAGTTGTAAAACATAAAATTCCCTTTTAAGATATCATAATTGTAGCAGTATGATATACGACGTGCGCATGCGCAGATTATGTCATTATCAACGTTGAAATATCAATTTGGTAAATTAATGTAATGCTTGGTATTTTATAATTAAAATAATAATAATAAATAACATATTCTCTACGGTCGAACCGGGAAAGTTCTGGGGTGACACAGCCGATTTTTTTTCATAGGCGTCTGTTTTTGATAGGTTATTAAAAACGATACCTGATTTTTTTTTTTTTGACTATAGAATCGTTGTAAATATTCAGTATTTGCAATAAATCTTATTCAACGAAATATTCATCTATATGTAAATTGGGACCGTTCCGTTTTCAGTTGTGAAAAGAAACAACGAAAGAAAAGTATAAATACCATCCGGCAATAAATTTTTCCCGCATTAAAAATTTATTTCCTCCTAATTCTACAAACATCATAAAAGAAAATTGAAAACGTAAACGCCTATTGTGAAGACAATTCGATGATTTTCAATTACAATTTTTGCATTGAAAAATAGGAAATTTTAATTTAATAATAAATCATTTTTTTTTTATAAATATATTATTTATTTTCGTTTCTGTTTTTACCAATACAACTTAGTAATTCACATCACAATATTCTTCAGCTACAGTTATTTTTTGCGTCCCTTGGCTCCAATCGAAATAAAGTCAAGATGACAAAAGCGAAATCTCCGGTCACTAACCGGTTTAACATATACAGACACACACTCAAATGTAACCTTATGCACATACTACAATTTAATCAAAGAAGTGGGAACAAAGGAATGATTTTATATATAAATAAAAAAAAATTGTTTTTCTTATAAAAAAATAATATAACAGTCCAATGAGTAGAAACAAAAAATAGATGCTGAGAAAAGTACTAGAAATTTTTTTTTTTGGCAACCATCCGGAAAGTACCCACATCCCGGATTTTTTTTCTTTAAGAAAGTAGCATTTTACCGGCCTAGTCCGGGAAGTACGTACTTTTTGGACTAGAGGAAAATAGGAAAAAATAGCGATTGTGAAAAATAGGTAAAAACAAGAAAAAATATAGCTAAATAGGGAAAATAAGGTAAAAATATGAAAAAACGTGAAAAAAACAATAAAAAAAATACAAAAAGAATGAAAACCACGATAATAATGAAAGAAATGGAAAAAATAAGAAACATAAAAAAAATAGTGAAAAATAGAAAAAAAACGGAAAAATGGAAACTTAGGAAAAATGGAGAAACTTTAAGGGAAATAAAAAAACAAGAGAAAATATTTAAAAATGGAAATATATATGAAAAAATAGGAAAAATGGGAAATTAATCGAAAAATAGGAAAACATATGGGAAAATAGTGAAAATAAGCAAACATAGGAGAAAAAAGAAACAAAGGGTAAATAGGAAAAAATAGAAAATAATAGAGATAAATGGGGAAAATAAAAAAAAAATGAAAAACAAGACAATTATGAGGAATTAGAAAAAATAGGGAGAAAAAGGGAAACATGGGAAAAAGTAGTTGAAAAAAGGAAAAAAAGTAAAAAAATAGAAAAAAACTGGAATATAAAGCAAAATAGGGAAAAATAAGTAGAAATAGGGACAATTAGTGAAAATCAGGAAAATAAGGAAAACAGGAAAAAATAATGGAAAACAGGACAGTTTTTTCATATTTTCCATAATTTTAAGTAGGAAAAATATAAAAAAAAAATGTGGAAAAAATGGCGCAAAATTTAGAACATACGGGAAAATTAGGGAAAAATGGTGCGAAATTGGGAAAAACAGGAAAAAAAGGCAAGATAGGGAAAAGCATGGAAATTTGCGAAAATTTTGAAAAATATAATGAAAACAGGAAAATTAGAGAAAATAGGTAAATTAAACAGAAAATCAGAAAACATAGGAAAATATTTGAGAACATAGTGAAAAATAAGAGAAAATAAGGCAAAATAGGAAAATGTAAAAAATAGATTAAAATATTGATACATACGAACAAAAAATAATGATAAAAGAAGAAAATAGGAAGAAATAGGAAAAATAGGGAAACATATAAAAATAGGAAAAAACAAGCAAAAATATGGAAAAATAGGGGAAAATAAAGGAAAATAGAGTATAACAGACAAAAATAGGGAAAAATGGTTAAAAACAAGTAGAAATTGTGAAAAACAATAGAAAATAAAAAAAATAAGAAAAATAAGAAAAAATGGGGAAAAATGGGAAAAAAATAGGAAGAAATGGGAAAAACAAACAAATCTCCAATGCAGTAGCTGCTGCTACAGTGCAATAATTGTCTCAAAATCCAGGTACGAAAACATTTATTATTTGGCGCAAAAATCTGAAACTGTAAATTCTCTACCCTGTGGAGCATGAATTCTATGTTAAAAAGTACCATTTTATTAAAAAAAATGTAAACATAGTGATATGGAAAAAAAATTAAATTTTTTTATTATTAAGCTTAAAAATCATAAAAACCATCAAAATATTTTTTTTTTAACAGTAAAGAAAATAACACCCTGTACACAAATTACTCTACCTTAATGGTAAACTGCCACTTTAATAATGTGCTTCAAATTAAGAAATGTCAGAAATTGAAGTATCAGGATTGGTGGTAATTAAAAATGAAAAACTTACCTATTAATGGAGCATTTCGAAAAAAAAGTAGTGTAGAAATTTAAAAATAACCCCAGGAAGTAAATTTAATACAAAATCTTAATAAAATCATCCAGAAAAATTAAATTTAATGTTTAAAAATCAAAGTTTTCATACATTTTATAATAAAGCATTTTTATTGGTCCATTGAAATAATTTTTCATTAAACAGCTTTGCTTTTCTCGGTTACTAGGAAGTAACTAAGGGTTTGTTGATTTTGGAATTTCGGAAGAGAAATATGTTAAAATTTTCCTCCTAAAATAGAAAGCTTTAATTTAAAATAAATTGGAATAATATTAATCGAACCCACGACCCGAACAATGACCAAGTATAAAGGCCGATGCCCTAACCAACCATGTCACCGTGTCTGGTAAAATAAGAATTAAAATGTTCGAAATTTTGTTCTACAAATAAATATAATAAAGAAATGTGTCTCATTGAAAAAATAGTATTTTCCGGACTTGTTACGTAAATTATTATTTTTTCACAATAACTTATTACGGTAAAAATATTTAAAGAAGACAAAATTTCATAAACTGATTAATAAAGTTGAACAAAAAATTTGGAAGCTTTGGTTTTTAACAAAGTTGATGAATATCGTCACCACTAACCAAAACTACACTTTTTAAACACTCTACGTACGTTTTGCTAACTATATTAGCATCATCAGGAGTTTATGACAAACTCATGTTATCATCAACTCCTGATGATGCTAACATAGTTAGCAAAACGTACGTAGAGTGCTTCAGTATTATAGTAGTTTTGGTTAGTGATGACGATATTCTTCAACAAGGATTAATAAAAAATTGTTCAATAATTTTAAATAACTTACGAAATTATTTTTGTGTATATACCGTTTTTGAAGCGGCTTAAAGAGTTTTCTATTGTGCGTATGCTATAACCATGTTTGGTTATCAGTTATTTTATATATAGTGATGGGAACTAACAAAATAAAATACTTGTATAGATAACCAGAAAAAAAATCACAACTCGTTTTGGGAATTTTAAAATTTTTATTTTTTTCCACGCCCCTCTCCATTTTTCCCTCACTTTTCATTTTCGTGACCCACCTCCTAGAAGGGATAGTATTGTGAACGAGCTAAAAAAAAATTGCGAGATAAAAACGGAAATATCCATTTTCGGGGCCCCTGAGACGATTAAGACCATTTCCAGATGGAAGTCTGTCTGTCTGTCTGTGTGTGTAGGTGTGTATGTGTGTGTGTAAGTATATCTGTGTGTATTCTTCCACGATAGAGGCCACACGTTTAATCCGATTGAGCTGAAATTTGGTACAGGGGTTTGGGTTACTCGTCAAAAGAACCCATTAGTTTTTGTACATCTGTCAAACGGAAGTATCACTATCAAAAAATGATAGATAAAATATGTCACGGAATTGGAGACGCAATATGTCATTTGAAAGCCCTTGAAAAACTCTATTCAGAACATGTAAAATTATTTCTCCAACTGTCACCTGTCAAAAATAAAAAAATGTCAAAATTTGAAAATTTAGCATTAAATATCTTAAAAAGTATAAATCCGATTGGGCTGAAATTTGGTACAGGGATTTGGGTTACCCGCCGGAAGATCTCATTAGTTTTTGTATGACATGTGTCAAACTGAAGTGTCACTATCAAAAAACGACAGATGCAATATGTCACGGAATTCGACTTGCCATATGTCATTTGAAAGCCCATCAAAAACTCTATACCGCACAGTCAAAATTATTTCTCCAAGTGTCAGCTGTCAAAAATAAAAAAGTGTCAAAATTTGAAAGTTTAGCATTAAATATCTTAAAAAGTATTAATCCGATTGGGATAAAATTTGGTACAGGGGTTTGGATTATCCGTCTTAAGAACCCATTAGTTTTAGTATGACATCTGTCAAACGGAAGTGTCACTATCAAAAAATGACAGATACAATATATCACGGACTTTGACTTGCAAGATGTCATTTGAAAGCCCATGAAAAACTCTATACAGAACAGTCAAAATTATTTCTCCAACTGTCACCTGTCAAAAATAAAAAATGTGAAAATTTGAAAGTTAAGCATTAAATATCTGAGAAAGTATTAATCTGATTGGGCTGAAATTTGGTACAAGGTTTTTGGGTTATCCGTCTTAAGAACCCATTAGTTTTAGTATGACATCTGTCAAACGGAAGTGTCACTATCAAAAAAGGACAGATACAATATATCACGGACTTTGACTTGCAATATGTCATTTGAAAGCCCATTCAGAACAGGTAAAATTATTTTTCCAACTTTCACCTGTCAAAAATAAAAAAATGTTAAAAGTTGAAACTTTAACATTAAATATCTGAAAAAATATTCCTGGATACTCGTCGGAAAAGTTTTGGGGCGACACAACCGAATTTTTATGAATTTCTTTAAAAATAGAATTTTTACCAATATAAATTTACTCTTCCTACTAATAATCACTTCTTTACGATCCCACTTCTTTAGGTCTGAAGCGAATATTGTAGTTTAACAGGACCTAGTACCGGATCATCCTGCAGTACTCCGGTACGGTCAAAGTGAGATATTGCAAATCTTATAATTCTTACGAAACATGTTGTGTGTGTGTGTTTAATTTTTTTGTGTAGTGTATAGTTTGTGAGAATATATAATTGGAGATTATAAGTGAATTTGGATTATTTTTAAAGTAAGATATTTTTTTTATTTATTACTATGAGTATAAAAGTGTACCTTATTTGTACTAATGGTACTTTATTTCTATATAAATACCAATATTATTACGATAAAATATTTCTTATTAGGCCGAGCGAACCTAGACGCGTGTGAATTACAATAAAACGATAATTATTGACATAATTAATTACACAAGTATGTGCTATCAATAGTGATTGAAATTCTACCCCATCTTAAGTGAAATCTGGATAAATTTCACTGGAATATTATCCAGAATTCACAAAATAAACTTATATTTCATTTAAATTGAATAAGATTCATTTTAATTCATACTTTTGGCCAGTGCTGTATATTTTACCATTCCATAATCTAAAAATAGATTCTTATTCTATATGTGTGCGTCACTAGCTGTCGTGCCGAGTGCAAAAATATTGTTTGTACAAAATAATTCACCCTATCGCCATCTAAGCGGTATAAAATTTCTAAAAGCGCAGAAATACATGTGATCGCTGAACACGTCGGTTTTCTTATTGGAAAGAAGAAAACCGTTACAAATCCCCTCTGACAAATCTTCTAAAACTATAAATAGGGAAACAGTCTAATAATTTAAGAGAGTCTCATCATATCTATCATTGTTCAGTTGACATATCATGTCTCGACGTTATAAAAAGCGGTTGACCGCACCCTAAAAATTAATAATATAATAAATTTTCTGAGAGTCTAAAAATGTACATAAATTATAAATATGTTTTGTAGCAGTGAGAGCAGTTGCTCTAATAATAATGTCATAAAACATGTAATATTAATAATGTTGGTTTGCTAATAAATAGGTGAGTAAATAGCCCTTACAGTTAACTTAAATAATTTGATTTATTTGTCCTAACATACTAAATCCTTATACTCTGTATTAAGGTTGGTCCTTCGTAAATTAGGCGGCGTTAACACGCTGTCTGTCGTAGTATATTATTCCAAACTTATATCGATTCTTAATCATATTTGTTCAAAATCTATACGTACCTTTTGAGGGAAACATCTCTTTTCACTGATTATTAATTAGTTAAGTTCATTAGTTATTATTATTATAGTGGTAAATAAAACTAGGTACTTTTTCTATCAATTTATTGGTGAGGGTGAAATATTTATAGAGGTAAAAACAACATGAATATAAATAAAGCAAATAATTATTAACAAAATGTACACGAAATTATAAAAACGATTGATTAATACTTAGAAATCCTCGCCTCTCCGACAGAAACTCAAAGAAGCTTAAAAACAGGTCTTTACCCAACGAAACATTATAATTAACCAAACTGGTCATTTCCTGAAGAAAGTTTTAACTTATAAATTCTTGGGAAATTTTGACATTGATAAAAAATGAATAAAGTTTTGCATTTTTCTGTGACAGGCTATATGTTTAAAACTATCTAGAACAAGCGCAACTCGGCAAGTTAAGTCATATGATTTCCGGCGAGGTATGAATATTTATGACAAAAAACTTGCCCAAAAATTGTTGTATCGCCAATGAAACTTACAAATATATAATATATATTTTCCCAATTAAACAAATTATTGTTCTTTATTTTGAGGAGTCAATAATATTTATTATTCATAAAAATAGTCACATTTACACAATATATTTTACTCGGTGTTTTTCAAAACTCTATTACACTCTTTATTTTGCACACCATGTACTATTAATTTAACAGAAAATTTTACAATTAATAAAAGTTTCTAAATTTAATAAGTCTTATAAAAATAAAATATAAAGTTAAAAAAATATATAGGATGATGTCAAAAATGCGTGAAATATGATCATAATTTGTACACTCTGTGCACTATTATTTTTGACATCATTCTGTTATATTTTTTAAATCTGTTTTAGAATTTTATAAATCTTAATAGATTTAAAAACTTTTATTAAGATAGAAATTTTCTATGAAATTAAAATTTCAATTATTCAAAAATGAAAAACCTAAGTGACCGTCTGGTTTTTTTTTCTAAAACCTCATCAATAACCAATAAAACCAACAAAATCCCAAAACTAAACAAATCACTTAGCACCCCATTATCGCCATCTGGTTCTTACTGACTTCGACCTAAACTCCGCCAATTTAAATTTCAAAACAGGAACAAATTACCCTTGAATAATAAAAAAAGGGCAGACTGACGCGTCACTTTAATAACTCTCGAAAAAAAGAAAATCCTAAGAAACTTCAAAATTAACCAAATTCATTCCCCGTTCTAATTTATAGGTCTAGAAGGCCGAGTTATTATTAAGTTTGCATTATTATCAAGTTAGCCGTTTGTTGTCGATTGTTCTCGCGTCTCACTGAGAGTTCCGTCTGAGTAGTCCAGGACTGTATTGGGAAATTCTGATCTTCATCGAAGTTTTGAAAATTAATTATAAGTTAAGATACATTTTTCTTTTTAAATAATTAAAAAAACATTAACGTACTATAATATTTTTTTCAAGTGGTATTTTTACACGAGCACCTATTATTTTTCCAAAAATATTTGAACTCGCAATAATTTTTTTTCGGGTCGATATTAAAAATTCTAAAGACCGAACATAAAAAGTAAAAAAACTTTTTTTTCACATTATTAACTTGGCTATTAGTTTTCATAAAAATTATTACTTAGTCCGTTACTGTAAGATTCATAGGCCGTTCGACACCAGAGAAGTGGTGGGTGAGTTGTGCCTGCCGGGAGAGTTTGAGAAAGGGCTTTTCTTCATCCAGCAGCAGCCGCGTTAGCATGCATCAGAAAACATAGAAAGTCCATTAAGGCCATCCGGGAACTTACTATGTATATATTGGCGAAAAAAGGAGTTTTGTAATGGTACAGAACTCGCACCGTGACATTCGCACGGTTTGCTTGCTTTGCCTGATTGTTTTTGTAGTCGCTCGTTCGAAACTTTGATGGTTTGTTGCTGTTTTTTAGATTTTCGTGATTGATGTGTCGGAGGATTTTTTTTTTATTGGATCATGAATTTTTTTGTCACTCAAACCGTATACAAGATAATAATAAGATAGGTAGAATAGTAAATAATTATTCAACGCTCATACAAACTTTAAACGAATGAAAAAAATTATTACTTATCGGCCCTTAGCTCCCCTTGGTTCCCTCTACTCCCCCTACTCCCACACAGGTAAACGCGACGACTTCAAAATATTTCAAGGTCAAATAAAAAAAGTCCGTCTTGGATGGTAAAAGTGTAATGTATATTTCAAGGTCAAGGTAATATATTTTCATACGTCTTTCAAGGTCAAGGCGTAATGTGTCCGTCTAGGTACTTGTATAGTTCAAGCTCATAGTAACTCATTCCAAGGTCAAGGTCACCCTTCTCAAGCTAGAATCGGTTTTGTTTATCTACTACCAGTCTGAACAATATTTTATTCTCCAGATTTAATTTTATTAGTTTCTTATATAAACATAATTAATTATTTTTAAATATTTTAATTTTGGATTATTTTTTCATTGAAAATATTATTACTTGTGTCACATTTATTCATCCATTGAATAAAGAAACTTTAATGGTTATTTTCATTCGTACGAATAGAGGTAGGTAACTTTTTATCTTTATTGTAGTGGTAAATAATTTTGTAAACTAAATTCATAAAACAGTTACAACATTGTTTACAAATTGCACATCCAACTTTTAATATAATATATGACGCGCTAGTATACTTTATTACAACATACAGGATAGCTTTAGATAGTTTATTTAAATTTTGTTGATCGCCAATTGAATATTATAAACAAAAAATTAATTAAATCAATTCTTAAATGAAATCTTGTCTCTTCTCAGTAATAAAGTCTGTCAGGGAATATTTTTTAAATATTTGATTTAATGTATTTTATGTCTTCTATGTTCATACTTCTTTCAAGGTCAAGGCGTATTGTGTACATTACAGTTCAAGGTCAAAGCAATAAGCGTCTATCTATGTACACTTCTTGCAAGGCCAAACTGTAATGTATATTTCAAGGTCAAGGTAATACGTATCTGTCTATGTTAACAACTTTAGCAATGTAAAAGTTTAATATATATTTCAAGATCAAGGTAATCCATGTCTGCCTATGTACATAACTTATTTGAGGTTAAAGCCTAATGTGTATTTCAAGGTCAAGGTAATACATGTCTGTCTATGTACATACATTTATCAAGCTCAAAGTGTAATGTATATTTCAAGGATCAGGGTAATACGTGTCTGTCTATGTAAACAAGTTTTCCAAGGTCAAAGTATAATATATATTTCAAGTTTAGGGTAATATGTGTCTGTCTATGTAAATAAGTTTTGCAAGATTAAATTGAAATGTGTATTTCAAGGTCAAGGTAATACATTTGATTTTATGTACTCTATATGATTTAAGGTCTTCCATGTTCATACTTTTTTCATGGCCAAGGCGTACTATGTACATTATAGTTCAAAGTCAAAGCAATAAGATTATCTATGTATACACTTCTTGCAAGGTCAAACTGGAATGTATACTTCAAGGTCAAGGTAATACGTGTCTTTATATGTTAACAACTTTTTCATGGTCAAAGTGTAATGTATCTTTCAAGGTCGGATAATACGTGTCTGTTTATGTAAAAAAGTTTTGCAAGGTCAAAGTGTTATGTATATTTCAAGGTCAGGGTAATACGAGCCTGTCTGTGAAAACAAGTTTTGCAAGGTCAAAGTGTTATGTATATTTCAAGGTCAGGGTAATACGTGTCTGTCTATGTAAACAAGTTTGGCAAGGTCAAAGTGTTATGTGTATTTCAAGGTCAAGGTAATACGTGTCTGTATATTTTAACAACTTTTTCATGGTCAAAGTGTAATGTATCTTTCAAGGTCGGGTAATACGTGTCTGTATGTAAACAAGTTTTGCAAGGTGAAAGTGTTATGTATATTTCAAGGTCAAGGTAATACGTGTCTGTATATGTTAACAACTTTTTCATGGTCAAAGTGTAATGTATCTTTCAAGGTCGGGTAATACGTGTCTGTCTATGTAAACAAGTTTTGCAAGGTAAAGTGTTATGTATATTTCAAGGTTAGGATAATACGTGTCTGTCTGTGTAAACAAGTTTTGTAAGGTCAAAGTATTATGTCAGGGTAATACGTGTCTGTCTATGTGAACAATTTTTGCACGGTCAAAGTGTTATGTATATTTCAAGGTCAGGGTAATACGTGTCTGTCTCTGTAAACAAGTTTTGCAAGTTCAAAGTGTTATGTATATTTCAAGGTCAGGGTAATACGTGTCTGTCTATGTAAACGAGTTTGGCAAGGTCAAAGTGTTATGTATATTTCAAGGTCAGGGTAATACGTGGCTATCTATGTTAACAACTTTAGCAATGTAAAAGTTTAATGTATATTTCAAGGTAAGGGTAATACGTGTCTGTCTATGTAAACAAGTTTGGCAAGGTCAAAGTGTAATGTATATTTCAAGGTCAAGGTGATACATATCAGTCTATGTAGACAACTTTTGCAAGGTCAGAGTGTAATATATTGTTATGATTTGAACTCTCAATTTGGTGTGGTTTCTATAAAATTAAAAAAATAATAAACATTACAAGCCAATTATAAAAAGAATTATGTATCGTGTCCAATTTCTACCCTCTTGTTGAATCTCTAAAAAAGAGGGAAATTGATTTCTTTTTCGAGTCTTGATATTTTCTTTTTTCTATAAATTTCTTATTAAACAGCTCATCTGAAACCATAATTTCCATTCTATAAACATTCCTATCATAATATAATTTTTTTAGTGACATTAAATTTAAATTAATGACGTCTCTCTGTCTATTATTTTTTTTACCTCATCTCTTTTTTTCCCAAAATAAAAAATTTTCTTACTTGATAAAATTTTTTTTTAATCTTTCCCTCTACCTAATTATATAAATTTTATTTTAATATCATTTCCCAAAGGTTCTTCTTATTTTTATACCAATAATAATGATGTGCCAAAAAATAAAAAGAAGATTCTTCATATTTCGCAATTGTTAATTTGGAACATTTTATATATTAATTACTACTAATAAATTCTTTAAAATAAAACTTTAGTAACAATAAACTGTTGATAAAATTCAAACAACATAAAATTATTTATGCTATCAAACCTTTTAAGAATTAAATAACAATTAACTTATATAAAAAAATCATACAGAGTTTTTATACAATATATTTCAAGGTCAGATTGATACGTGTCTGTCTATATAAATAACTTTTGCAAGGTTAAAGCGTAATATATATTTCAAGGTTAAGGCGTATTGTGTACCTTGTAGTTCAAGGTCAAAGGAATAAGCGTCTATCTATGTATAGACTTCTTGCAAGGTCAAACTCTAATGTATATTTGAAGGTCAAGGTACGACGTGGATGTCTCTGTACACACATTTTTCAAGGACAAAGTTTAATGTATATTCCAAGGTCATGGTAATTCATGTCTGTCTATATAAACAAGTTTTGCAAGGTCAAAGTGTAATGTATATTTCAAGGTCAAGTAAATACGTGTCTGTCTTTATACATATTTTTCTCAAGGTCAATGTGTAATGTATATTTGAAGATCAAGGCAATACGTGTCTGTGTTTGTAAGCAACTTTTGCAAGGTCAAAGTATCAAGATCAAGATCAAGTTAATACGTATCTACGTACAAAAATTTTTCAAGGCCTAAGTGTATATTGTATGTATATTTCAAGGTCAAAGTGATAATTTCCCGTCTACATTCATACTTCTTTCAGGGTCAAAGCCTAAATTATTTTCCAACAATGGTATATATTGATTTAATATAGTCACATTAAAAATATTGTAACTGTAACTAAAACTCGGTCATGAAAAGTTTATAATTTAAATCGTATCCACCTTGTATCATGTTAATTTAAAATTAAAACCGCAATGTCCAGGTATTCCAAGTGTATAGCAACAAGTAGATAATAGAGTCGGTAATAGGTGGAAATGGAACGATTTGCGACCTATTTATCAGACTAACCGTAGACAGGTTCCATTTTTACCGCTGTTCCACCCACGGTGACTTGTGTTTGTTTTTTTTTTCGTCTGATTTTCTTTTTCAGGATTCGTAGCTTGTTTCTGGACTTATGTTGCCTGCAGGGATTATAAATTACTACCATCGATTTACTGATTTATATGAACGGTTTTCAAATAAGCGGCAACATTGCATTACACGTGTTACAGTTTGAGATAAAAGTATAGTAAAAAATGATAGGGTTGTAGTACTTTCTCGCTTTCTAAGGTATTAATTTTATTATTAATAGTTTTAATATATATCGACATTAATAATAATAATAATTTATGCATTAGTGTTGTTAACGATCTATTAGTGATAAAATTATTTCCTCTCTGTATAGTGATCCAAAAAAAATGTTTCAACCATTTTTACCTCTTTTCTCCATCTCTTTTTTCCCCTACTTTTCATTAATTTCTTTGTATCAAATTTTTTTCTACCTTTTTTTCACTTCGCCCTCTTTTTTCCCCTACGTTACTCTTAATATCTTAATTTTTCAAACTATTTGCAATTTTTTTTATTGAATAATTTGATAGCATGATGTTTTTATTTTGTTTACTATGCTGTGTGATTTTTTACTTGCTAACAGATAATTTTTTTATTTTAAAATCTTTAGTGATTAAATTTTTTTTTACATTAATGTATTTAATTAATACTTTCTAATGGATAGTATCATCCGAAAATTGTATCTAACAGCTCAAAAATAAATAAAACGTTATATCGATATTTAGATAATAAATTATATCCAACCATTATGAATTTTCTCCCCATCCCCCAAAAAAACAATAATAATTGTCGACTGGCTATGCAATTCGCATTCAATCAATCATTGGAAGTCAATCGAAAAAGCGCGGCGCGTCTTATCAAAAAACGATTCTGTAAATGGCGTTTTTATACTAATGGTTTCCCTGAAAAACGATAATTCTCTTCGTGACGTGAACCTTTATGTTTGCTTCCAGTGATTATGTCATCTTTATGATTTACTACTTGTCTCCATCTTCTTTTAGCATCATGGCCCGCAGCGAAATGTTGTACCTACTCCCAAACTAGGTGACGAATAGGTGATTTGTCAAATAAGAGAATATTATGTACACTAGAGTATTAAACCATTAACGGAGATATATTTTTATTTATTAAGGGATACCGACATTTTCTTTTATTTGAAATAATTCCTAAGTATAAATACTATCTGGAGGAGGCGCAGCAATAGAACCAATTAACTAGAAACTGTAGAGTACTGCTTCATGGGAAACGGGTGGAGGGGGTCAATTGGAACCTCAAAGGCAGTAACACGAAATGAAGAAAAAATATTTTTGTTCGTTGTACTGATTTAAATTCCTTAAAAAAATTAAATTTGTATTGTTGTAAATTAGTTTAAATTCTTTAATAGAGGAATAATAATTATTTTTTAATAAAATCTTCATTAAAAATTATGTTATTGTTGTAACGCTCTTTGAGTCGTTATGTGATCGGTTTGGCACATTAGTTCCGGTAACCGCTTGCCTCGGGCGCCACCTGCCGTTTATAGTGTGAAGGCCACTTGCTCCGGATAGCGTCAGTGAAGATATAATATTCCAGGGGTGGCTATGGTACCGATAAAAGCTTGCGGCCAGAAGGGCAGGGTTAAGTTGAGATTCCGCTGGAATGTTAATGCTTACAACCAGTCAGTAACAAAATACAAATAAAAATCACCAAGTAGCAAATAATGGGCTTCATTCAATACCAAAGCATATACAAACAAAAATTCGGCAGCAAAGCAAAACCAAAAATGCGTAAATGAGCCATATACCAGTAAACGGTGACCTGGATTACTTTAGTGCAAGACGGTGAGACAATACGTGCAGATGATAAGTGAGAAAATGTACAATGAGACAAAGTTCTATTTTCCGGTTTATGAATTTATATATCAATAAACTATCCTAATGGTGCGTCGACGGATGGCTGGTCCTGTGAAGTAAATACTCAGCCCAGGCCGCTTTCCGTCGATTATCCCGATGAAAAATATAAAAATAAACGGCTCTCTTTCTGGCAGGAACAATGCTGAAAAATAATGTATGTATTAGTACGCCGACAGATGGCTGGCCCTATGAAGTAAATACTCAGCCCAGACCGCTTTCCGTCGATTATTCCGATTAAAAATATAAAAATGAATGGCTCTCTATCTGCTAGGAAAATGCTGAAAAATAATGTATGTATTAGTACAGATGGCTGGCCTTATGAAGTAAATACTCAGCCCAGGCCGCTTTCTGTCGGTTATCCCAATTCAAAATAACTGTATACTGTATAATATACCAATTAGTATGAAAAATAGAACTTTATAGAAATTTACAAACGAGACCTTTGCTTTACCAATACTCTGCTCACCGGTGTTCTGGTCTGGAGTGGTGGTTACGTTGGTGGTGCTGGCACATCTGAGCTTTATATTATACTTTGAGTGAGAAGCAAGCTTCCAATTTCCAACTCTTGCTTTTACTTCTGACTGTGGATGTGGATTTATTTTAATTCAAAACAACTGACTTAGAAAATTTCAAGAATTTTATTTTTATTTATACTTAGTTCACCCGGTATATCGTACGTCATGGCAACTCCTAACAACGGTCGACTTGATTTACCTGAATTCATTTTTCTCCATCGATAGCGGTATTGAACCTCGATCCCCCGGCGCGATATTACGGTGTAGAGAGGGAAGGACTCTGCGGCTTCATTAGCGGTATGATATGAAGTGTGAAAGAGGATCGACTCGTCAGAATAATTTAAACTAATATGTAGGGTATATTAAAAGAATACTTTTACAAAAAGAATGGAGGTTGTACGACAATTATTAACGGAGATATGATTATTAATGCTTTTCTAGTTTTTAAAATTAGCCAGAGTTAAGTAACTTCGTTACATTATCAAATACATATTATCTGTCAAGAATTTACGCCACTGGTAAATCAATGTTATTTTTTCCATTAACTATTTATTTAATTTTTTTCGATTGTGTTTAAATAAAAATAAATAATGATTCAACGTTGATCTTCCTGTAGGAAACTCAAAAGAGAGACGGAGAGAACGAAAGTCGGGAAAACATTATTATGGAAGTTTTAATGAAATCGAAGATCTGCTCGCGGAGTTCTTAATTTGAAGGAATTCGGCACCCGCCGACAATGAACGTTAACCTTTTTAACCTGTTATTCTTAAGAGGTGGAAGATTATCCGTTAAGAGACTTTTAAATGGTTTTCTAATCTTTTATTTGTCTCGCCTTCGTGGTAAAAAAATTAATGGTTAATTTTTAAAAATTTTTGCTTATTTCTATGCAAGACTCGAATATAATTTATTTTACGACTTGCACGCCATAATATCATATCTCTAACGATATGGCTTCAATATGAATAAAAAATAAACATAACAAAAATTGGTAATAAACACGTCTGAGTTCCATTTCTACAATATACAAGCGACAGCAAACACAGACGGAGAAGACGTAACTCAATATTACAGTGTTTGTTATTCCAACCCAAACAATCCTAAAAACCACTACGAATGCCTAATATTACTTCTAGCGTACACCCTCTTAGATTTCATTTCGACACCACTCGAAGGGGCACCACCAGTGTCGTACATTAAAAAAACTATATCTCAACAAAATATAATTTATTTTGGAAGAAAAGAACGTTTCAAAAATACATTCATGTAGGAATCTACATATAGCAATTCCGCATGTACGCCAATGATTGGCTAGTTCAAATAATTTCTTCTGTAATTTATGCAGACTTTGAAATCTGACACGATGTACAAGTTGGTTAGGGCATCGGCCTTTATATTTGGTTATTTTTTGGGTCTTGGGTTCAATTCCCGTGAATCTCAAGTGGAATTAAAGTCAGATAAGATTTTGGGCAAGTGCAAAAAGGTATTTGCCATGCGCAGTTTCATTCACGCCGGTAACCAGGTCGGCTGAGATCAGATATCTCGTGGAACTGTAGGGGTTGGTGGTACAATTAGACACTTGCTAGTCGGTAGATCACCTGAATGACAAAGGCATAGCCCTGGTAGCAGAAAACAAACGTTAAAATTAATAGCAAGCAGATTTTGAATTATTTTATTTGTATAAATTTTAAAATTTTGATTTCATCTTCACGTTCGCGACGTCGTGTACCACCGGTAGTACATGACGTCTTCTGGGAGCAGCCGTCATGTACCACGGTGTGGTACACGTTGCTACGGGCATTTAATCCTATTTAAAAACGAGACGGCTGCATAGGAAGTTTGCAAAACCAGTTACGGCTGTATGTAAAGGTGGTACATGACCTGTGGTACATTTGTTTCCAAATCTGACAATGTTTGCATTCATTTTTGACTGTCTTTTTAAAAAAATAGGATTTTCAAAATATTTTCAATATTTATTCATACAAGTAACAAAATATAGTTACATAACACAGAATAAACCTACTAAAACCTACAAATATTTGTCATATTGTATGTAACAAAAAAATCAAAACAAGAAAACTTCACATATCTAAAAAAAGTGTAAATCTTAAAACTATTAGGAAACTAGCTGGGGTTATGCTGAATGTTTTTCGTTAAAACATTCTAAACACATTGATGGTTTATTGTCACAATCGTCGCAGTAGGTCATCACTCTTTTAGCTTTCGCTCTTGCTTCCTTTGATCCTCTTTCTCTTTGCAATTTGTCGTAACAGGAAACACATCGTTTTCTATTTCTTCTTGCCGCACCTACCAGTTTTTTTATTTTATGTGTTGATCTGACGTTTTTTCTCGGTGCCTCGGGTACGTCTTGTTCATACTATATTTGTTCGTCATCATCTGTATCATTCAAGTGTGCTTGTACCAGAAGTTCTCTGAATGCTAACATATTGATTTTTTTTTTATTTTTCTGGTAAATTATCCAAGAATTTACAACAGCGGTCCCTAGGATTATTTCAAATACCGCCTTCTTGTACCACTTCACAGTTTTTCTAAGGCAAGTGTAGTACGAAGACATTTGGTCAGATATATCTACACCTTTCTTGGCATTGTTATAATCTATTATACATTGTGACTTTTTTATATCTTCTTCCTTCCTGTTCTTCTTCCCCGTAGCGACTAATTCATCCATATGTTCAGGCAAAGTACTCAGCATAGTAACTGGCCTTTTATCCAACCATTTGTACACACGTACACCCTTATCGTTCTCTAACGCATAAACTTCACCTTTCTTCAGTTTTGCATTCCCTTTTCTATTAGATCGCCAAGTCCCACAAAGGTAAGTATCATTTCGTAAAAGATGTTCTGCTAATTTGATGCTGATATAAAAATTATCGGTGTATAATGATCTACCACTATTCAATAATCCTTCCATCAATTGTAATGTGACATCAAAAGTATGACCATGTTCGCTTCTATCTTCGTTTTTTCCGCAATAGATTTTAAAATTAAAAGTATACGCGTCGTTTGTACAAAGTTTGAATATTTTTATACCATATTTGTGCGACGTGGCTGGCAGGTATTGTCGGAAAATTAGTCTACCTCTCCATGGGACCATGGTTTCATCTATCACAACTTTTTTTCTGGTATGAAAGTATTCTTAAAATTTTTCGGAATAAGATCCAACAACTTTTTGACCTTTGCTAATCTATTGTGGTTTCTTATATTTTGCTCATTGTCTGCGAAATGAATAAATTTTAGTAATAAATCAAACCTGCTACGTTTAATGTTTTTACAAATAAGGTCATTTCTATAAATTGGATTTCGAGACCAATATAGGCGCATTTTAGGCAGTTGATTTATTCCCATAATCATAAGAATTCCAAGGAAGGTGTGAATTTCTGCTTTATTTCTATTAGTCCATTTGCGAACTTCTGATCTGCGAGAAATTTCGTGACTTCTGATATATTGGTCTGCATATCTGTTTGTTTCCCTCACTATAAGTTCAAGCACCTCATCGTCAATAAATAGGCGATATATCTTGTAAGGATCACGAAAATCATTTGGATTGAGTTGAAAGCCACTTTGTGCAGTAAATGGAAATTCATTTATGACTTGTCCGCATAGGTTAGGTTAGGTTAGGTTCAATGTGAGTGGAACAGAGGCCTATTGTGGCTCACCCCTATGGGCTATATCCACACCTTCTTACGAAGTCTATGGTATATTTAGGTGAAGCTTCCTTGAAGTCGGTAGGCTCCAGCTATACAAAACCAAACGTACGAAGCCTATTCATTTCCAGGGCAGGGCAGGAGCATAAAATATGCTCCGCCGTTTCGTCTTCCACACTGCAGAAGCGACAGTCCGACGTTTGACTCAGACCTAGCTTCTTCAGATGGTACTGCAGACGACAGTGCCCTGTCAGCAGTCCAATTAGGATGCGTAGATCACTTCTACTCCATTCTAGGATCTGCGATAGGGTGCTACCTGAGGGTTTGACTATAAACGCCTTAGAGTGAGCTAACCCAGGAATATCTTTCCAGTGCTGGAGAGTTTTCCTCTCGGCCCATTTCCAGATAGTGTCTTTGGCACTGCTTTTGGATATGCCAAAAAATGGTTCCGGTCCAATGAACTCGGATTCTGCAGCTCTTTTCGCAAGGGTGTCGGCTTTCTCATTGCCCTCCACCCCTTCATGCCCAGGTACCCAGAGTAGCTTTACTCTGTTACTGGTAGCAATGCGATCCAGGGATTCGATGCAGTTCCATACCAGCTTCGAGTCCAGCCGGCTGGAGCTCAGTGCTTTTAAAGCTGCCTGGCTGTCTGATAAAATATAAATACTTTTGTTGACAAGATGATGGTTTACCAACTCTCTTGCACACAATTGTCCGCATGGTCCCCAAGTATCATTTTCCGTGGTTGCAGGAACTTCATTATTATCTTCATTAGCTTGCTCCTCATCACTTTCTTCTGAAGGATTATCATCACTACTTTCTTGATTGTCAGAGGGCTTGTAAGAAGATGCAGAATCAGCATATGGGTCGCTTTCATCACCTGATGAATCTGCCACATTTTGTGTTTGACGTAATCGCTGTGATTCCCTCATATAATTCCGAGGTTGATCCGTTTGATTTTGACGTGAACAATGAGAAGATGAAGGTACATCGGTTGAGAAAAACCTGAAGATGCAGTATTATTGGTGGAACGTGATGGCCCTGATGAGACGGATGGATCGGATGAGATTCCTTGCCTGACAGCAGCCTGTAAAATCTTCGCTGTTCTGTTTAACATTGCTCCTGGTTAATTATCTGAAACAAAACAGAAAGAAAATTACCTTTTACGTAGTGGCCACCGGTGGCACACGACGTCCCAGAGAAACTAAATATTTATCACAGCCGTTATGTACCACCGGTGGTACATGTTTAAAAATAATAAAAAATAACAAAAAGCACAAAACATAAGTGTATAAAAGTTTATTGATCACAAATACAACAATATTCACATGTTAAACAAAAATAAAAATTACGGATGGGAGTAATCACATCCGAAATCAGCTACGTCGCGAACGTATTAAACAGAAAATTGAGTTACAAAAAGTTTGTTCATTAAGAAAAAAATGTATAGTGGTCTGATTTTTTTAAATTTGTGTAATAAAAGTTCATCTTGGCAATGCTAGAATGCGCACTATTAACTGGTTTTTATTAAAAGAAAAAAAAATGGTACCTCGTGAGGAAAACGATCATTTTTAAACTTCTTTATAAAAATAAAAAAACATTTTAGCATAAAAATGTTTTTTTGTTTAATCCATAGAAACTTTATGTACCCGACTTTGGCGTAGCGACATCAAACTTTCGAAGGCATAAATCTCTAGGTCGGAAATAAATAAGGAATGAGATGTGGCTTCTAATAGTGTTCTTAGGGCCGTATCTATGCTCTAGGGGGCGCAAAAGTTAAGATCGTAAGGGATGGCGGAAATGCAATTACAATAAAGCATTGTCGAGCTACGAAAACTAGAGGGTTCCGCAATTTAATGCCATTTTCTTTTTTCTTTCCTCCAAAATTACATTTTTTGTTTTGCTAACGCCTTTCGCCAACACTGGATGATGGAAGTTTTCTTTACAATATTTTGTTGTTGAACAGAACAACTCAATAATGCTCATCTGAATAGACATTCGAAAATAATAATAAATATAACTTTATTATACAAATGTGAGCGTTTCTTGATAACGATGACGATGACGATGACGATGACGATGACGATGACGATGACGATGACGATGACGATGACGATGACGATGACGATGACGATGACGATGACGATGACGATGACGATGACGATGACGATGACGATGACGATGACGAGGAATTAAATTTTTTACCATGTGCATTTGGTTCCGGAAACGCCTAAGGTTTATGTGAATGTAAGAACAAAATATTTTTATTGCATTAAATTATTTTTTTCACGACGCTGTACTTTTTTAGTTATTTTTTTATTTTTCCAAATATTCTAACAAAGCGTTAATTTTTTTTGTCTGCACTGAATTATTAATGAAATAAAAACCATATTGTTTATTAAATCCACCAATATACAAAGCAAACATTGCGCATTCGACTTTCATCAGCTGGTTGTGTATGCAATAGAGATTTTTATCGTTTCACCTGATAAATATATCACGAATGGAGATTCTGTCATCCGAAACTATAACATCAACAGCATCAAAAAATGAATACCTACAGTTTGTTTTATAAAGTATCAATTCCATCTAGATTGGATAGTGAATTGATTGATGAGCTTAATTTTAAATGCATACGCTATCAAGCTTATATAATCATTTAATGTGTGTAAAATAAAGATTAAATGATATTATTATTGATTATTGTTATCGATTTTGGCTCAACAAACGTCTCATTGTTATTTTAAGCTACGAATTTAATTAATTAAATTGTATCTAGTTTTTTTAAATTAAAAAATATAAACTACAGCAATTTAAAAAATACAAATTTATGAGTATTGTGAGAAAAAACAAAAAATAAACTTAAGACATAGCGACCATATTGTATACCCCTTAACGAGTAACAGTTACCAATTAAAAACAAACTTTCTCAAAGACGTTTATTTCCCACTACCTCCACATTCATTTCCTCCTTTCTCCTCATCTCGCCCCCGTGCGCCGCAAGACAACTAAATAATCCCGCCCAATTACCGTCAGGATCGTGCCCTCGCGTAATACACCGTTATTATCGACTGAGGATAAACACAATTAGCGAAGATCAAAGTGAGCTGCATACACACCGATATACGCCTTCTGGATGGTACGTGACTCTCGCGTAAGGAACCGCTTTCCTTCGCCCTCCTCGCTCGTCGATGCCACCGACAAGTTGTACTGAGACTTGGAACTGGGACACAGGGTTGGGAGTGAAGACGTGGAAAACACTAGTTGCAGGCCCATACGGGAATATTAATTGAAATAAGGGTATATTAATATTGATCGACTTTCACAATTATATATGTATATGTATATATTGTTATGGTGCGATGATTTTAAAATTTGTTTTTTTTTGTTATGATTAAAAATTTAAATTTCTATTAAATAAGTCCTGAAATAAAAATTTAACCCTTCATGAAATTTTATAGCCCCATTTTATTACAAAATAAAGTAGATAACGTGTTACATCATTTTCCAGCTTGCGGTTAAATTTATTTATAAAACAAATCCACGTTATTTTGTTATAGACCCACGCTGGACCGACATTTGATATGAAAAAAAAAATTATAATAAATCAGAATTAAAATTATCCATTTGAGCCAATCCGCTCCTATAAAGCAAGAAGCACTGAACACAAGACGTAGCGAGGCATGCCGGAAGGAACTTTTTGATGTGTACATCCTATGGAGTTGGCACAGTAGCCCACTCCACTTTTCTCTCCTCACGGGCTCGCGTTCACCTTCCTCGGTGCATATGGAATTTCTACTTTGAGCCTCAAATCGTTGCCTCTGTTTACAAATAGAGTCTTTGGTTATGAGTAGTGCGGGATTGTATGTATGTGTGATGTTTGCAAATAATGCCAATTTGAATTAAATTATGTTTCAGGTGATATGGTTTGGGATTCTGGTTACTTATTTAGAAGTCAATATTGGTTTGAATGGGACTAGGGTTACTAATAAAGCATTAACTAGGTTTGGAATTTATTTCTGTTAATATGAATTGTACTTGGGTAAAGTCTCGTTTTTTTTATTGCATAAATGTAAAAAATAGGTAATTCCATTTATCTAATATCACTACTATATTATTTAGAAATATTTAAAAGCCGACAAAAGTCAAATAAATATTCTGAATCATTATTAATATAAAAAAATACTTGTAACAATTTTCTTTTGCTATTCTGGTTCAAAATAAGCCTTCCTTTAACATTTCCTTTTAAAAATTTTAATTAACATACTTTTAACAAATCTTCCAATGTACCTTATATTTAATTCACAAAAGATCCAATGCGATTTTCTTTCGAAATGGTTGAAAGTTCATTAACGAGCTTTATTTACTTTTCTTTATTTTGCCTGTTCGCATTCATTGGTGTCCTTTGAGAAGGGCAAATAAGTACAGGATTGGAACCGTTTATCTGAATTCTTAAAATATTTTTTATATGAGTTGTTGATTGCGAAATATAAATTTTTCGATATCTTAAACTACAAATTTTTTTTTATTATATTTATACTTTAAAATAAAATATAAATAAATTTTGCAATCATGAATTTTGAAACTATATATTTACTCGAAATTCCCACTGACCGCAATTGCATTCCCAACAAACAAACAGACTCAAGTTCTTTTCTTGTCGCCAACTCTCCAACCGCACCGACCGCAAATCTCAGTCTAACTCGAGTGCACCCGCCAAATTCCATAATTGCTATCAAAGTTCCAGTCCAAAGTTTTTATTGCACCTTCTATGAGCTACCGGGTACACTTATTAACACATAGTTCGCAAAACAATTATTTTCCGATAATAATTTTCTAACTTATAATGAAGTCGTGTTTACCGGATGGAACTAGTTTATTGAGCGTTCTGCATTTTCGTTCATATTTTTGAAAAATAGAATTTCCGTTTACGAAATCATTCTTAAAATATTTTATAGGGCCCATTATATTTTATATACCAGTTAATTGTCCGATAAAACCAGTAAATGTACATTCTTTTTTCGTTTAGAAACCGAAACAGCACTCATTCGGTAGCATAAAAATTAATTAATAATTATTTATCAAATCAGTGTAGCTTAGGTGATATATATATATTTATGAACTGAGTGTTTTGACAAGTTGATAATAACAGCGGTAGAAATTTACTTAGAACCCACATAGCTTATCTACTAATTTTTTTATAAATTAAATTCGGATATTAGGAACTTGAAGGATTTTAAAACATTTATGAAGAATAAAATATTTTAACAATTTGATAATAAGGGGGGTAGGAAATTACTTAGAACCCACATAGCTTATCTACTAATTTTTTTGTAAATGAAATTTCATTATTTTAATACGGCTTAATATAATTTATTCAATTAAAAAAAATTTATGAAGAATAAAATTCTTTGACCAGTTCATAATAACGGTGGTAGAACCCACATAACTTATCTACTAATTTCTTTGTAAATTAAATTTGACTATTTTAATCTGGCTTGGTATATCTTGGGCAATTTGAAATATTTTATGAAAAATAAAATTTTTTGACAAGTTCATAATAACGGTGATAGGGAATTACTTAGAACCCACATAGCTTATCTACTAAATTTTTTGTAAATTAAATTTGATTATTTAAAGATTGGATCATATAACTTTGGCGATTTAAAAACTTTTATAAAAATAAAAAAAATTGACAGGTTGATAATAAGGGCGTTAGGGAATTATTTAGAACCTTCATAGCTTATCTACTATTTTTTTTGTAAATAACATTTGATTATTTTAATTTGGATTGGTATATCTAATACAATTAAAAAATTTTATGAAGAATAAAATTTTTCGACAAATTGATAATAACGGTGATAGGGAATTACTTAGAACCTACATAGCTTATCTACTATTTTTTTTTGTAAATAAAATTTGATTATTTTAATATGGATTAGTATAAGTAAGGCAATTTAAAAACTTTTATAAACAATAAAAAAAATGTAAAGTTGATAATAAGGGCGGTAGGGAATTACTTAGAATCTACATAGCTGATCTACTATTTTTTTTGTAAATAAAATTTGATTATTTTAATTTGGATTGGTATAACTAAAGCAATTAAAAAATTTTATGAAGAATAAAATTTTTCGACAAATTGATAATAACGGTGATAGGGAATTACTTAGAACCTACATAACTTATCAACTATTTTTTTTGTAAATTAAATTTGTTTATTTTAATATATGTAAGTATAAGTAAGGCAATTTAAAAATTTTTATATAAAATAAAAAAAAAAATGTCAGGTTGATAATAAGGGCGGTAGGGAATTACTTAGAACTTAAATAGCTTATCTATTTTTTTGTAAATAAAATTTGATTATTTTAATATTGATTGGTATAACTGAGGCAATTAAAAAAATTTTATGAAGAATAAAATTTTTTGACAAGTTGATAATAACAGTGATAGGGATTTACTTAAAACCCACATAGCTTATCTACTAATTTTTTTGTAAATTAAATTTGATTATTTTAATATCGGATTATATAACTTGTGCAATTTAAAATCTTTAAAAAAAAATAAAAAAAATTGGCAGGTTGATAAGAGCGGTAAGGAATTAATTAGAACCTACATAGCTTATCTACTATATTTTTTGTAAATAAAATTTGATTATTTTAAAATGGATTATTATAACTAAGGCAATTTAAAAATAATTATGAAGAATAAAATTTTTCGACAAGTTGATAATAACGGTGATAGGGAATTACTTAGAACCCACATAGCTTTTCTACTTTTTTTTTAAATAAAATTTGATTATTTTAATATGTCTTTATATAACTAGGCAATTTAAAAAAAATAAGAATAAGAAAATTTTTTTTGAGAAGTTAATAATGATGGTGATATGGAATTACTTAGAACCACATAACTTATCTACTAATTTTTTTTGTAAATTAAATTTAATAAATTAAATATGGTATCGTATAATTTAGGCGATTTGAAAACTATTATAAAAATAAAAAATTTGGCAAGTAAATAATAAGGGTGGTAGAGAATTATTTGGAAACTACATAACTTATCTACTAATTTTTTTGTAAATTAAATTTGATTATTTAAATATGGGATTCCATAACTTAGTCGATTTAAAAACTTTTATAAACAATAAAAAAATTTGACATGTTGATAATAAGGGTGGTAAAGAATTAGAACCCACATAGCTTATCTACTATTTTTTTTTGGTAATATAACTTGAATCTTTTAATATAGGATAGTATAAATAAAGCAATATAAAAACTTTTATATGGAATAAAATTTTTTGACAAGTTCAGAATAAGGGCGATAGTAAATCGATTTAGATACTCCTTAAATATTTGGTGATAAAGGATCAATCATGGTGGAAATTAAAATTTCTATTATAAATAATTAATTTAAAATTTCAGTTTTCTGCCACTACATTTCCATTTATATACTTGATATTTGTTTGTAACATCAATTTAATTAAAGCTTTTAAAATTGTACAAAATTCATAGCGTAACAGTACAATAACACATTGAACGGCTCTTTCTTTCCATGGGATCATCAGCACTTTTTCAAAGAGCAAACAATATTTCTCAACGCCATAACATAAAATAGCGCCCATTGATCAAGAAGACCCTTATTTTGAGGCGCTATCAATCAAAGAGCTTGCCTTTCTTTCGATGCAAAACAATCGCCAAATCTGACGTGGCAAAAATACGGAGATAATTATATAGGATGGCTCATAAATTGTGGTAGTATCCTCATAAGAATACGATTACGATTACTAAAAATTAATTTTAATTCATAAGGGATACGCGTGAGAAAAAAATATTGTCTAGACATTTATGTCTTCTATTTATGATGCTTATAAATATTTAAATCATCTCGCGAAAAAGCGTGTTTTTGTGTAGATTTAAATTAAAATTAAATAATTCCGACATACTGACATTTAATTTTTAATTAAATCTTAACGCTAACAATTCTACATTCATTTTGATATGCATATGTTTTTTTTTTAATTAAATCATACATTTTCCACGCTCTGTCAGGGTCAAACAACTTTTAACATCAAAGACATTTCATTTCATTTCTGCATTCACCGACAAAGCCAGTCGTTCTGTTTTTCTTCAAAACCATTTAACATTTTTTCCCCAAACGGCTAAAAGGAGTATATACGTAGCATTTCTATTCCTTTTAAACTCTTTTATAATCAAATTGGGTTTTTCCTTTTTCATCTGCCATATATACGGAATTAAGTCCATTTAACCGTTTTTGAATTTCCAATAAACCCACGAGGCACACAAAGACCCTTGTCCGACGAATATATCAGTAGCGTAGAATTAAAAAAAATATTGTTAGTACTGACCAAGCTGACTTCACGTTACATATATATTCATAATTATTAATAATTTAAAAATTGGTGTCTAAATTACACATAGTGGTCGTTATATATTTCTGAATTTTAATAATTTTAATTTGATTTCTATATATTTTATATATAATTTTTATATAATAAAACTCAAAATAAACCATTTTTAAATTATTGTTAATCTACATTATATATACTAATTATAGAAAATTTATAAGATTACGATTTTAATAAATTATATCTGCGGCACTGGAAGGGATATTGCAGAAAATGGGAGTAAGGAAGTAAGGGGTATAATTCTATAGAAAAAGCACCGAATATGTGCGAGCAACATTGTGCTGAAACCGACATAAAATAGAGAAGGGGGTCATAATACGTCTTATCATAAGAACAAGAAATACAATCTGGCACATTGTATTCGCTGGCGTGGTCAATTCTTCCTATTCTCGTTCGAACAATGCTTTTATATACAGGATGTTATTTTTTAGTTTTTAAATTAATTAAATTTTAATAAATAGTCTTTCAAAAAAAATGATTTAAACGTTATACTAAAATGTATATTACCTTATGCCACCCGGAACTAGAACCACAAAACTACACCATATGTCCGTCTCCGGATGATTTAATTATTCAGTGTCCTACAACCCTCTACGTTGACATTCTGCTCCTCTCCTCCGCCCTTTGTTTCGCGGTTTCCATCTTCTCAGCCGTCACCGCATTTGGTCACCGCCGCCAGGCTCTGATGATGGCGATATAGTGGCCGTGACTTATGATGGCTGGACGGACCCATACAGGCTCGGAGTTAATATTTATTTTTAATTTTAAACTAACTTACATCAAAATATTTAATATAAAAAAAGTTCCACTCGATAATAAGTATTATTTATCATTTATTATTAATTTTTCAGAAAATTTCATTCTTCATGAAAGTTTTTAAATTACCCAAGTTATACGATCCCATATTAAAATATCAAAATTTAATCTAAAAAAAATTAGTAGCTAAACTATGTGGGTTCTAAGTAATTCTCTACCGCCATTAATATCAACTTATCGAAAAAATAATTTTTCATACAAGTATCTAAATCACTTGACTTATTTCGAAGACTATTGATTTAATAAGACTAGACACTCACATTAAACCTCTGCCTCATTGACCTTGAGTGCTATTTCTGGATACGACGAATACCGGTAAATGCTAAAATTGTTGTTTTAAAAATAGTATAAGGGTTGACTTTTTCGTGTGAGGGTTGAGGTTGTTAAAACATATAAGGTTAGACTTTTCTCGCTAGGGGGCCAAGCAGACAGAACAAGAAATGCTGCCGACAGATACAATAGTAGCACCCAGGACTATAAAGAAAGAAAAAAGAAAAAAAAGTTAGGTTTACTGGTGTATTTTAAATTTTATCAGTATTGTGAGTCTTTTGTTATTTATATTATTTAGTAGATAGCATATCTCAAATGGAGTTTGTAGATTCGTTTTAGATAATTTACTGTAGATGTAAAAATTTTGTATTTGATTGATGACATTTTAATATAATGTGGTTTAAGGATCTAATTTGACCACATTCAAAGTGTAGTTTGTCTTTCACTCCTATTCGGTAGAGATGAAAGGGAGTTAGGCAATGTCCTGTTCTAATCCTTATCAGTGTTGTAATATGTCTCCTATTCTTGGAGTCACTTTGCTATGAAACGATTTATTGTTTCGTCTGCATGATTTCCATTCTGTATACCATTTATACCAGGTTTGATTCTTTATCTTAAGTAAGTAGTTGTAATAATTTAATTTGGCAAGGGATCCATGCAAAAGTGATACGTATATTATTTAGTTTAGCCTCTAGGATACCTATTTTAGTCATGAATGAACAATGTTTTGTCTGCTTGGGAAAACTTTTTTTGCTTATATTTTTAGAGCTGCTTTGGAATAAAAAAAATGATTGAGTGGGGAATGGTTTCTCTTAAAAATACTTGGAGAGCGTGACTAATGGCAATAATTTCTGCAGTATCTATCTAAGTAAGTATGGATAACTTGCAGAAATAGTCAAGGTCATGCTACTCCAAGGTCAGAACCTGCTACTCCAAAATCAGCCCCTTCTAACGTTTCGACTGATCCATCAGTGTATATGAAATTTACATCTATTGAGTATTATTTTGATATTGAATTATACCAAACGGATCGTTTTTGAGGGCTCGAAGGTTAAGGACTATTATAGCGGTAAATTGGTATTCCAGTTCAAACTCATGACAGGGAAATAAATAGCTGGTGTATTTATTTGGTGAGAGAGATTATAAGGGATGAAGTCGTTGACCTAATAATTGTCTGTTTTTCCAATAATTTCTTTTTTGTCTACTTTTAATTTCCAGAGATTTTAGGGCCCTGATGATAGGGTTATTATTGAGAGATAGATTTTTTAAGAGGTATTTTGTCCTATGCCATTCCCATTTATATTTTAAAGGAAATTCTCCAGTTTCTGCCAGTAATGCAACTAGTTAGGTTAGGTTAGGTTCGATGTGAGTGGAGCGTTTGCTATTGTGGCTCACCCCTATGGGCTATAATTCACCATACAATCCACACCTTCTTACGAAGTCTATGGTTGATTTAGGTGAAGCTTCCTTGAATTCGGTAGGCTCCAGCTGTACAAAACTAAACGTATGAAGCCTACTCATTTCCAGGGCAGGGCAGGAGCATAAAATATGCTCCGCCGTTTCGTCTTCTACACTGCAGAAGCGACAGTCCGATGTTTGACTCAGACCTAGCTTCTTCAGATGGTACCGCAGACGACAGTACCCTGTAAGTAGTCCCATTAGGATGCGTAGTTCACTTCTACTCCATTATAGGATCTGCGATAGGGTGCTACCTGAGGATTTGACTATAAACGCCTTAGAGTGAGCTAACCCAGGAATACCTTTCCAGTGCTGGGTAGTTTTCCTCTCGGCCCATTTCCAGATAGTGTATTTAGCACTGCTTTTGCCTATGTCGAAGAATGGTTACGGTCCAATGAATTCGGATTCTGCACCTCTTTTCGCAAGGGTGTCGGATTTATTATTGCCCTCCACCCCTTCATGCCCAGGTACCCAGAGTAGGGTTACTCTGTTACTGGTAGCAATGCGATCCAGGGATTCGATGCAGTTTCTTTCATAGTAGCTTCGAGTCCAGCCGGTTGGAGCCCAGTGCTTTTAAACCTGCCTGGCTGTCTGATAAAATGTAAATACTTTTGTTGACAAGATGATGGTTTACCAACTCTCTTGCACACAATTCTATAGCAAAAACCTCCACCTGAAAGATGGTAGCATACTTGCCGAAGCTGACTGTGATGTCAACTGTCGGTTTTCTGCTGTACACTCCGGCTCCAACACCACTTGGGGTTTTTGAACCATCTGTGTACAGTGCATAAGCCGTTCCTGGAAAGAGGATCTCCCCCTTTTCCCATTCGTCTCTTCTCAGAAGAAGGACCTTGAAGGACTTCTGTATGTGAGTTCTGGGGGAGAGCACATCCGAAACCATTCCGAGGGTGTGGTGAGTACTCATCTCTCGCAGCAGTCCAGAGTGGTCCCATAGCCTGTCCCCCTCAATTTGACTAGCCACCGACATGGCTCTATAGGAGGTCATTCTGGCTTCCTGCTCAAGTAATATATGGAGCAGAGATCTTTCTATTGCCGCTGTCGGGGTAGATGACATGACGCCTGTAATAGCCACACAAGCCAATCTCGTAGTCCATATAATTTAACTGGAAGCCCCTTCGTCCATCAGGCTATTGCGCCATATGTGACCATTGGTTTTATCACCATTGGTTTTATCACCGTTTGATAAATCCAGTAAATCCAGTAAATCTGTTTAGGTTAGGGAGAGCCTGTTCAGTAGGAGGGTCGACCAAGAGTAACTAAAGAAGTGGAGACAGCATTTGAAGGAAGGAGTAACGATTTAGAAATCATAATAAAAATGACCTAGAATGATGACTTTATGTAAAATGAGCAGAGTATGAGGGTCACATCCCCACCATGTGCCACAGAGAGGATGCATAACATTCAAACTACGATTTATTTTTAATTCTATATAATTAACATGAGCATTCCACTTCAGATTTTTTTGAAATATCATTCCGAGATATTTTATTTTGTCAGACTTGAAGACGATTACTGGTGGAGGCTGTTTTAAAGGGCATTTTTTAAAGATCATAGCGAAGGACTTGTTTTGTGAGAGTTTCAGTTCATATTTATCGAGTAAAAGCTGTAATGTTGTTAAATAGGACTTTAAATCCTTGACCATTTGATGGATGTTGGTTCCCTTAATCAGTTTTATGTTTTTTGGTAAGGCTCCATGCCACATCAAAATATCCCATCGCTTAAAAAAAAACTTAACCAATATATTAATCCTCGTTAACATCATCCTCATCAGCATTATCCTCATTCAAATTTTTATTTTTTCTTTTCACTGCCTTTATTATGAATTTATCAGAAAATTTCATTCTCCCTAAAAGTTTCTAAATCGCCTAAGTTGTATTATCTGATATCAAAATATTCATATTTACAAAGAAATTAGTAGATAAGCTATGTGGGTTCTAATTCTCTACTGCCCTTATTATCAACTTTATCTTAATTACCTAAACTACACTAACCCACATCAAAATATCCAACTATAAAAAAAAGTTCCACTCAAAACGCAATGATAAATTTCATATTTTTCCTTCTATGTCCTTCATTATCAAGGACCCCGCACGGTTCTTATGGGAAAATAGTATCAGTCGAATTGGCTGAAAATTTAGTATAATGTAGTTTATGATGCTCTGATCAAATGTCTCCATGGGCCAAACGAGATGTAATGGACAGTTTTTGAGATACAGGGTGTTAAACATGCGAAGGAATTGCTGTTCTTTAACTTTAGAACATAAATAGTGTGGCGATTAGTTTGTTACAACAATTTAAAGATAATAATTATAATATTAATATTATCGATACCAGTTGTAATGAAACTTAGTCTACAGGGTGATTCTTTTCTACTAGCCAATTTTTATATAATTCTTTGAACACACTCAGTCAAACGCAAAAGACTGTAGACTTGCAGAATAAGTATAAATTTCATTTGATTTTAATATTGAATGATTTCAGGTTACTTTTATACAGGGTCACTTAAAATTGTCTTCTTTAGTTTCATGGCGAAATAGCATATATTCGTTAACTTTTATTGATGTGTTATGTAAGTCAATAAGGACTACATTTTAAAAATATTTTTAAATCTACAGAGGGCTCCAAACAAAAGTACCATACCAAAGTTATGTTATAAAATGAATTATTTTTTCATCTCTAAATGGTTGCTACGGCCAAACGACATAAAATCAGATAAAACGGCTTATATGCACCTATCTTAACTTTTTGAGTTCTACTTGGTGGCATAAGAATGAAATGTATACAGGGTGAACAAAATTTCCGTATTTTGAGTAACCCTGTGTAATAGTAACTTGATATCATCCAATATTAAAATCAAATGAAATTTATACTTATTCTGCAAGTCTACAGTCTTTTGCGTTTGACTGAGTTTGTTCAAAGAATTACATAAAAATTATCTAGTAGAAAAGAATCACCCTGTAGACTGAGTCTCATTACAATTGATATCGATAATGTTAATATTATAATTATTATCTTTAACTTGTAACAAACTGATCGCCACACTATTTGATTTCTAAAGATAAAGAACAACTCTGCCTCCTCATATTTAACACCCCTGTATCTCAAAAAATGTCCGTTAGATCTCGTTAGGCCCATGGAGACATTGGATCAGGACGTCATAAACTACATTATACTTAATTTTGAGCCAATTAGACTGGAACTCTTTTTCCATAAGGACCGTGCGGGGTTCTTTGTCAGAAAGATTTATTCTTTACAAAAACTTTAAAGTCACCTAACTACAGTTTGCGACTATAAAACATGCAATATTTAAAAAGATATAAAATATTAATCAAGAATATACTGGCGTACCAGGAAAATTTTTAATTTACTTTCTACAGTCTTTATTATTTTTCAAAAAAGTTTATAAATGATCTACATATACTATGACAAAAAAAAATGTATATGTTGTACACTTAGAAAAATGCTAAATAATATAATTAAATAAATTTTATCTGGAATATTTTGTTATATTGTAGATTTTTTTGCTAACTGTGCTAAACCGGTTCTGTATAGAAGTATATTAGACACGATCGCGATGGCAAAATTAATTTGTTGCAGGGAGATGAACAGAGATAGGGCGATAGCCGGATTGATGGGTTTATATCCGCACTGGCCACTAAATTACTAGACGTTTTGTTGTTTTGAATTTTATGGTAGTCGGCGCCGTCGCCAATTTAAAAATATATACAGATTGTCTCACTAAAATAGGACTCAAGCCAACAAATGTATAAATCGATCGTCAATTTGCTCTCTTTTTATTTACCCGAATATCTTGAAAAATGATCCTGAATTTTCTACTGAAATTTGCCGGCAATCGAAAAGAAACACAATCCAGAAAGAGAAAGGTCAGCACACTTAACAAATCGAATGCAAGAGCACGGAACTTGCGGCCCAATAGAAAAATTCTTTAAAACCTGTGTCGTAACTTCGATTCGGCCAGAGGTAAAATAATTTTGAAAATTTAATGCTCTTTATTAATGTTATTAAAGAGAAGTCTGTTATATTTTGGGCGATCCCATCGCTGCAAAAAAAAACTTAACTAAACTATTTATCTTCACCATCAGCATCATCCTTACCATATTTTATAAAAAAAAGTTCCCACAGTTCTTATTATCAATTTGTCAAAAAATTTCATACTTTATAAAAGTTTATAAATCGCCTAAGCTATATCACATCATATCAAAATACCCAGTTACTAAAAAAAAACTTAATCTCAGCAGCATAATCATCACTAAAATTGTAATTTTTTCTTTCCACAGCTTTTATTATCAATTTGTCAGAAAATTTCATTCTTCATTAAAAATTTTAAATCGCCCAAGATATGCTTTTTCAAATTTAAATATTCAAATTTTATTTACAGAAAAATTAGTAGATAAGCTATGTGGGTTCTAAGCAATTCCCTGCCGCCCTTATTTTCAACCTGTCATTTTTTTTTATTTTGCATAAAAGTATCTAAATCGTCTAAGCTATACTAACCCATATTAAAAATATCTGAATTTTATTTAAAAAAATTTTAGTAGATTAAATCATCTGAAAAAACAATCCAAATTATTATTATAAACAGGAGTTTATGAATGGTTGTGGATTAATTTAAAAAAATTTAAAAAAAAATTAAATCCAGTTTTCTAGTTAATTGTAAAGATAATAAATAAAGATAATGCTACAAATTTATCTACTAAAATACTGCTAATGATACGCCCGTGTGTTGTGAGCGTCCTCTCCAAAACTTTCATAGCCCTTGGCCAGAGAAGAAAACAGTGTTGAAAGTAAATCACCCATTGTTAGATTAGCGAAAACGTTGGACAAACCTAATACCAACTAACCGGCACGTCTTACGGAACATAATACCTAGTGCTTCTTCTATCTAAGTTCTATTATCGTTTGAGGAGTATTAGGATCGAAGGGATGTTTTCAGTTAGGATTTGAAGGGCAGATAGCCTGAGGTGGGCTCGTAGCTACAGTCTGAGTGATGAAAGGATATCGACAGGGTCGGCTAATGTAATGGCCACCATTTGAAATTTATTGTCGAGGAAATGACGTTATTTTTTCGAGTTTGTAAAATATCGCGGTCATTTGAAAGGGGGTTTTGAGGTCGTATTTGAATTGATTTTGTAAGCCATGTAAGTGATTGAAATTTTCAATCAATATCGAATAAGAACAATCATATATGGATCATTATATATGAAATATTAAATCTGAGTAATCGTCCATTAAAAGAACAAGCGCATTAAATAAAAATTTCTGTGAGAAATTTTAAGGTCCAATCTTTCCATGTTTTTCCAGTTATTAACATAAGATATAATATAAACACATTAAATAATTCTTATTATAATTAGCCACTACAAAACCGATTTAGTATTTTCTTATCATTTTTATCATTTATACTTATGAAAGATAAAGGCAACATATATAACTGTCGTATTGTTATATACAAACAAATCTTAAGTCTGCGATTTTAATTTTTACTATCCAACCTATTACTTTATTTCATTAATACTGTCAGCAATCATTTCTTAAATTTTTAACTTTATTTAAATATCCTTTTATATAATTAAAAAATATAAATATAGTGTTTACGCGCTTATGATGTCGAGGCGTATTGCTGAAAAGAGGATAAGTTGGTGAAAAGGTTGAAAATTTTTTGTCGGTGTGTATGCGTAGGATTACTCTTAGGAAAAGTTGAGCCCGAGTAAGTCGCCTTCGAGTTAAGAATAATCCTTGAGGTTTCCCAACTTTTCCTAAGTATTAAACTAACGCGGTTTGACATGAGGACGTACACAAGGAAGTTTTCAGGAATTACGAAAAATGGATAAAATATATTTTTCTTGTCGCACATTTTATTTGATCCATTCATAAAGTTTTCCGAGGATTTGGAAAATATATTTTCCTTTACAATTTTTTTTGATTCATACTTTTTTATTTATCGTTAATCTTGAGTTATATTTTAAAAAAAAATCTATAAAATTTAATAACATAGATTTAATAATACCCTGTATATACAACTAAAACGATATATTTTAAATCTTTTCAATCAGCATAAACAAATTAGTTACATTACATTACATTTTATTAGATTTACAAAATTTGAAATGAAATAAAATCAATTAATTATAATTCTATTTCCGCGATACTCTCATCGCTCATCGAATTAGTTTTTTGGACCAAAAAATATCAAAAACATAGTCGTAGAAAAACTGCTAAACATAAAGTTCAAATTAATATTTAACATTTATAATTTTAAATTAATTTAATAAAAATTAAGATATTACGATTGCCATATGCGAATTTAGATAAGTCTTTATTAATTATTTAAACATTTTATGTAAAAAAATAAATTATTGTTAAATTAACTGTAAATATAAGTATTTACTTAAGCAAAGTATTGAACAAAATGTTACAAATGTTAGGTGAAGAAAAATCTTATACTTGTAAATGAATTTGTGCTATATAGATGGTGCAAAGGGAGAAAGTTGGAGATCTTGATAAATTTTGACATTTAGTATCAAATTTATTATTTAACTGAATTATGTTAAATCTTTTTACTTTTTTAATTACGCCTATGTACCAAATTTAAATAACCCCCTGACCTAAAACAAAATTTAACATGTTCACATACTGGAAATGAACACGATAATGCGTTCAATCTAGTTGCACGAATGTAGATGTAATGATCGACGTAGATTTTCGTATTATTTCCAATGAATAATTTAAATACAGTAAATATATATTTAAAAATTTTCAAATTTAATTCATATTGAAATATTAAATTAAAAGGAAATTTTTATATCTATAGAATAATCCTTAAATTTTACTATAATTTTTGTTATAATATTATAATGATTTTTCGAAAAGTTGTAATACTCAAAATCTGCATAAATTACAAAAGGAAATTTTTATATACGTATCAATGATGCATGGATGGATATCTGGGTAACTATTTGAGATAAAAAAAAATGTCAAGTAAAAGTTGTAGACAGAAATAAAAGCCACGTTCCAAAAATATCTACCAATATACAGGAGTACAAGGAGTGCCACTTGAGCACACGCACCCCAATATTTCCCCAGATCTGAAGAAATTTATAGAGTGAATCTGGCAACAGCGCACTATATGACAGACCTGAAAACTTATCTGTCAGACCTGAAGACTATACCAGACGTATCTAAGAGACTTGAAGACGTATTACAGACCTGAAGACTAGTTCCGACGTACTTGAGATCTGTCAGATAAGTCTTCTAGTCTCTCAGTTACGTCTGGAATAATCTTCAGCTCTGACAGATACGTCTTTTCGCGGTCTGATATACGTCGGAACTGGTCTTGAGGTCTGTCAGATACGTCTTTTCGGGGTCTGATGTACGTCTGAACTGGTCTTGAGGTCTGTCAGATACATCTTCTAGTCTCTCAGATATGTGTGGCATAATCGTCAGCTCTGACAGATACGTCTTTTCGCGGTCTGATGTAAGTCGGAACTGGTCTTGAGGTCTGTCAGGTAAGTCTTCTAATCTCTCAGATACGTCTGGTATAATCTTCAGCTCTGACAGAAACATCTGGTCAAGTCTTTAGAGCTGTCACACGGTGCGCTGTTGCCAGATCTACTCTATAAATTTCCCTAGATCTGGGAAAAAATAGGGTGTGTGTGTTCAAGTGGCATTCCTTCTACTTACAGGATGTCCCATAAATGTGTGACTTATTAAAGTTATAGAGTTTATACAGGGTGGTGAATTATGCAAGGCTTATTTTAAATAAATCAAACATATATTGTTAAATTTTTTATCACAGTGTTTGAAATGAATTATTTCATTTATAAGAAAAACATTGATCCACTTGGTAAGATGTAATCCAAGTCTAAGATCATAAATTTAAAGAAGGTTGAAATAATAAAACAGGCATATTGAAAGGTACGAGGATATGACAAACAATAAAAAAAATACGAGTATCATGAAATATTCAAATAACTTATGCGGCAAAATAAATGTATCTGAGATCAATATTTGAAAATATATTACATACCAATATTTTTTTTATTGGTTAGATAATAATAATTATTTCTTATTCCAGTCCAGTAAATATTTTACTTTACCTGTAAGGGAATAACATGTACAACACACTTCCGTTCATAATTAACTAATAAAACGAGTTCCTGGGAGAATTGCAGTAACATGAATCCCAACTCTCCTCGAATCAATTTTGAAATAAGATCACGGAACATATACGATCGGACGTTTCTAACAAATCCCTAAGCAACTAGCGCCATTGAAAATCTATGTTTACTGTTTTCGACATAAAAAACATATTTATAGCTAAAAAATATTTTTAATTAAAAATACTTGCAATAAAATTCAATTTGTAGAACAAAAAACAGGAGCTTAAAAATTTTAATAATATGGAAGAATATGTTAATGAAATAATGGCTTTGTCACAGTAGTTAATGTCTATTAGACAAGCTATAGATGATGAATTTCTCGGTGTGATAATATTACAAGGTCTCATAGAAGAATATGAACCTATGGTTATAGTACTTGAAAATTCTGGTATATTATTACAAGACAAAAAATAGCAAATTTTAAAGTATGAAAGTGATTCTATATTAGCCATAAGAGATAAAGCAAAGATATTTCCATCGTGCTGGGGTTGTAAGCAAAAACCAAAAAAAATGAATATATAAATGGAAATAATATTATATTATTTAAGAGCGGTAATCTAAGACATAACTCACGTAGATGAAGTTTGAAGCACGAGTTATTAGGGCTGGGAAGTAATAAACATTATATTACAACTTACGAGAAAAATTTAAATATACCCCCATTAGACCCGTCGCTGGTTTTATCAACTTCTAAACTCTCTTCCTTTCTTAACACAGTTATTAAAGAAGTCGCTAAATTTTAAAATGAATTTTCTGTCAAATATTTACGAGACTTAACAGACAAATTATCTCACGTAAAAGTCCTTCCAGACTCAATATTGCTATCTTTAAATGTTTCAAACCTCTTTCCTGGTATCCCCCCCCACCGAAAGAATGTATTCAACTGAACCAACCAACTAACCAACCAACGAACCGACCAACCAACCAACCAACGAACCGACCAACCAACCAACCAACGAACTAACTAACCTAACCAACCAACCAACGAGCCATCCAACCTACCAACGAACCAACCAACCAACCAACCAACGAACCAACCAACCAACCAACCAACCAACCAACCAACCAACCAACGAACCAACCAACCAACCAACCAACCAACAAACCAACGAACCAACGAACCACTCAACGAATCAACCAATCCACATCCTATGACGTAATAATAATATTAACTCCATCATCTCTTAAGGCCTCTGTTCCCTACTTTCTCTAGCCCTCGAACAAAACTTCTTTCAGTTTGATGACTCCTTTTATAGGCAAATTTCAGGCCTAGCTTTGGACTTTAATATCTCTCCTCTTCTAGCTCAAATCTATATGAATCGCCTATAACTTACATATGTAAACCACTCTTCCTTTAAACATAAGATTCTTTTCTACTCCCGATATGTTGATGACTTCTTACTTTTGTTCCATGGCCCCCACAGTGAAGCTTTAGGATTCACTGCAGCCTGGTGGGCTTATTGCGTTATCTCCAGTCTCTTTCTGTACTGCACTCAGTCCATCAATCTTGTTCCTTGTACTAGTTTGTACAGGTTCTTTAATGGCTATTTGTAGTAGTCTTCTGGATCCATTTTTGGTTCTCCCTATATTCTTTATCTTCTGTGATCCAGCATCTCGCAGTTGCATAGTAAGTGGGGTGCATTCTCGGTCCCTTTATTGCATTGTATGCATTTAAGTTCGCCGTTATATAGCCCCATTTTGTTTAAATGCTTTCTGGTGGGAAGGTGTCCCGTGAGGAGCCCTGTGGTAATTCGTACATTCTTTGACGGTTCTTTTATAAACTTTTTCCCGTGTAGAAGTCCGGGAATATTGTCCCAGTATAATTTGTGTTTTTGCTTGATCCAGTCTTTTATATGGTTCCGAAACGTACGTTTTGGTACTCCCATCGCTGGTTCTGGACCAATTAATGGGGTTGACGATCCGCTTCTTGCGAGCTCGTCAGCCTTTTCGTTTCCAGCGATACCTTTGTGACCTGGTACTCACGATAAAGTTACTTTATTGGGGCTCGCCAGTTCCCTAAGTTCTTCGCAACATTCCCATACCAGTCTAGATGTCACCTTTGGGCTCCTTATGGCCTTAAGGGCTACTTGACTGCCTGAGTAGATTATGATTCCTTTTCCCTCATGGGCTCTCATATTACTGTTTCTCGCACATTCGAGTATTGCATAGATCTCTGCCTGGAATACAGAGGTATATTTTCCTAGAGAGAAACTCTCTTGGTACTTATTCTGTTTGTAGTATATACCAGCTCCAGTTCCCCCTTCGGTTTTTGACCCGTCTGTGTACCAGGTAATTCCGTTAAGGTTTGTCCTGCAATCTGTGCTTGTATTCAACTCATTCCGATTCTTAATTATTAATCTGAGATTTTTGTTGAAGCTGTATTTAGCAGTCATATGGTCTGATCTCATGCCAAGCATGTTGTCTCCCACATGATATAGTCTGTGATTTCCTTCATGGAATAGTGAGTCCTCTAGCCGTCGTAGAGCCATTCGAGCCTCCCCCATTATAACGTATTGTAATAACGGGAGGTCAAGCAGAGTTTCCGAAGCACCTGTGGGTGTTGTTTTTATGTTCCCCGCTATTCCCAAGCAGGCAAGTCTTTGTATCTTGCCCAATTTGGAGACAGCCCTGTATAAAATTTACAATAGAGTAGCTGTAGTGAGTCTGGAGTCCCAACAGACATTTTTTGCAAATATATTTCAGTGAAGAGGAAACTGGTGCAGTGGTATTAAGTAAAAGTGAAAAGAGCTCAGGAAATAATGAGTGTTCTAATGAAGAAACAAGTGTTAATGAAAGTGGTCTTCAATCTAGATATCCAAAACTTGATGTACGTAAACCAAAATTGTTTAATGAATAATGAATCTGATAGTAAGTCAGATTATGGTATGCCATGACGTAGAACCTGTAAACCTGTTTGAACCTCTGTTAAGTACCATAAGTACTGAATGGAAGCAAGCTAATTAATTTAAGAGACCAACAATACTTGGGAACTGATAAAAATATTGTTAAACATAAATGGGTATTTAAAATTAAAAAGAATCAAAATGGGGATATAGCTACATATAAGGCCACGTTAGTAACCAAAAATATGGCATAGATTATTCAAAAACATTTTCGCCTGTCATAAGATTTAGTAATTTAAGATTATTGCTGCAGAATTAGATTTGGCTGCAAATCATTTAGAGGTGGAGACAGCGTTTCTGAATAGCAATATAGGTGAACAAATTTTTATGTACCAACCAGAAGTTTTTGAAGAACCTGGGTCAAAAAATAAAGTATGTCTACTTGCTTGCTTGCTATTAATTTTAACTCCTCTTTTATGCTACCGGGGCTAATCTGGAGGGGACATACAGCTCTTATCGTGGGCTCCGAACCATGGTCTTCAATCACCCTAAACCCAGGACTATACCTTTGTCATTCAGGTGATCTACCGACTAGAAAGTGTGTGCCACCAACCC
Organism: Neocrepidodera transversa; assembly: GCA_963243735.1. NCBI lineage: Eukaryota > Metazoa > Arthropoda > Insecta > Coleoptera > Chrysomelidae > Neocrepidodera > Neocrepidodera transversa. The sequence continues at coordinate 14,246,908 of OY725353.1, read as the reverse complement.
CTATCAGTTCCATGAGATATCTCCGATCACATCCGGCCTGGTTACCGGCGTGAATGAAACTGCGTATGGCACAAATACCTTTTTGCAGTTGCCCAAAGTCTTATCTGACTTTAATTCCAATTGTGATTTATGGGAATCGAACCCACCACCCGAACAATGAGCAAGTATAAAGGCCGATGCCCTAACCAACCTGGCCACCGTGTCCGGTAAAGTATCTCTACTTAAAATTGCCATTTATGGTCTAAAGCGATCATTTAGGTTATGGTATAAAAAAGTTCATAACCTGTTGGAGAACTGTAGTTGCAGGGCACTATGGTGAGAAATAAATGTAGTATAGTTAAATTCGATTATATTAACAAGTTAATAGAAAAAACAAAACTATCATTGACACGACATTATTATCTTATGACAATCTATAACAATCAGTGCTGACACATATACACCCTAAAGAAACTATAATAAACTAAAAGAACCAAATACTATACAACCAACAATACACTATGAGTTTTAATGGAGGCTTGGCTGTCAGAGCAGATAAGGATGTCTTTAGATGTGTATCCCCTCCTTAGGTGTCCTTTTAGATAGATGTCGATTGCGAATATCTTTGCTTGAAATACTGTGTTATGTACTTCCAGACAATGGCTGAAGTCACATCTGGGAGATTGGCTATATATTCCAGCGCCGGTTCCTATTTCAGTTTTGGAACCATCTGTGTACCACACTATTGCTTATTGGGGTATTTTCCCAGATTTACGTATCCAATTGATCTGGATATTAAAGGGTTTATCAAGAGATCTGATCCACATCATTTAATCGCTTCCCATAGTTAGTATTTTGTTGGTGATTATACTGGTGACTGTTGCTTTTGTTAAGCTGTACCCCTAATTCCAACCTCCGCTTAGAAGATGAGGTCAATAGGTGGGAGGTTAAGAATTTTTTCATTGGTGTATTTTTCATTGCGCCGGTTATACTATACAACAAACAATACACTATGACGTGTGTTATCCAAACAATAGGCAACACATACTTTAAATATCGCTTTATTACAACAGAGCACACTTATTTTAATATGTACAGGGTGATAAAAAATATACAATTTTGTAGTAATAAATTTCTGAGTAAAATTTTCCACCCTGACTACATTATGCTCCAAATTCGCTCGGCTTTATATCCGCATCTATTCAAAAAATAAAAATAAAACTAGTTTGTAGATTATCTAGGAACTAATATAATGCAAGTAACAGGTTTTCACGTCGAAAATCTCTCCGGCATGTGATTTTATTTCAGAAAAGTTGCTGGATGTTTCGTTTGGAGGATATGAGCCGTGAAACTACATCTTGTGGCATGTAATTTTAGAGTTAAATTCCCCCGGGGCACCTTACTTATCTACACTACATAACTTTTAATGTTCGGTGGCGTTTTTATCTTTTTTATCATTTGAGTCTTGTTAGTCGCCAGTTTGGTTCGCTGATTTATGCGCGTATTGTCCTAGTTTAAGGTAAAATAAATAATTTCTAACCCTTAAAATTATTTAATCTACCTATAATTAAATCCATAAGGTTATCCATATTTCAAATGTGGTCCAGTGTTCAATAAATAAAATAAAAATCGAAGTCATGTACCACATAAATATTATAAGTAAAATATCTTTTAAGAAACGGTAACTAGTTTCGGCTGCCAAGCCATCATCAGGCCTAAAAGTTTTACAAAATCGATAACGGGGAAGGTTTTTACAATAATAGAGGAGCACTTACCATATAAAGGGTTACTGAATGTAGCCAACTTGTCAACATTTTACTATGTAATAATAATATTTCTAAAGGCTTTAGTTACGTTTATTTTAGACCAGAACTATGATAAAAAATTAAATCCCTCATGTTTATCAATTTTCGTTAATAACCTAGAACATATTTACTTAAATATCCCACTTACCAACAAAAAATTATTTTCTACCCCTCTATGTGAACGACTGCTTTGTTTTGTTCCAGGGTCTACTACAAGAAGCTTTAGACTACTTATCATTCTTTAACACTATCCATCCCCATATAAAATTCACCACAAAATTTGAATCCAACAAGAAATTACCTTTCTTAGATCTACTGATTATCAGGAATCCGTTATCCCATCTTTCTTTTGAAATTTACAGAAAACTAATTATAAATGATACCTTGATTCATTTTCATTAGAATCACCCTATTTTTTACAAATTAGCTTCTTTTAGTAGTTTTCTTTTCAGATTATTGACAATAATGTAGAAATTTGGATTTTAAGCACATTTTTCTATTACATTAAAAGATGGAATTTTTCGTTTTAACCTCCACTTTGCACACGACACTATCTTGACAGTTTGCGTTCGCCTATGAGCTATTCTTAGAAATGTTATGAGTCATGTGGCAGTTTGTTGTGAGAAACATTAAAAACGGAAACACGTGTGTATTCCGATTGAAGGCTCTCGCTAATAAGTGCACTCTTATTAGGATGAAATAGAATTGCGGTATTTTATTTCCTGACTTTGTGGCGACAACAAAATTATATAGTCAGAAAAACATATTGTATTCAACTAAAATGTTATTTTTATTATTTTTGTTAATTTATTTAACATATTATTATTAATATTTTATTGATATATTTGCCGAATAAAACAAAATTGTGGGGTAGAAAAAATTAACTCTATTTGCTAATAATGTAAACAAAAATTTACAAAGGTGGATGCTTAAGCTCGCAATTCATTTAAGAAAAAAAAAGTCAAAACAGAAAAAGAGTTATGTCTTTAGATATTAATAAGTATAAAAAAATATATAACCTTAAAATTAAACTTATACAAAGGAAACGTTCAGGGGTCCACGAACGCTTATAGTTTTTCAACCATGGCACATTCTACACACAATTTTTTGGTACATTCTAAACATATTGGTCTTTTGCATGAAAAACATAAGTAAGCGGTCTTTCTTCTTTTTTTTGTAGGACATATAGAGCATGCTTTCCTTTGTCCCCGATCTAGTTTATCGGACTGATCAGCTTCAATGTCATCTAAATGCCTCTCTTGTAAAACACGGCCTATCGATGACCTTAGCTCACGAGGTAGTCTATTATTGTGGAAGCGAAGTCTCAAGTAGGGCTGAATTAAATCTTTTGCTAGAATTTTCATAAATTCCAATCTTATCATAAGTTTTCTATCGCGAAGTGATTGGTGCATAATGTCTGCATTGGTAGTACTCATGTCTAAAATTTGAAAAAAAATTGCCATGGTCCAGCGACGTGTTCGGCGGCTTGATGTATATACGCTACATTTTTGATCCATTGAATCGACCCCTCCTTTTGTATTATTATAGAAAGCAATGATTTCCGGTTTTTCAATAAAAGGGTCTGTTTCTATGGAATGGTGCATCGACGAAAGTAACAAAACTGCTTTATTTCTTTTGGTGACATATGACAGAAGTGTATAGTCTTTGGTAAATCCATAGAATGAAGACCCTACTTGCCTATTACGAGCTGGTTGAAACTCAGCAGGAATTTATTTTTTATTTTTTTTTATCGTCCCCACTAATGTTAGGCTATTATCTTTGAGTACTTTTACTAAATCCATTGATGTGTACCAGTTATCGGTTGTAATGTTACGGTTTGTGCCATATAAAGGTTTACACAAACTTATAACTGCCTGAGTGGTAATTCCGTATTTTTTTCTTCTTGAGACGGTCCCATGCTATCAGTACCTTTTCCACAATATAAATATGTATTGTAAACATAGCTTGTTCTGGCATCCATTAGACATTGCAATTTCAAGCCATATTTTGCTGGTTTCGATGGCATATACATTTTGAATCGGCAATTTCCACGAAATGCTACTAGCATTTCATCTACTGTTGCATGCGATCCCAAAGAGAATGCTACTTGTGAACTTGTATTAAATTTTTGTAAAAGTTCAGATATGGCTGCACTTGGATCTATTAGCTTACGTTCTTCTCGATCATCTGGATTGTCAAATCTTAAATAATACAAAAGCATGACAAATCGTTTTGCAGATAAAGAAAGTCTAAATACATCTCGACCAGTTCCATCTGTTGCAAATAATGATCGAAAATCTTCATGGTTAGATTTAAATATCGCTGTATAAATAAGCAAGCCAAAAAAACACTTTATTTCTTCTAATGTGGCCTCCCTAAGCTCTGTTCTCGATGAATCCGAGAAATTTTCTCTTGAACTTCTAATCTTCTTGTTTGTCCATTGAAGTACTTGTACTATCATATCGTCTGTGAAAATAGAAATCCAAGCATTTACAGGTTTCATATTTTTTGCTGCAGATCGGGAAGTTGGTATTTTAATAATATTGTGTGCTTGAGTTCTAACATTTCTTACTGGAGCAGTAGCTGATCATTTAAACCTGTTTTTCCCATAGTAGTACTTTGGTGCTGCTGTAGCTTTATCTTTATCTTCATCTCCACTTGCATCATTTTCAGAATGTCCATCTGCAAATTGATCGGAGTCTACGTTAGTCTGAAGGTCAGGTTCTTCATCTGCAGATTGATCAGAGTTGGTGTCATGCTCACTTTCGAGAAAAACTTCATCCTCTTCTTCTGATAATTCTACATCACTGCCCAGAGAGTCAAACATACGTAAAACTTTATCTTCGAAATCGGGATCATCATACCTGACACGTTTTGGGCCCGGAGGTGTATCCATTTTAAACTGTAGAATAAAAATACAAGTATTAAAAAAATACGAAAAAAGTAATTTTTTACGTACTTGCCGTCGTGAGATCCCAGGGACCACGATCACACTGTCACGTAAAAACAGAAAATAACAACGCACCAAAAATACTAACCCGTGGTTGAGGGCATACTAATTAGAAGGTACTGAGACGCATAGCTTGAAATTTAAAAGAATGGTGGGGGTGCATACCAAAATGTATCGGCTTGGGTCCCAGGGACGTCACAACGCCAGTTAAGGGTTAAAAGATGGAATTTTTCGTTATTTTTCTTATCGTCAGGTGAGCTTTTATTTTTATAAATTAGCTTCTTTTATTAGTTTTCTATTTAGATTATTTTCAATATCCATGTCACAATATGCTTTCTCTTCAGAAACAACATTAAACAATTAGCCCTTGTTGGTTTATTGATTAGTTTGGTTCCAAATGAACAATCCGGGTTGAGTGACCCAACACTGCAGCCATCGGCTCATCTGTTAGTCCATGAAGAGATTACTGATCCTGTTAAGGTTTAAGAGCCTCTTCATCATATCACATCTGACGAGATGGGAGGAAGAGTCTTGTAATACTTTTTGGGCCACACAAAATAACCTTAAATAATAATATATCGTAGTACATTAAACTTGTTATAATTTAAATAATATAAAGGTTGAAACGTGAGGTATACGTAACGTGATATAGCAAGGTAACGCCAACAGGTTGAATGCCGGCCATTGCCCAGGTCAGGAAATGTTTATCGTTGGATTTGCATATATAGATTGTTATCTCTTTGAGATGGGTCGTTCTTGATTCGTTATTCATTCTCGGTTCCTGATTACGTTATAGTAAACATGTACGAGTGAATAAATTTGTTGCTAAAAGTATCTACTGTTTATCTTCCCAACGTTGAGATACTCTACATTAATATCCCACATCACAGTCTATATCTCTACCAGCGCAGAAACTAGCCTTGGAATATTACGTGTGTGACTGTTTCACAGTGCTTAGTGTAATGTTAATGACCTCCCTTCTTGTCATAGTTACGAAGATCGGTTCATTTCCACTGTTTGCAATCTCTAGATTGTTTTCACTTCATCCGTGGGAGGTGGTCTTTGCTGATAATAAGGAAGATAGGCAGAACCAATTATCAGTTGGTTCCCTCCTCCCGGCTTGAGGGATATTAAGACCAAGTCAGTAGAATTATCATCGATGGTAGTCAATGTTTTATTCGGTATTATCGGTTCAATTTAATGAAAAAAATGTTGGTGAAAATGGTATTTAGTACATTGAAAACTTTAAAAAAAATAATACGTTAACAAAAGGAAATTAGCATTAAAAAACAGATTCACTGTAATAGAAATCCTTTGCTGATATTTTATTTTATACAATATTTATAAAATTGTAAAATATTTCTCTGTCACATAAACTTGTTAAAACTTCATTCTGCATCTTTTTAAAATCTGCAAACAATCCAAATTAAATATCTGAAAGAAAATACTATCAAAGATAAATTATTTTAACGAAATTTTCTCATTTCTTCGAGTAACTCGGATAATAAGGTAAATTCTAGACGCACAGGGAAACGTAGAGTCGAGTGGGGTAATTAGTATAAATAAGCCCTTTAATCAGATGCTGGACCTAATAAATTCATTTTCTTTTCCTCGAAAATCTATCTACATTTAGCATTTCCATGATATTGGACATTTACAACAAAATCTGGATCAAAACTGAATTCCCAAAACTATGGCGCACATCTACCAAGAGTAAAATCAAAGAATCAGTGATCTCAATTTATACTGACCTATTTCCTTAATATGCACAATATGGAAGCTTATGAAGAAAATGATCAGTAAACGAATTAGCTGGTTTTTTTAAAACAATATTTTATCATTAGCTCAATGCGGATTTTAGATTATTATTCTGTTACTTTCCACATAACAGCAATATTCTATATAAAGATACCCTACTTAGACCCTTTATTCTAGACAAACTTAAAGAATTCCAATTTTCTGGTACTATTTTCTCGTTTGTTGAAAACTTTCTAACTAACCGTACCTTTAGAGTAACGGCAAATGGAAAATTATCTTCCGTCTTCTCACAAGATAATAGTGTACCTCAAGGCTCTATACTAAGAACAACCCACTTCATTCTTACTATAAATGATATTTGTTTTAATATCCGGCTTCCAGTAAAGTTTGTTCTCTATGCAGATGATCTTTTTTAATTTACTGTCACGGTAAAAGTGTCTCTTCAACTGCTATATGAATTCAAGCTGCATTCAATCATCCTGTAACTGATCCGCTAACACTGGCTTTCACTTATCCCCTGCAAAATCGAAGATAATAAAATTTAGTGAAAGAAAGTCTAACATAATCACTACTATTATTTCTCTCAATTATCTTAAAATTATGGGACTCACTTTTGACAACAAACTTACTTGGAAACAGAATATTAAAGAACATTTTAAAAATACTACCACATCAATAATGGAGAGTTCAAGAAGAAACATTTTTGAAAGTTTACAGATCTTCAATACGCTCTAGAATGTACCATGGCTCTGTCCACAATACCTATTTAAGAATTTGCTTAGGCGCCTTCATATCTAGTCCAACCAAAAGCCTATACTATGAACCTAACGAACTTCCACTTTCATTAAAGCGTGAACAGCTTTTACTGTCATATTTTTCTAGCCTTTACTTATGGTCTGTCTCTGTCCAAAATGTCTACTCTCTCAGTACAGCACAAACTTTCTCTCAGATTCTACCACATCTTCTTTCTAATATCAATCTCCTTGAAGTAGCCCCCACACCCTGCTCCGTTACTCATTTCCTTAAATTAATACCTCAAAGAAGAGATACTAATGGAGTTTTAGAGACAATTCTTCTTGTCCATAATCGAATCATCTCAATTTTTGAGAATCTTATACACTGATTCTTCTAAATGTGAAAATGATGTAACGTACTACGGTTGTTACGTGTCGCTTTGGTACTTTGGATCAGGTCTCGGGATTGCCTCGGGCGTCACCTTCCGTTTAAAGTGTGAAGGCCATTTGCACAGGCAGCTTCAGTGAAGAATGAATTACTCCAGGGGTCGATATGGTCTCGATCAATCTCGTGTCGGCCGGTAGAACATATTGTACTACCTTCCGGAGTATCTGCTGTAGTAATCCTTGTCTAGTACGACACTAGAATAACTGGCACTGGTACGGCTGGCTACGGCACTGATATCGATCACTGCTATGAATCGTCTAGCCAAGCAGGACGGTTATTGGTTATTCGAGTCTCTAATTAGTGCATTGCTCCGGTTAACTAAAAATCGGAGAATCACCGGTTAACACAACAACCGGATATCTCCGGTTTTTTACATTTAAACCGATTATTTTCAGGCAAAACTATTTTTACGTACAGTTTTACCAAAAAACAGATACATAATAATACTAAATTCTCTTTGTCCGGAATAGATAGAGACAGAAAATTACTCAAATGTCTCAAATTGACATTATTCCTTCAAGTCGTGTTACAGTTACAGATTTCTTTTTCTATGAGTTGGGTGGGAGTGGCCCCTATCCTCTGTAAGTGAAAAATATGCACGACGCGCGTGACATCTACCTGAAGCGGGTAGCAGACTTCGGACATTTTGTTTTTGGTTGAAAGTAGGTACACTGATGACGTTGATGTTGATTAAACCAAAGTTTCTTGTGAGTTGTCACACTTTCATTAAAAAATTATATTTTAATTGCATACAGAGGAAGATTACCTCCCACAAAGATCTCATTTTTACTTTCCGAACAACAGAGTTGTATAGAAGGAAAGTATTGCGATCATAATATTTTTACCATACCCAGATTTTAACGGATCTTTACGTTTTGAGGTCACCTGAATCCATTTATACCATTTTTAGCATGATGTCTGTCTGTGTGTGTGTGGGTGTGTGGGTGTGTGGGTGTGTGGGTGTGTGGGTGTGTGGGTGTGTGTGTGTGTCTGTGTGTCTGTGTGTGTGTGTGTGTGTGAACACGATAGCGTCTAAACGGCTGAACCGATTTAGATAAAATTTTATATACATATTTAGGGTAGCAAGGACACGACCTGTATAGATTTTGGAGTTAATCGGACAACCGGAAGTGACAGTTGCTATAAGTGGTGACGTCATTACTAAACAAGATGGCAATAAAGTTTTATACATATATTTTCTATACGTTATAGTTTAATTTCAAATGATTAAAATTTTTAAAAACTTTTGCCATTGTTGCCAGATTTATCAAAAAGTATTTTTCTTAAATATCTTTCTTAAATAACCAAAATAATGCATTTTTATGAAAAATTACGGGATATGAAAGTTGTAGAACATAAAATTTTCTACACATTTTGTCATTACCGGTTTTTTGAATTCCTCATAGTCTCGCCGCTAGAGGGCGTGAAAAAAATTTATATAGACATTTTTGTGACTTTTTTAGATTAAAGACAAAATTATGGAGTTTTATGAAAAATTTCATAGTATCAAAATTGTAGAACATAAAATTTTCTATAAATTTTGTCTTAACTATTTTTTCAAGTTGCGCATAGTTTCGCCGATAGTTTTTATTTTAATTTTTATCTTTATTAAATTATTATTTTTCATTTAAATTTTTATATTAAAAACTTAAAAAAATATCTTTAAATTTGTAATAATTAATTTTATAATTGCAATTTTTTTCAAAATTTTATTACAAAAATTTTGGAATTTTTAAAAAATTGGCTAAGAAATTTAAGATTATATTACGATTTTAAACTAAATTGAATAACTTCAAAAATATTAAAGTTATTGAAATGTGATTTTCACCATTCGAAAGATAATATAAAACTCTAAATTTTAAATGTATTTTAGTTTCTTAAAATTTAGAATTGTAATTATTATAGCCAAAATTAAGAATTTTTTTAAATTTTTTTGTAATTTCGTTTTATCAATAAGTATAAAATAAATGAAAAAATTAAATAGCATATCCGAAAAGGATCCAAAATTACTATGTGTGTAAATTATTTCATAATTTTAGTATTTGTAAAAGTTATAGCAAAAAATGAAAAAAGTTAAAACAATTCAATGGATATACCCATGAATTTTTGAAAAAAAATTTGATTTTTTTTTAGTTTTTTAAACTAAATTAATTAATGCATTTTGATCCAAAAACCTAAAAAAAAGGTCTGTTTCCCATTTTGAATAAAATTGAATGAGATATTAATTATTTATTGATTTTAAAATTATTCACAAATAGGTTTTATTTGTTTTAAGGTTAAAATTAATATTAAAAATTTAAAAAAAATTACCATTAAATTTGTAGTAAAAAACTCTATAATTGTGATTTTTTTCAAAATTTTATTCAAAAAATTGTAGAATTCCAAATTTTTTTTTTGTAATTTAATATAAGTTTAAAAGAAATTGAATAACTTTAAAAATATTAAAGATATTAAAATGTGATTTATACCATTCGATAGGTAATATAATTAATGTATTTTAATGCAGAAAAACTAAAATAATCGATTAAACAATTACTTTACTAGGAGTGTTCGGAAAGTTGGGTGGGATTACCCCCTCATTTTTTCAATATATTTAGTGATAATAATTGTGGATTGAAAATGGCAGAGTTTCGATAAATACTATAAATAGGTGCCAATAGGTGGCAGCAGCACCAAAGAATACCTATCGATAAAGAAGCACAGGCTTCGGTATTTGAAGGAACCGAAATTTGTACGCGCATGTGCGAATTATATTAGTTATACGTCAATGTCAATTCTATTCAAAGGTACTATATTTTTGAATAAAGTGCGGATTGTTTGTTCATTTGCTTTATTTTATATTATTTTACTGTAAATATTGCTTTGTTTTCTAAATAAATTTATAAAATGAATTTAAATGAATTTTTGTCAGTACCCGAACGGATAGATCAAGAGTGGGGTAAAACAAGTGAAAAGAGTAACGAAGCCGAACTCAGCTTTTATATTAGTTATCCGTCAATGTCAATTCTATTCAAAGGTACTATATTTTTGAATAAAGTGCGGATTGTTTGTTCATTTGCTTTATTTTATATTATTTTACTGTAAATATTGCTTTGTTTTCTAAATAAATTTATAAAATGAATTTAAATGAATTTTTGTCAGTACCGGAACGGATAGATCAAGAGTGGGGTAAAACGAGTGAAAAGAGTAACGAAGCCGAACTCAGCTTTTATATTAGTTATCCGTCAACTGTCACAAACATTTTTGACCTTACAACATCAAAGAAATTTCTCCGGCCTTCGCTTCTTGGTGTATATATATTAATTGGCAGCACCATCTCGTATCTCGTGTTAGGGTACTTCTAAATATTACATATCCAGTTTTTATAACCGGAGACTAATTTTCTCTCCGGAGCAAAGCACTATCTCTAATCGAACTGCCTAAATGAATAGCAAGCCGTGCTATACCACGAGGCTGGTTGGGTACGTATCGCGAGGCGAAGTCCATCCATAACTTCTAAATCTCCCGAGCGGAATGTTAACTTTGCACAGCGGATCGCATTTGACCATATGTTTATTTACATTTTTCGTTTTCACTGTGCATTTTGATTTTAGCTATTTACGGTCTATTGCCAGCCGCGAAGATGGCAATTAAAAACATTGGTAAATTCGTAACTTCGTTATTGCGCTGTGGTTCCTATAGAATCATCGGTTTTAGTGTTCTTCAAGATCTCAAATCCATAACCTCATAATATAAGATAGTGGTAATATGCTGTGATTCGTTGTTGTCCATCCATTCAATCATGAATATATACACCAAACGTACTATAGCTCAAGCCATACATGATCAAAGCAATCATCTTGCATCTGTTCAACAGGTGAAATCCGCTAACACATTTGGAGTCTTTTTCAACTCTCCGGTGCACTGATTTCAGTAGGAAGTTAATTTCTTGTTTTGGGATTTTGATACGAAGACTAATATTTAAGGAACAAAAAATGCTTCACTTGCTTATTATGTTTATTCATCGATGAATAAAATGCTGCGTTGGATATATACATCTATTTACAATTGTGCCTTATGGCGGTACAAGTAAATTCGTGGGCCAAGTCCGTTGAATTTATAATGAGTAGCTGTACTTACAGATCTCTGGAGGTAACAATTTAAGATTTTTAAAAAGGGACTAACTCTGTGGTTTTTTCCTAGCCGTTACCGGGTAGTGGCAACAAACTACCAACGAGGCAGGGACTGACTAACTTATTGAAGTACTTTCAACAGATCCCTTCTAACTTTGGCTTATTTGGAAATGAGACAGGCGATCGATTAGACAAAGAAGTCAGTTTATCCAAGTTATCCACAAAAAAGTGCAAATCTATAAAGATTTTAAATCTCAAATCAATCTAATCCAGTTTATCTCCCACCAATGTCTAGATGACAATCAAGTTTACCAGGCCGACTACGTATTGGACACATAAATATTTGATGGATTAAAAGATAATCTGACAGATATCCTGAATCCACTTTGTCAAATTCAAGAACTCTTCAGTTTCCTGCGTGCCATGACAAAATATAACTGAACATCTGCTTTCTCTCCACCGTTTAGATTATATTTATGTTATAATATGAAATATTTACTACTGTAACTGTGTCAATGGCCTTGATGTCGAGATACGTAAATTTTAAATAAAAAAATATGTTTTTTTTTCGAATGAGAAAAACAGAAAATTAGTATATAAAAATATTAGACTTAAATAAAATAATAGATTTTTTTCACAATCAGCACGTGGAAAAAGTCCATGTGTAGCAATTTCCAGTGACTGGCTACTTAGCGGAATTTTTAGCAAATAATAAACAATTAGACTTAATTTATATTATGTTATTACCCATACTTCCCCCAATAACTCAGTGTATACCAATCGATTAATAATAAAAAAAAAAACTTTAAGAAAATTTAATTATAGTAAAAGATGAGACGGAAAACCAGAGAGGAGTTTGAAATAAGAAAATGAAACACTTCGACAAAGTTGAAGTGGCACTTTGTTAACGTGGTATCACTAGAAGAGTGATGTAATTAGTATAAAATATTATAGAAGTTTTGTGAAGTTTCCAAGGTTTTATTACCTTTTTTTTACAAAATAAAACTCTTAAAAGAAATACAAAGTTAATTCGAAAAAAGTAAATCGAAAAGAGTATTAACTTAATGGAATTGTACGGACTAGTAATAAGTTTTATTAGGAAGTAGTATTGGATAGAAGAGTTTGTAAATAAATTAGTAATAAATAAATTGACAGAAAAATTAGACAGGTCGCAGTTTTTTTAACACCTGTGAGTCCTGTTGGCCCACAAAGAATAAATGACTTTAAATAATAATATATCGTAGTTCATTAAACTAGTTATAATTTAAACAATATAAAGGTTAAGATGTGAGTTATACGTAACGTGATATAGCAAGGTAACACCGACAGATTGAATACCGGCCGTTGCCAAAGTCAGGAAATGTTTATTGTTGGCTTTGCATATATAGCTTCAAATAAATAATTCACTCAACTACTGACAGACGAGAAATGATGGCTCAACGGTGTCGACTTATATTATTAACCTCCACTTTGCACGCGACACTATCTTTGTGACAGTTTGCGTTTGCCTACGAGCTATTCGTAGAAATGTAATGAGTCACGTGGCAGTTTGTTGTGAGAAACATTAAAAACGGAAACACGTGCTAATAAGGGCACTCTTATTAGGATGAAATAGAATTGTGGTTTTTTATTTCCCGACTTTGTGGCGACAACAAAATTATATAAAACTTATTATTTCACTTCCACTCTCTAGAAATTCGGATTTTAAGCACATTTTTCTATTATATTAAAAGATGGAATTTTTCGCTATTTTTCTTAGCGTCATGTGAGCTTTTATTTGATATGTCATAAGTGACATTTTAACAGTGGTGGGGAAAGCTACGGGCACAACGGGGAAGTTAGACATGTTTAACTATTAAATTATTCTTCAACACATTTCAAATTTCCCGCGTTCAATTTGGGCCAATAGCAACGAAGTTAGAGAATAATCGTTCCTTCTGTGGTGCAATGGGGGTGAACAGAGGAGTTAGACATGTTTAACTATGAAATTATTCTTCAACGTCACATTTCAAATATAGCTCCATTTCCCGCGTTCAATTTGGACCAATAGCAACGAAGTTAAATATTAAACGTTCCTTCTGCGCATGATTTTTATCGTAAATTGACAGATGGAACTTTTTTTTTCGTTATTGGCAATTGTTGGATGTCACAATATGCCAGAAAAAGTTGATATACATTTATATATATTGAGGATATATATATAGCGTACTTTGTGGCATCCTTTCTTTGTGTATATTGAGGATATACAGTGCGTCCATAAAGTAACGCACAAATTCATTATTAGCTAAATGAACGATTAAATTAGAAATTCCCGAAACAGGTCGATTTTTGATTTCAATTGACTATCTTTTCAGATCATAATCTAATATACAGGGTGAACCACCTTCGTGTAATGACGTCGTCACCATTTTTTTTAAATGGAACCCCCATTTTTTTTCAATTTCCGGATTGCCCTTGCTGAGCTGATTCTAAAAATGTATAATATGTTGCTTCAAATTGGTACAGGGTGGGCAAAAATGCAAAAAAAAATTATGAAAATTGTTTATGGAAAGTTATACGTTATTGAATGTAATAAACAAATTAAATGGAATTACGTAGTTATGCAATTAATGTGATACACTACCAAAAACAAACAAACGAAAATTTACAATAAATGTTCAAATTGTTCTCCATTGACCATTATACAATGACTGAACCGGGCATTACTTTCATCTCTAACATTCTGTAGCATAGCGGGTGTTATGTTCTGTATTTCTTGTCTAATTCGGTCTTGTAGTTGAGGGATATTTCCAGGTCTGTTGAAGTAGACATTAGATTTTAAATAACCCCATAAAAAGAAGTCTAATGGGCTCAGATCAGGTGATCTAGCAAGCCATTCCACTGGTCCTCTTCTTCCTATCCACCTTTGTGGAAAAGTTGTGTTTAAAAAGTCGCGCACATTTACTGCGAAATGTGGCGGTGCGCCATCTTGTTGAAACCAGATTCTGCGGTCTACATTAGTGGGTATTTGAATATCAGGGAAAAGCTGGATCAGATCAGGAATTAATGTATTTTGTAGGAAATCCAGATATAATGCTCCTGTTAAGTTTTCATCAAAAAAATATGGACCAATAATTATATAATGTGGTCTTTGCGTATGGTACTTTTGCATCAAGTGTGGATTTTCATCAGACCAATAACGGGTGTTTTGCCGATTAACATGACCGATCAAATAAAAAGTCGTCTTCAGCCAATTCATGGATAAGGTACTTTATAAGGATGGTATTTTACCTTTTTAAAAATGCTTGATACTGAAGACTCTCCAATACCAAAATCCCTAGATAATCCTCGCACTGTACAGTGTGGATTTTCTACTGTCGACAAAATTATGTCTTGTTGAATATTTTCATCAATTTTTGATCTATCTTGCTTTGTTGCATCCCTCACATGTCCTAATTCTCTGTATTTTCGCTCTATTCTGCTTACCGTAGATTGTGAAATAGGTTCACGATCTGGGTGTATTTCATGGAATAATCGGCATACCTCTTGTTCAGTCCGCATCTTATCGCCAATACCAATCATCATTAATATTTCAATCCTAGCACTTTCGGTTAATGGCATTTTGTAAAAAAAGTTCACGAACGTACCTTCTCTAAAGCGTTAAAAATACAAAACTGTGCTTCATTGTTGTTGACAGTTTTTAACGTCAAATGAAAAAAAATGGTAAAAAATATTGCCAAAAAAATTGTATAATCCACGGGCTTGGATCATTAATAAAAGCTATTAGATACAATTATTAAGAATAATGCAGGATGTTTTTGATAGTAAATTTTTGCATTTTTGCCACCCTGTACCAATTTGAAGCAACATATTATACATTTTTGGAATCAGCTCAGCAAGGGCAATCCGAAAATTGAAAAAAAAGGGTGGGTTCCATTTAAAAAAAAATGGTGATGACGTCATTACACGAAAGTGGTTGACCCTGTGCATTAGATTATGATCTGAGAAAATAGTAAATTGAAATCAAAAATCGACCTGTTTCGGGAATTTCTAATTTAATCGTTCATTTAGCTAATAATGAATTTGTGCGTTACTTTATGGACGCACTGTATACAGCGTAGTTTGTGGCATCCTTTCTTTATGTATATTGATGATATATACAGCGTACTTTGTGGCATCCTTTCTTTGTGTATATTGAGGATATATACAGCGTACTTTAAGGCATCCTTTCTTTGTGTATAATGAGGATATATACAGCGTATTTTGTGACATCCTTTCAATGACTAATGATGCCATGGCGCTCTCTTTCTCTCTCTCTCTCTGACTCGCTGAATTTCCTATACCTCTCTCTCTAACACGTTGAATTCCCTATAGTGGGGAGCCCCTAGTATATCTACTGCAATGAGATGGCCAAAATAACCTAACCTAGCCGTTAATTCTTAAAATAATAATATCACTATATTCAAAGTAAACAAGATAAGATCAAAATTGCAATTTATTAATTTTACACTGTAGTTTCAACTTTAACTAATATTTTCTCAGTTATCACAAAGGTATAAATTCTCGTTTCATTTTAATTATGACCGAATGCATCTTTCTTTCTTTCTCGCTTTTAACATTTCTCTATTTCTTTTCGGTGTCGACTTCGGCGCCGTTTTCATAAAAGGAACTTTATAGCAAACTTAAATCAACATTTAGTGGTGGTTGGAGTACAGCTTTAACTTTTGTTGTGAAATTTATTTTGAATTTAGAATTATGCTCGTTGATGTTTTAGTTATGCTCGCTTCGGTTTCATTACGAAATTATTTTATATATTAATAATTTTAATATTATAAATCATGTATTGTGATTTATATCCGTCACTATATTTTTCCAAATAACCCATCGTCATTCTCGTGAATTGTATTTTTTTCTCCTTTTTATTTTTTCCACTAAACGTTGACTAACGAGGCGTTGTCGTTTTAACTTTTATGCTATGAACAACTAATGAAAATAAATGACTCCATTCTATGTATATATTGCGGAAGGTTATTTTATATTTCCATCCTTCGAGGGTAATTCAGACCCTCTAATTACTTTTAGAGAATACATTAATGCAGAGAATGTGCAGCCAGGATTCTGTCTCTACATTTAATTAATTAAATAATTTGTTTAAAAGCTTATATAGTTCCAAATATAGACAAGAATATTATAGAGTTATAGAAGTAATAATTTTAATTTAATTTGTTTAATGCATTGTAGTTTTTTTACCATATTTGTTTTATCGTTCCTTGTTCAAAAGATCATCAATATTGTTAGGACTTAATTATCTTAATCATTTCATAGTAATTGCCTAATTATTTATTGAATTTTGGATAAAGATACGAGATGAGTTCAAGTATTTTGATACATCAAAAAAATATACCTGCATAAAAAAATAATTAAAAATAACAGTAAATAAAAGTTAAAGCGTCGAAATAATTAATAATGAAAACAGGGGACAAAAGTGAAAGTATAATATAATATAATACAATAATACCCTATATAACAAGGGAAGAAAATAAATTTTTAATAAGCGATACAGACGATATAAAAGTCAATTGTTTTGACTGAAGATGCAAACATGGAAAAGACATTTTATAGTAAAAAAAAGTAACATAAATCAATTATTTGTTTGATAAATCCAGTAGTATTAATTCATATTTTTTATCTTATAGAAACCGAAAGGGGACTCATGGGGCAGCATAAAAAATAATTATTAAAACATCTCCTAATTTATTGATTTTTAATAAATCATACGGGATCACTAATAAACAATTTTACATGATATATACGAACACCGCAGCATTGTTTTGGCTAGCATACGGCAGGAAGCTATATTAACGATGTTGCCATAACATTACTACTTCCACGGCCGTATAAAGTGCAAAGTTGTTCGAGGGTAGTTTAACTTCACCGCCGGAATGGTAAATCGTTCGGATGAAGAGGATATTTTACATACTGCGGAAAAGTTTCGTTACTTGTTCCGTACAGCTTCTGCTTAAGGGGTTAGTTCGGAAGGTGATGTTCGAAATTAAGCTCGAAACTTGTCGGTTATGGGACCGGAGAGTTTGGGATTACGGATTATGTCGTCCACGTATCGCGCGTTTAATATGCGGTTTTACTATACCGGATAACAAGCGAATTTTATTAATTTGTTTATTTAAATAATTTATCTGTTATTAAGTTTCAAACTACCTAAACTTTTATGGGAATCTAAACGGTTTCATATAAACATAAAATTGTAAAATAGCTGTTGTGCTCTTTCAAAACTTTTATAACTAAAGTATCGCAAACTTCGATTCAATTTCTATAAAAGCATATCAAGATATGATCCATAAATTCTGGTGCCATCAGGTGATGATCACATCACGTCGAACGTAACGTTAGCCAGCACCAACAATAGTAGCAAGATTGGTTACTAAGAATGGTTACGACATAACTTCAATGTTATTTTTATATTTTTTAAACATTTACTATTTACGATTGAACGATTTATGAATATTAGTACTCATAAATGTTGAAACAATACTAGACTGCGAGCATTATTTTTAAATACTTAGATTTTCTCGAAGGACCAAACTTTTTAGGTAGAAGTTAAACCAATATGAATGTTAAATAAAAACACAAATATTTAAATAGTACTCATCACTTCGCTTACTGTAAAAACTATTTACATTTTTTCTTTTTATGAAAACTCAGAAAACTTTTTGAGTGCGGTTAATTACGCACCATTTTAATTATTTGAAGACACTTTTTTGCTCTATTGAATGCGACTGCATCTGTTTACAGTTGGGATGCGAGAGAGAATTGTGCTCTGAATTTTAACGGAGAGTAGGGTTGGTGGTTTTTTATTGGTAGGAGACATGTGACGTGGTATGTAAATAGCCTTGAATTAAGCGTCGTAGCAGGAAGAAAACATATTTATACTATTTTGTGTGTCTCTTGTACTGATGGGATAATATGAGAGAAAGATAAACTTGCATAGCAACAGTTGCTTATGTATTTTGTTTTTGTTAACTGTATATATATCCAACTATCTCGTCTAATTAAGTGACTTACTTTGGATTATTTTTCCGGAGAACTTAAAATGTAAAATTTTTATTATGTTTATTTATTATGATAATGAACTACAGTTTATAAAAAATTCGTGTATTTAACAAATGTTATTATTCAGACCATTTGTCTTGTTTTTTTAATATCAATAATTGAGCAGAAAATGTCGTAACCCTTCAAATATACGTATTTCCTAGTTCCTTATTTATTTTTTACTTGTATTTTTCTAGCGCCACCCGAAGGGGTCTCATATATCTCTTTCGATGACAGGTGTGAGTGTTGTTAGGGAAGAGTGTCCGGCAATGTTCTAATTGGAAACCAGTCACATCTCTTGATGGTATTATAGGAACAAACAAAGCTCACTATGTGCCTCTAGCCGGGAAAATTGCGGTTACGGCTAATGGGATTATTTGATTTATACCATCACCATTATATGAAAAAGTTACTTTGGTTGGGAGTTGGTTTTCGGCTTGTTTTTTGCTCTTCTTTTCTCTCGTATATTTCAGGAAATTGCAATTTTTATTATCTGGAAACGTATGTGATGTGACCTCGCAATTGTGCTCAAATGTAATATATGTAATATAGTATAATTAAATTACAAAAAGGGGGAGGGACCCAAAAAAATTCATAATTATAGTATTTTTATTTCCGTTTAGATGGCGTTGGATTCAGTTTCTAATAAAAAGTAGTTTGGAAATTTTAAAATAATCCAAGGGAGTAAATTCAATACAAAATCTTAATAAACTAATTGAGATAAACTCAATTTATTGTTCAAAAATCCAAATTTTCAGACAGTTTATGATAAAGCATTTTGATGGGTCCACTGAAATAATTTATCATTAAACAAATTTGCTTTTCTCGGTTGCTAGGAAGTAACTACGGGGTTGTTGATCTTAGAATTTCGGAAGAGAAAGATATTAAAATTTTCCTCCTAAAATAAAAAACTTTAATTTAAAATCAATTGGAATAATATTTTATAATTAAGCATTTTGATTGGTCCATTGAAATAATTTTCATCAAATAGCTTTGCCTTTCTCGGTTACTAGGAAGTAACTACGGGGGTTGTTTATATACTTTATCTGCGACTATAACAATAAATACTAAGTTGCAAGTACATAGAAAGAACTTTATTCACAATGTATGTTGAGTGTGTTTTTAGCATGTAATAGAAAGTCCATAGAGACGATGCTTTCTATTTATTGCTAAGCTCCTTAAAATATGCCAAAAGTACATTTTTTGTAAACGAGTTAACATTCTGATTGCTACACCAATCTTGAAAATTTTTGTATACACCTTTATATTTATTTTGTGATTTTTCGGGTAATAAATTCTGTATTGTAGCATTATTCATGCTCACTTTCAGAATTATCCGCCCTCTGTTTCATCCTCAAAAAGGTGCAGGATTATCGAAATCAGCCGCAACACGATGCGATTTGATTTACAATGAAAAACCTATTGAATACGTGTATTGGGACGATCCTAATGAATTTGTTGAGCGTTTAAAGTTACTAGTTGCTTCAAAACATGCTGGAAATACCTCACAAGATAATGAAATAATAGCTATTATTAGTGAACTTTTTGATTTATAAATGTCAAAAATTAATTAAATTAAATAGAAATATTAAGTGATATTATTCCCCTCAATGACAGTAATGGAGTGTTCCGCTTAGGCGAATCGACTTGTACAAAACTAGATACCTTTATAAAGTAAATATACATTTCTATCCATAACTCACTATAGTGAGTTATGGAGAGTCATAACTCACGATATTTGTTTATGGATACTATTAATTGCTCAAAATCAGTTGAATAATTAATATATAACTTAATAGTAGTAGATAAACAATATAAAGGTTGAGACGTGAGTTATACGTAACGTGATAGAGCAAGGTAAGGCCGACAGGTTGAACACCGGCCGTTGCCCAGGTCAGGAAATGTTTATTGTTGGCTTTGCATATATAGGTTGTTACCTCTTTAAGAGGGGTCATTCTTCATTCGTTATTCATTCTCGATTCTTGATTCATTATCGATTAGTTATCGATTTATTATATTATAGTAAATATGTATCAGTGAATAAATTTGTTCCAAAAATAATAGATAGTCACGCCATCTATCGTATGGTTGATGGGTACCAACCGGGCAAGCCGTTTATCAGAATACAATTCTGTAAACGGGTCTATCCAAGTACAACTTGGTAGCCAGCAGATGGCGTTACCTATCATCCATCATAATGCCTAGGGGGCAAGCGGGCACCTCGCAATAATATCAAAAAACAAAGACAGTAAGTTTTTGAAACTATGCACTCCGACCATTACCATACATGTTTCATCTTTTCGGAATATTCAGTGGCACTTTGTCGGAATGCATAGTTTCAAAAACCTAATCTGTCACGCCATCTATCGTATGGTTGATCGGTACCAACCGGGCAAGCCGTTTATCAGAATGCAGAACTTTTAACATTTTTTTGCTTTTCATGTATTATTGTATGTTTGCATTTTTTTTACATTTTTTCCATTTTTTTGTTCGTTTTTTTGCATTTTATTAAATAGTTTTGCGATTTTTTTTTTGCAAATTTAGCGTTTTTAGCATAATTTTACTTTATCAGCATTTGTTTTTACTTTTTTTTAGATTTTTTTGGCATTTTTTTAAACATTTTGTACAATTTCCTTTAACTTTTTAAATTTTTTTTTTAGAATTTTTATCGCTTTTAGCTCATTTTTTGCTTTTCATATTTTATTGTGCATTTCATTGTATATGTTTGTATATTTTTTGCATTTGTTTCACTTTTTTTGTTCGGTTTTTGAATTTTTTTTCATTTTTTGGGTTTTTTCCCATATTTAGCATTTTTTTGCATTATTTTACTGTTTTTCAGCATTTTTTCTTATTCTACTTTCCCGACCCACCTCCGAGAAGGGAAAGTATTGTAAACGAGCTAAAAATTTCGACATTAAGAGGAAAATATCCATTTTGAGGTCACCTGAGATGATTAAGACCATTTCCAAATGGAAGTCTGTCTGTCTGTCTGTCTGTCTGTCCGTCCGTCCGTCTGTCTCTCTGTCTGTCTGTCTGTCTGTCTGTGTGTATTCTTCCACGATAGAGACCACACGTTAAATCCAATTGAGCTGAAATTTGGCATATGGGAATGGGTTACCTGTCGGAAGAACCCATTAGATTTTGTACGACATCTGTCAAATGGAAGCGTCACTATCGAAAAATTACGGATCTAATATATCACAGAATTTAACTTGCAATATGTCATTTGAAAGCCCTCGAAAAAGAGTCGAATTATTTCTCCAACTGTCACCTGTCAAACATAAAAAAATGTCAAAATTTCAAACTTTAACATTAAAAATCTAAAAAAGTAATCATGGATAGTTGTCGGAAAAGTTCTGGGGCGACACAACCGATTTTTTTATTATTTGTTTCCAAGTAATTTAATTAGAAATAGGAGAGATTTCTCTCAGATCAATTTTATCAAAAACTGAAGTACATGTTTGTTTATTTATCAAAGGAAATATACATACCAATTTTTTAAGCGCATATTTTTAGTGTGCTTTTCTTGGATCTCTCCCCTTCATTTAAAAAAATTACATTTCTAAAGGAAAATCTACGTACCAATTTTCAAGCGTCCATCACCAGTTATAGTTTTCGAGATATTCAATATTCAATACAATATTCATGATAGAGTTGAAAAAGTAGGGAAAGGAAACAGATATAAGAAGGAAATTTTTATTTATTCCAACATTAACGCGGACGAAGTCGCAGGCAAAAGCTAGTTCAACTATAAAAACCTTAGGAATATAATATTTCAAATAAAACACTTATTTATCTAATAATACTAATAACGAGTTAAATTTTGTAAATCATACTTTACGATTTCATTATAATATACATAATATAAGTTAAAAAGGGGGATACAATTCTGACTTATAGTATTTTTTATTTCCGTTTAGATGGCGTTAATTCAATTTAATATCTTGTATTTTTTATGTTATAAAAAGTTAAAATAAATTTGATTTTTTTTATAATTTTTTAAATTCTAGTTGTCTTCGCTCCTAAACGAACTTTATTCTTGTTGCAACAACAAGAATCGCAATCGTCTCTAAACGTTCTAAATCCACATTTCCAATAAAATCCAAACCACAAGCTTCTTTACGAAAACGACGCGTTAACAAAAACCTCTGCAACGACACAAGCTAATATTTCGTGTAGTTTCCGAGACTCTAAATCCGCGTTTCCGTATCCGTAAACGGGCTACGATACGAGGAGCCAGACAAGCTATTCACTCTTGTAACGAGGATATAAAGCCGACGTGATGATTTACTAGGCACATACGTTGTTCTGATACGCGCCTTTAACGAAATTGATTCGATTTTTTCTCGGTTCTTGACGAGACCGATTCGGGAAGACATTTTTCAAGGGGGATAGAAAACTAACGGATGTGGCGTTGGTAATATCCTAAAAGTATTGAAACCCTTACGGTTAAAAGGTTATTGATTCCGTCTGTATTAATTTTTAAAGGTGTTGAAAGATATGTTTAAAAGATATTGATACTTTCATGATATCACATTCTCAGACCAATTTTTTTTTATTGAAATTAAATGTGCTTCGACATCATTATAGAGCTGACAGTTAATATATAATTATATTTCGGAACTCTAATGTCTAAGTATCTGTGAACGATTTATGTATATTAGTATTCATAAATGTTGAAAGAACACTAGACTGCGAGCGTTATTTTTAAATACTTAGATTTTCTCGAACGACCAAACTTTTTAGGCAGAAGTTAAACCAATATGAATGTTAAATAGGAATGTAATTTTTATTCCATTTTTTCCAAGTACGAACATGAACAGAAAAATCATAAAGCGGCACATTAATTTAAATTATGAAACCGAAATTAAATAGTACTTATCACTTCACTCACTGTAAACTATTTACATATTTTTATGAAAACTCAGAAAACTTTTTGAGTGCGGTTAATTACGCACCATTTTAATTATTTGAAGAAACTTTTTTGCTCTATTGAATGCGAGTGATTATGCTCTGAGTTCTAACGGAGAGTAGAGTTGGTGGTTTTTTATTGGTACTAGACATATGACGTGGTATGTAAATAGCCTTGAATTCAGAATCTTAGCGGGAAGAAAACTTATCTATATTTTTTGTCTCTTATAATCATCAGATAATATGAGAGAAAGATAAGCTTGCATGGCAACAGTTGCTTATGTATTTTGTTTTTGTTAACTGTATTTTGCAAATAGACAGAAAAATATCTGAGAGACAGACTGAATAATATTGTGTTGATTTTAAATCTATTTTTAGATTATAAAATATTAAAATATACAATAATAAACACTAGTATAAATTTTAAAAGAAATATGAATTATTTTGTATTTTCTGGATAATATTCCAGTGAAATTTACCCAATCTGAGAATATGTATTTGGTCTGATGAGTTAAGAATTTCTGCCGTGGTACAGTCCAAACTGTCTTCTTTTGAATGAGTACTGCTGGCATTCGATGAGGATGTGTTTGACAGATAAGGCGCTGTTGCACTTATGACATAAAGGAGGATGTTCTGCGGTCATTAAATGACTGTGTATGAGATTTGTTTGTTCAATTCGTAGTTTTCTAATAGTTATTTTATCTCTTCTTGATAATGAAGGGAGGTGGAACTGCTTGACGAAATGGCGGACCTAATCTAACGTTCTTGCCATGACGAGTGGGTACTATATTTAAAGAAGTTTTTCAAATCCCTGCACAACTGGATTTCTTTAACAGGAAGGTTGGATATTGATGCTTATTTTGCTGTGCGGTCTTCCAGTTGGTTCTCAATGATGCCGATATGTGAGGGAACCCAGAATACAGTTATAGTTACTCTTTTAGAGAAGAGCTGTTGGTGTTTTTCAGTTTTTTGTTATCTTGAGTTATGGAGTTAAAATCTGGGGTATAGCAAATAGTTCTCCAGTGTGAACAGTGGAGAAAGATGGGAATTTGTTTGAGGAAACGATCGTGTAATAGAGAGTAACTGAACATTCTATGGCATTACTGTTTTTGGAATACTTTATCAAATTTGAAGTTATATATAAGATCTAGGAAGTTTTGTCTTAGGAGCTCTTTGGAGGTATCGTGTTTGGAGTATTTACTTAGCCTAAGTTGATTTTTTTTAAGTTTTAATTCCAGGGAGGGGTGGAGGACCGAGTGATAGGTGTTGTTTGTTTAGAAGACCTATATTTGATTAATACGGAATAGCAAAAATTTTCTTAAACACTTTTACTTTCCCTACCCACCTCCGAAAAGGGAAAGTATTATAAACGAGCTAAAAAAAATTTTCGAGATAAAGATGGAAATATCCATTTTGAGGTGCCCTCAGATAATTTAGACTATTTCCAGTCTATGTGTGTGTATTCTTCCACTATAGAGGCCACACGTTTAATCTGATTGAGCTGAAATTTGGTATATCGGTTTGGGTTACCCGTCTTAAGAACCCATTAGTTTTTGTACGACATCTGTCAAACGGAAATGTTACTATGAAAAAATGACGGAATTTGACTTGCAATATGTCATTTGAAAGCACTTCAGAACAGCCAAAATTATGTCTTCAACTGTCACCTGTCAAAAATAAAAAAATGTCAAAATTTCAAACATTAAATATCTGAAAAAGTATTCGTGGATACCAGTCTGTAAAGTTTTGGGGCGACACAACCGATTGTTTTATTTTTGTTTTGACCCTTTTTTCCTTTTTTTTAAGTTTTTTTGTCCCTTTTTTAAAACTTTTTGTGTTTAACTTTTTTTTAAACTTTTTTTGTTGCTTTTTTACACTTTTTTTGCCTTTTTTACCATTTTTGCTTTTTTGCCTCTCTTTATTTTGGCTTCATTTTAACTTTATTTTGTTTTTTTTTCAACCTTTTTTCCTTTTTTTGGCATTATTACCCCTTTTCGCCCTGTTTTTTAAGTTTTTTTTAACTTTTTTGACCTTTTTCTTGCTTTCCTTTAACTTTTTTGTTTCTTTTTTACCCCTTTCTTGCCTTTTTTTGCCATTTTTACTTTTATTTTCATAGTATTTTGCTTTCTTTTACTATTTTATCGGTTTTGCCCTCCCTTTTACCCCTATTTTGACTTTTTTGGGCATTTTTGATTTTGTCTTTACCCTTTTCCATTTTTTGACCTTTTTGCCCTTTTTAAAACTGTTTTTCATTAACTTTTTGAACTTTTTGACGTTTTGTTGCTTTTTTATCTTTTTTGTTGCATTTTTACCCCTTTTTTGCCTTTTTTGTCTGTTTTTTTTTTTGCCTTTTTGCCTTTATTTTCATACTATTTTACTTCTTTTTTTTATTTTTTGGTTTTTCCCCTTATTTGACATATTTTTTTTACTTTTTTAAAACTTTTTTTTGCCTTTATTTTTCCTCTATTCTGTTTGTTTTTAATTTTTTTGTAATGTTTTTTTTTCCTTTTTTGGCGTATTTTTCTTTTTCCCTTTACTCTGTCTTACTTGGCCTTTTTTGGACTTTTTATTGATTTTTTCCCTTTTTCATTTTTTGCCATTTTTACTTTAATTTTCATCTATTTTGCCTTTTTTAATTTTTTTTATCTTTTTTTGGCGTATTTTGCTTTTAGTTTTTTTTAAGCTTTTTGATCTTTTTTGCATTTATTTGCTTCTATTTTGTATTTTTGTTGTTGATTTTTACCTTTTCTGTTGCTTTTTATGCCTTTTTTCCACTTTTTTTGGTTTTTTAAAGTTGCCTAGGTTTTTTTTTTGCCTTTATTTTTACTTTTTTTTAAACTTTTTTTTGGCGAATTTTGCATTTTTCCTCTATACTTTGTCTTATTTGACATTTTTTTTGGACTTTTTGTTAATTTTTTCCCCTTTTTCCTTTTTTCGTCCAGTTCTTTTTTTGCATTTTTTACATTTTTTTTTTAATATTTTTAATTTATTCTGAAATTTAGCAATTATTTATCATTTTTAACAATTTTTTTTTGATTTTTTTTGTAATAATTCATTATCTTGTTGGTATTTATAATAACAAGGTGTCATTTTAAGTAACTTTTGTGGTTTTTCATTTTAATTAATTTTTGTGTATTTTTGCAATATTTACTCATTTTTTTCCTGCAATTTATTTCATTTTTAAATCATTTTACTGTTCCATTCAGAAATTTTGTATTTTGTAATTAAAATAATCTCATTCTCCACAACTGAGCCGGGAAAGTTCTGGGATGACACAGCCCAATTTTTTTTCATTTGTGATTAGGACACTGAATAAAACTGATAAAATCAATTCAAAATTAGTCAAATTGTCCAAAATATCCAACATTTAAAATGTATATTGAATGAAAAAAAACAAAGGTTCTTTTGTAATTTATGCAGATTTTGAATTAAAATTTCAACATCGATCACAATTCTTAAAATTTCAATAAAAAAATTCAAGAACCTTGATCAAAAAGTTTCAAAAAATTTAATCAAGAATTTTTTTATCAGGAATAATTTTTTTTTTGAATAATAAATAAAAAATCTTTTCATAATGTATAAAGAGAACATAACAAGGTTAAAAAAATATTATTATACACAAATATTGGATAAAGCAATTTTTTTTTCTCTACATCTTAATTCCACTAGAGCTATTTTCCAAAATCAGTTGTATCCGGGGGTTTATTCCTAATACCAAATTCAGGAGAGAATCGCCCAAGCGTTAAGAAAGGGCACGAAAACAAGAGGGGTTGTTCTTTTACATGGAAATTTGTAGCATTTGAGCCCTTAACTATATCCCAAGCGAACTTCGTAACGTCGAACTGCTTCGTTCCCTTTAGAACGATTTGTACTGATAATGCGACAACTCGGGTTCTTAAGCTCAGCTAAAGTTACATTAGATCGATATAAGGGGTTGGTTTTAAACATGTTATATATTTACAATGTTGAATTCATTAAAAAAATTAAAATAAAATGTTTTTAATTCAACAGTGCGATATTTCAAAAAATCGTAATGTACTAAAAATTGATAGATATATATATTGGTATGAAAAATTGAACCGATCATATTATAAAATTTATTAAAAAAAATTAAACAAATTATTAATGAAAAAACATTGTTGAAAACTTTAACCAATATAGATACCTCTCAACTAGAGGATCAATTAATCGTAAAAACACATCAAAGTGCATACCACGATGTACTTAGAATAACAAAATTTAATGAAGTTTTTTTTCTTTTTTTATATATAAAAAAAACTTAATTTAATTCTATTATTCTGATGCACTTTGATGTGTTTTTACTATTAATTGATCCGCTAAAGTTTTCAACAAAGTTTTTTAATTAATAATTTGTTTGATTTTTTATAATAAATTTTATAACGTGACCGGTTCAATTTTTCATGCCAATATCATGTATACGTTATTCGTTTATCCAATTTTATATTTGTATTGTAGGCCTGATGATGGACATCGTTGTGGCCGAAACATGTCGCCGCCAATTTAATCTTGTTTAACTGGACATTAAATTTATGTGGTATGACTTAGAGTTTTTTATTATTCGTTGAGGTATGGATAATCTTTTGTTTTTTTTTAAGTTACTTTTACAATTTATGCAGTTCTATTAAATCCAAACTAAAATTTGCATGTATTTAATATTAAAAACAGCTACAAATTACAATTTGCGACTCTATACTTTTAAATTTTTATCTTCAAAACAAACAGCTTTTCTAGATTTTGACAAACTAGCTAATAAATAATAAGGGGAAAGTCAAGATTTCATACACTTGATTTGTTGTTTTCTTTTATCGTCTGCCAGGCAGAGAGTAATGATAATATATCTGATATCTCTGATATATATCAGAAAATACAAGTGTTCATTATTCTTCCTCAATACATTGGATGACTTAGTTGGACAAAATCTTTATTTCAATACTAAATGTATGTATGGGGTAGAAGAAAGTTGCCCGTATTGGACCAGTAGTTTATTACGTATGTGAGATAGCGATAGTGCTGCTAGTCTGGTGTAGAAGTATGAAACTACGAATAAAATACTGGTACATCCAGTTGATTTTAAGTTTCCGCTGAGTGTGGATATCTCAAATTTTCACTGCGCGAAATACTATTTCATAAGCTATTTATAACCAAGGTAAAAGTTGTTTCAATATTTTTATGATATTGTTAGATATTTTGGCAATGTTTTTATGTTAGTTTGATTTAAATATATTTAGAGGTGTTTTAGTAAAAAATATTTGACCGGCCCAATTGCCCAAATTGGACTGGTCCAAATTAGGAAACTCTTTTCTTTTATAGAAAGATGCCAGCAAGAGGCAAGTATGGCTAATGGATAAAAGAAGATTTGGCCTTGGCTATAAATGCTGTGCGTCAAATAGATGTAGGAGTCAATGAAGCACTTAAACTAATTGGGGCTGAATACGGCCATACCATAGCAAAGCGAGGATCGTGACGCCCAGGGGACTTTGATTAGAAAAGCAAACCCTTGATATATCCACAGTGGCGGGCATTTTGTAGAGAAACACTGGGGGAGGTGGCAGGGGACTTGGCGATCAAGTGCTGATTAGGTACAATATCTCCTTGGCTCGGGCTCACGAAGTGGACGGATAGATGGAGTCAATGAAGCACCTCGAAGATATGGCGTACCACAAACAACATTGAAAAGATATTTAAGAGAAGAGTTAAGATTAATTTTCTCCGGTCATCATGAAAAAAAATGGAAGAGACGTTAGTAACCAATATTCTGCAGTTCGAAGAAAGGTTTTTGGGAATAACGATTAGAGATGTAAGAAAACTTACGTTTGATGTTGAAAAATTGAATAATATTCCACATTGGCTTAACGTTGATAAAGCGATAGATGGAAAAAAAATGGTTTTACAAATTTATGGCAAGAAATCCAAAGCTATCTTGTCGTCAGCCGGAAGCCACATCTCTTGCTAGAATGAGAGGATTCAGTAAAGAAAGATTTGACGATTTTTTCATTGTTTTAGAGCAGTAAGTAGACAAAAATAACTTGAAAGTGGCTCCAAAGGCAAACATCAAATACCACTGTTTTATGCTGTGTTAACACTGCAGGTTCCTACATCCCGCCTATGTTTATCTTCAAACGGAAGCAATTTGCACCGGAGTTAGCAAAATGAGCTCCAGTAGGCAGTAAATTTACGATTTCCGACTCGGTTTATATCACCAGTGAACTGTTTGTTATATGGCTCTGTCACTTTAAAAACATTGTTGTTTGTTCTAAAGAAGAACCAGTGTTGATACTCTTAGATGGGCATTCTTGGAGGCACTTTTGTTTGATAATGGATAATGGAATCATAATGCTACAGTCATAAAACTCATCGTATGCAACCATTAGATGTTGCCTCTTTTCGTACTCCTGGAATTTACTTTGAATAAGCACAGGAAACATTTTTGCGACAAAATGTAGAAAAACCAATAACTCAATAGGATGTTGTCGCTTTACTTTCCGAAGCCTATGGAAGAGCAGCAATAATTGGTACAGCTGAAAATACTTTTAAAACTTCCTTTCTGCATGCCAAGTGTTTCATACCTTTCTACTTCTGACCCTTTTCTCATTTCTCTCAAAGGAATTTTCTGTAACGTTATTAAAATAAAATTGTTACTAATTGAACATTAATAAAACAAAGTTCGTTTTACATTTTTGGTTATAACTTTAATATTATGAAATAATTCATACATTTAGTACTTTTTGATCCCTTTCGGGTGATATATTTTCTTTTTTCATTTGTTTTATCATTTTCACCATTTCCGTGCAGAATCTAGTAGAGTAAGAAGGCCGTTTCTGTTCAAGAGGAAAGATGACCTTGACCTTGAGATCTCTTTCCGGTCAGAATCGGCCTTCTTACACTATGAGTAGTATAAGAAGGCTTCTTCTGGTCGGGTGGAGATTGTAAGAGGGCCGTTTCTGTTCAAGCAGGAAGGTGACCTTGACCTTGACATCTCTTTTGGGTCAGAATGGGCCTTTTTACACTATTAGTCGTGTAAGAAGACTGATTCTGGTCAGAAGAAGAGGTGACCTTGATATTGACATAAACTTATACTTAGAATTGGCATTTCAACACTACTAGTAATGTAATAAGGCCGTTTTTGTTCAGGAGGAAAGGTGACCTTGACCTTGACATCTCTTTGCGGTCAGAATCGGCCTACTAGCAGTGTAAAAAGGCTAATGCTGGTCGCGTGCAAAACGGTGACCTTGATATTGACATCTATTTCCGCTTAGAATGGGCATTATAACACTATTACTAGTGTAAGAGGGCCATTTCTGTTCAACCAGAAAGGTGACCTTGACCTTGACATCTCTTTTGGGTCAGAATGGGCCTTTTTACACTATCAGTCATGTAAAAAGGCTGATTCTGGTCAGGTAAAGAGGTGACGTTGATATTGACATATAATTATACTTAGAATTGGCATTTCAACACTACTAGTAGTGTAAGAAGGCCGTTTCTGTTCAGGAGGAAAGGTGACCTTGACCTTGACATCTCTTTCCAGGCAGAATCGGCCTACTAGTTGTGTAATACTAGTCGGGTGAAAGGGTGACCTTGATATTGACATCTATTTCCGCTTATAATCGGCATTACTACTAGTGGTGTAAAGAGGCCGTTTCTGTTCAAAAGAAAATGTGACCTTGACCTTGACAT
Organism: Neocrepidodera transversa; assembly: GCA_963243735.1. Lineage (NCBI taxonomy): Eukaryota > Metazoa > Arthropoda > Insecta > Coleoptera > Chrysomelidae > Neocrepidodera > Neocrepidodera transversa. The sequence goes on along the minus strand of OY725353.1, from coordinate 14,215,430 downwards.
CTCTTTCAGGTCATAATCAGCCTTCTGATACCACTAGTAGTGTAAGAAGAATAACTCTGATCAGAACCAGAGGTGACTTTGACCTTGACATCTTTGTCGGGTCAAAATCGGCCTTCTTACCCTACTGGTAGTTAAATAAGGCCGTTTCTATTCTGGAGAAAAGATGACCTTGACCTTGACATCTCTTTTCAGTTATAATCGACCTTTTTACACTACTAGTTAGCCCGTTAATCGACATGTACTTAAAGACCACCATTTTGCTATTTCCGGAGGGAAGGTGACCTTAACCTTGACATATAATTGATGATGCTCCAATGCAGAAAGTTTTTCCGAAATCCTACATCAAGTATTTCTTTTGCCTCAGGCAATAGCTGGTAGTTCGAAGCAAAGAAAATAATAGGGTGTTAGTAATAATCCAGTAGTCCATATAAAGAAAATTTGGAATAACGGAAACTAAAAGCTGAATTAAGCGCAAAACCTAAATTGAAACCTAATGTACTATCAGATAAAGGTAAATCGCTAACTTAATAAAAATAAAGTAAAACTGATAAAGATAAGTCAAAAAGATCCAAAAATAAATAACAGTTATCGGACATTAATGACGCAGAAGATGATTTCGAACCAAGCAGTTCATCTTCAGGTGGTGAAGATTTTATATCAATGAAAAATGTTATTGGTATCGATGATTTTACAGATTTTGATAGGAGTAAACGAAAAGAATATGATTATGTCGTAGTTTGTCTAAAAGACGAAAACAATAAAGACGTTTAATACATTGGGCAGATCGTTCAACCCGAAACACCTGGAGACCAGATAAACATTTCTTTTCGCCCAAGATTACTAATACTTTTATTTTTCCTGATGTGCCCGATATTTCCATAGTAAATGATGGTGATAATAAAATGAAATTACCAAGTCCCCTGCGACAAGGTCAAACAAAACGCCACCAGGTTAGGGGTAGAATTTTATTTCCAGATACGCTAAAAATTGTTAGTAAAAATACCTTATTTTGTTTTACCAGTGTTTTTTTACGTTTTGTATTTTTGAATAAAGCTATTTTTCTTTATTAAACCATTATTTATTACTAGGTCCAATTAAAGAACCTCTTGGTCCAAATTAAAAAACCAGTTGCCCGTATTGGACTGATTGCACAATACACTTTAAATATAATTCAGCAAATAATTTTAAGTCAGTAATAATAACAGGTAAAATTTAATATAGTTAATACCAACATTTCTAATAAAAAATCAGTAAAATGAATTTTTGGTCCAATACAGGCAACTTTCCCGTATTGTATACTACCCCTAAAGGTCTTACTGTAGCAAAAACTAAAAACCTACTTCAAACTAGCCTAGTTACCACAAAATCCCTACCACATAGCTCTTCCCGCAATCTGACCAATTCACAATGTATAGGGCCGCATTCGCTCACCATAATCCTCGGCTTTAATAACAAATGCCTTAGTTATAATCTGATTAGAGTGGACTACTCACCCAGCGTTTTTGGACTATTCAATCGGAACTAATCTGTCGATTCGGGTCCATTAGGATAACGCGATTGATCGAATTACGATGCTAATTTCAGCCATATGAATGTGTTTCAATTTTATAGAAATAGTTTTCAACGGTTCAAATTGATAATTTATTTATATTGATTATTTATTAGTTTTATTCTTAAACTTTTTTGTTGTATTAATATTTTCTGTTAAAAAAAATAAAACGTTTACATACTTATTATATTACCTGACGGTGCAGATTGAAAAGAAACAGTAGACTTTTTCATTTTCAGTGTTTCATTTATTATGAAAATAAGAAAATTTGATGGTGCACCCCACTTCAATTCCGACATTCATTTATTATTTTCGTATACCTTTCCGACCCTAACCAACTTGATTCTAAAAATGTTAATCTGGCGCTTGGTTTGTATCTGATTAAAATGACTAAATTTAATAAAATTTACTGATTTAGTTACGTATATTTTTTTAGATATAAAACCAGTTAAAATAACACAATGATTTTTTTTTAATTATTATGATTTTTTTGAAATTCTGCAATATTCATTCAAAATTGGCTTAAATTACAAAAGAATTTTTTTTATATAAGATCTAATACTTTCTTTGTCCTATATTGCTAACAAAATACGTAGCAACATTTTTAACAGCTAAAATAAATAACATAGCAATAAGATTGTTACAACAAAATCGCTTACTATGCGTAATTTGAGTACAATAGTCGTATTAAACTAAACATTTACTATCTAATTAGCCTATTTGTTAAAGTTATTCTTGTTTTGTGTTTTATTTTTGTTCGTTACTATGTTAATATACTTTATCATATATAGTGCAGGCGAGATACATTTTACAACAATTTAATTGATATCCAAGCATCTTTTTTTGGTGAGGAGGAACCCGCTTGGCACCCACTACTGGTTACAACGGGTAGTATGGGTCTCTAACCCCACTAAAACCCTCCTTCCTCACCTAAACGGTCCATTCGGACATATCGTCAAGGTTTGGTATCTGTCTTCATTTCTATGTACCAATCAATCCATTCTCCTTGCTAACATCTGAGATATTCTCTCTTCTTTTTTCTGCCTCATGATACTACTGGCCCAGTTCTGGGTGCCTCTCATCATATTGTTCACGAGCTCTGCTGGGTGGTACCTATACATATGCCATCCTAGTTTACTCATCTCTTCTTGCTATCTGGGACACTCGAAGCATGTGTGCCTCAGGGGCTCCATGATACCTACACGTATCTTTCCATATCCTGTGGGTATAGCATCTGAAGCTTCCGTAGCCACTGAGGAATTGGGTAAACCAGTAGTCCTTGACTTAATCTAACCACCTGTCAAGATATGGAAGGAGTTTTTTGGTCCATTGACCCACGTCTCGTATCCTGGTCTCTTTTCCTTCTTTTTTTTCCTCCCCCGTTATTCTGGGTAGTCGATGTAGCTTCACTGGTTCCTCCATCTGAATGTTAATGGGCTGGATCCCACAGATTACAGAGACAGCTTCGGTTGATACAGTTTTATACGCCCTTGTAACCCTGAGTAAGATGCTTCTTTGGGTCGATAGCAACATCTTTCTGTACTTATCAATTTTTATTGCTCCGGTCCAAATTGGGACGGCATATAAAATTGTGGACGGCACTACTCCGGCCAATACCTGCAATGTGAAATGATAAAAGGGGTCACAAGCAAGATGTAAACAAAAAAGGCGCTATGGGGTTGGTCTAATTTATTTTAGGATGATTAAATGGGGTGAAAAATGTTTTTTACAATTTTTTCAACGAAACATGATTTCGTATCAAAAAACATTTAGCAACAAAAAACCTTTAACTTTCGTCAACATCAATTTTGACCATAACCTCAAAATTTCCTATGAAAATGAGGAAGTCAAAAGTGAACTTTTTTCCGTTTTAGTTTTTTATTTTTCATTTCCGCAAAAATTGATAAATTTTAATGAAACTTTGTGAAAGTAATCGCTTTTATGTTTTTAATAAACACAAAAAATGTTTTTGATAAATTCATTTTTTTTTTGTCAAAAACGCATTTTTTTCAAATTAAAAGTTGAACGGCGAAATTTTATAGTAGACTTCTCCGATTGCGCATTAAAAAAATTCGAAAATTTTAAAATTTAAAGATTCTAAAATTTCGGTAGTTTAAAAAATTTCAAACTCCCAAATTCTAAAAAATTTTGCAATTTAAAAAAAATGTGTTTGGTTCGGTTTATTTAGGGAAAATTGAAAAATATGTTAAAAATTTTCACAATTTTGTAAATTAAAAATTTTAGAAAATTTATCATTTTATGAATATATTGAAAATTTCAATCTATCAATTTCACACAGATATTTCAAAAAAGCTTTTAAGAATTTCAAAAACTACAAAAATGATAAAATTTTAAAAATTTCGAAAATTTTAAAATTTCAAGATTCGAAAACTTCGGTACTTTTAAAAATCTCAAACTCCCAAATTCTAAAAAATTTAAAAAAAGTTTTACAATTTAAAAAAAATGTGTTTAGTTAGGTTTATTTTTAGAAAATTAAAAAACATTAAAAATTTCAACAAATTTGTAAATTAAAAATTTCAGAGATTTTAGAAAATTTATCATTTTATGAATATATTGAAAATTTCAATCTATCAATTTTATCCAGAAATTTCTAAAGAGCTTTTAAGCATTTCAAAAAACAAAAAAAATATATAAAATTTTAAAAATTTCGAAAATTTTAAAATGTCAAGAATCAATAATTCGGTTAGTTTTAAAAATCTCAAACTCAAATTCTAAAAAATTAAAAAAAGTGTTTGGTTAGGTTTATTTTTGGAAAATTGAAAAATATGTTAAAAATTTTGACAATTTTATAAATTAAAAATTTCAGACATTTTAGAAAATTCATCATATTGAAAATTTCAGTCTATCAGTTTCATCCAAAAATTTCAAAAGAGCTTTTAAGGATTTTAAAAAATACAAAAATATATAAAAGTTTTAAAATTCCGAAAATTTTAAAATTTTAAGATTCCAAAATTTCGGTAGATTTAAAAATCTCAAACTCTCAAATTCTAAAAAATTTAAAAAACGTTTTACAACTTAAAAAAAAATTGTTTGGTTAGGTTTATTTTTGCAAAATTAAAAAATATGTTAAAAATCTTGAAAATGTAAATTAAAATTTTCAGAGATTTTAGAAAATTTAATTTTTTATGAATATATTGAAAATTTCAATCCCCAAATTTCAACTGGAAATTTCAAAACAGCTTTAAGCATTTCAAAAAATGTCAAATATCGAATATTTTCAAAATTTCGTATTTCGAGTTTAACAAAAATGTCAAAAATTTCATATTTCAGAAAAATAACAGAATTTTCGAAATTTCAAGATTCGAAAATTTCAGAGACTTTAAAAATTTCAATCTTAAAAATTTCAAAAATTTTAAAAATTTTAATTTCGAATTTCAAAAAAGTGTCAAAAATATCAAAAATATTAATTTCGAGTTTCAAAAAAAATCGAAAAATATTGAAAATTTCAAATTACGACTTTCCAAAAAATGTCAAAATTTCAGGTTTCAGAAAAATGACAAAATTTTCGAAATTTTAAGATTCAAAAATTTTTGAGGCTTTAAAAATTTCAAGCTTAGGAATTTCAAAAATATCAAAAATATCGAAAATATCAAAAAATTTGAATTTCGAGTTTCAAAAAAATTTCAAAAATATCGAAAATTTCAAATTACGACTTTCCAAAAAATGTCAAAAATTTCAGATTTCAAAAAAATGACAAAATTTTCGAAATTTCAAGATTCGAAAATTTCGGAGGCATTAAAAAGTTCAAGCTGAAGAATTTCAAAAAATGTCAAAAAAATCGAAAATTTTAAAAAATTTGAATTTCGAGTTTCAAAAAAATGTCAAAAATGTCAGTTTTCAAAAACTGACAAAAAATTCAAAATTTCAAGTTTCGGAGGTTGTAAAAATTTCAAGCCTAAGAATTTCAAAAATGTCAAAAATATCGAAAATCTTTTATCATTTCCCACTACAAATAATTGGATATCAATTTGACTCGGATTTTGAAGCTAAATCAGCCATCTCGCCTGCACTAATACTTCTGGTATCAATTGTGGTAAATATTTTATAAATTCAAAATGTTTTACATTTATTTGTGTCCTATATTCATAAAAAACTTAGTACGGGAAATTGTTTTTCTCTTATAGGAAAATGCTCCATGAATAACAATAGTTTCAGAGAAATTCATATTTTTTTTCTATTTCAGATTAAATTCCATCTATATGGAATAAATAATTCATATTGTATTTATAGATTTTTAGATGCTGGTATTTCAATTTCTTCTATTGAATTTTCTTTGTTAAAACAACTATTGAAATCTTGCGGCATTAAAATCTTGCTTGAATGGTTGCCGTTTTCTTGTTTTTCAAGTATCATAATTTAGTCACTGAGCCAATATAATATAAATATAATAATAAAATTTTTTATGCTACCTGATGAGTAGCATGCCATGGTAAAATATATACAAATATTTTTAATCATTCAGTCTCTAATTAAAAATTCGTGAGTATCAGGACTGTGAAAAAAAGTGTCACTTCAAGAACGTTATAAAAACAAGAATAATTTAAATGTTTTTTTGATAAATAATTATTGATTATTTTTATTCCACCCAATGCGACTTATACTATTTGATATATAAATACTGTTTATTACATTTATTTAAAACAATACTTGCCCCTACTATTAAATAAAGACGAAGCAAAAGAAATGAATTCTCCTCTTATTTCTTACTCCTTCCGGCCGAATCTCCATGGGATTATTGGAATTTTCCATTATCTGGAAATTATTTCTGTGATTATTTAAATTTTTATGAGAAAGAACTTATTTTCTTTTGTGTACGCTGCATTTTCTCATCAAAGCATCCGAGGTGATTAGATTTTCACCAACTGAGAGGTGACCTTGATATTGACATCAATTTCCACTTATAATCGGCATTATTACACTACTAGTAGTGTAAGAAGGCCGTTTCTGTTCAAAAATAATGGTGACCTTGACATCCCTTTCGGGTCAGAATCGGCCTTCTTACACTACTAGCAAGGTTCTATACTCGTATTTATACTATTTGATATATAAATGCTGTTTATTACACTTATTTAAAATGATAATTGCCCATCTACTATTAAATAAAGACGAAACGAAAGAAATGAATTCTTCTCTTTTTTCTTACTCCTTCCAGCCGAATCTCCAAGGGATTATTGGAATTTTCCATTATCTGGAAATTATTTCTGTGATTATTTAAATTTTTACGAGAAAGAACTTATTTTCTTTTGTGTACGCTGCATTTGCTCATCAAAGCATCCGAGGTGATTAGATTTTCACCAACTGAGAACTTTGATTTACGATTTTCCTTCTATCAACGCCTTTACAAGATTAATCCAGTTAAGGAAATTGAAATTTATCGTAGATTAAATTGAAGTCGTAACTTTTATATCGAATTGAATGGTATAAACTAACTTATTAGGACTTTTACGATGTTAGAGTTTAAAAAGAAAAAATGATCCATTTTATATTTTATTGATATTTAATTATATCATTTATATATTTAGAATTTGATAGGTACTAATTATCTTCTTTCTAAAGAGCAAATTTTCTTAACGTAGTTGTGAGACTATCACAAATATTGAGTTAATTAAAATTTGTTCTTATATTGAACATTGTTTGCCACTCTGAACGACTATAATCGTATACTTCCTTAAAACATACGCTTAAGTGTAAAAAAAATATAAATATGTATGTGTATATCATCATCATCATCACTTAATAACTATAGCCGTTTACGTAACAACTCTATTAACGAACCGTTATAAATCTTTTTCAACTATAAATCACATGTTTGCTCTAACTTCACCCTATTAGTGTTTTTCTTCTGTTTACGACATTTCGGTTTGAGTCACAATCTCTAACATTTTCATTCCCCCATTTCGAAGAAAAATTGCAACAGTTCTAATTTCCTACAGCCAATTTCACCCTACCAAATTAGCGAAATACAATACATCCCTGTTCATTGTAATTGCAGTTCGGGACAAATGAACTAAAATGCAATTAGTCTAATGCATTTATTGAGCTAATGTTGGTGGAGAGCGTTAGAAATACAGATGGACTGAAATTTGAAAACTTTAGATCAATATCAATAAAAATATTACATTTGTATATCATTACTTTGACAGCTTTTTCTTCTAAATTAATTTATACATCTAACATAACCATAACCATCATCAGGACATTGTGTCGCTCTCTGAAATTTAAAAAATAGTTCCTTCTGTAATTTATACACTGTGACGGTAAACTGATTTTAGATTTGGTACACTGAATATATTGCGGTTCGATAGGTTTTGATTTTATTTATTTATGTGGTCTTATCAGGGGTAATCAAAAAGATACCCTTTACAAACCAGCATGTGAGGCAGTTCTTCGTCTGGTCAGCATTAGGTCATTGGTAAGGAGTGAATTTACAGAGTTACTCTTCTTTAAAAGGATTGCCAGGCGCTACTTAATTTTAAAAGCAAAAAATCAAGAAAAATCACAAGAACTGTATCTTACGATGTTGTATAATTTAGTAAAAAAATTATTACTATAGACAAAATTAAATATTTGAATTTAGAATGACTTATCCTGAAAGTAAAAATATTAAACAAAGCAAATTTCAAAAAATCAATTTATTACTGGTTGGTGTTTTTTTTTAATTAAAAAAGGAATTCAGTTTGTTACAAAAAAAATCAGGAACATAGATGATGCCACATAGTGATTATTTTGTGGTAAAAAAAATCACCATATTTCTGGTCGAGTGATTTTGAATCGCAGTATAAGAATTTATTCAAAGTAATGTTGTACATTAAGATGTTTCTTAACAACTAAAACCCGTCTGACAATGAGAACTTACCCCAAAAATTTATATTAACAAAATAATGTTAAATTACCTGACAAAATTAGGTATACTTAAATAACATGATAAACGAAATTAAACCAGGATAATCATATGATCTTTAAATATGATATTTGTAATGCTTAAAAAAAACTAACCCAAAATAGGTAACTCAAACCCCTATACCAAATTTCAGCTCAAATGGATTAAACGTGTGGCCTCTATTGTGGAAGAAAACACACACACATACACACACATACATACACACAGACAGACAGACAGACTTTCATCTTTAAATGGTCTTAATCGTCTCAGGGACCCGAAAATGGATATTTCCGTTTCCAAATTTTTTTTTAGCTCGTTCACAATACTTTCCCTTCTAGGATCTGGGTCGGGAAAGTAAAATAGGTCAATTTTCATGTTACAGCACTTTCAATTTTTTTCTTATTTGTGCAAATTTTTTAAATTTTTGATATCAGATTCCGATTAAGCATAAAAAAGTAAACCACAGATTTTATTACAAAAAAGTTAGTGGTCTTAAATTTCTAATTTTGTGAAATATGTTTTTACCTCTCGCCCTTTAGATAAGAGAGGTATAGGAATCATGCTAAAAATTGGGTAGTGAGTTTTCAATTGATAAACACGATTTGGGGTCCCTAGAATACGATTTTAATATTTTCGCGATGATGTCTGTGTGTGTGTGTGTGTTAGTGTGTGTGTGTGTTAGTGTGTGTGTGTGTGTGTTAGTGTGTGTGTGTGTGTTTGGATGGATGTTGTAGTAACGATAACTCAAAAAATACTGAATAAAAAAATTTGAAATTTTGCATACAGGATTCTAATACCCTAGATTAGATCTGATTAGATTTTGGTGCCAATCGCACAACCGGAAGTGGCAGTTGCTATGGGTGATGACGCCATTATTATACAAAACGGCAATAAAGTTTTACACATATATTTTGTATACCCTTTAGTTTATTTTCATCTCATTAAAATTTTCGAAACTTTTTCCATTGTTGCCAGATTTACAAAAATATAATTTTTTTTTCATACTTTTTTGTGTCAACCTGTAAATTTTTGATTCAAAAATGGCGAGAGGTCATGTGCTGGCCACATCAGATTTTTTTTTAAGTTATAAATAATTTCTTTATTTTCATATTTTTTTATATTTTTTTTTATTCTGTCCACCTAAATCGAATATTATTTCCACTTTATTTAATTCGATACGTATGATAAAGCTTAAAATTACGTTAGAGTATTTTGTCCCCCTTTTTTATCTCCCAAAATTAGAATTAGGGTGTCGATAGGGAAATTAAAAGGTATTATACTAAAAATCGTTCAATAAAGGCAGATAATAAATCTCTTGTGAAGAGAAAAGACTTATGTATAGTAAATTACGATTAATATCATATTCTCGTGACTTATTCATGATTTTTATTTACCTTAAAGACTCAACTCGTCCTCACAGAGTTGATACATGTAATTTATACATTGAGGAATCAAGGATAAATTTAACAGTTTTAAATATTTTAAATATAATCGATAGTCAATAATATGTATATATTCCATAGTTGTCCTTTACTATTAATTCTTATTAATATTATATGCATATCTGAAAATTTGTATAGTAAAAATTCAAACTATTGTTTTTATTGGAATAAAATCTGTGGTGTTGGCTAAAATGCGGTTCAACTACCATTTGTTTAACAAAGAATCGACATGGCAAATAAAATTGTAATTTTTTTTTTCCATACAAATATTTTGACAAACAGGCCGCAGTTAAGCCCAACACAAACAGTTTCTCATGCAAATATTATTATTCAGCTTTTCATGAAAATAACAGTAGCAAAGCGAGTGCATATCAAAATCGTCGACGCGTTAAAACTGCTTTAATGAATCATCATCGTACTTTCCAGCATATCTCTATAATTCCAAATTAAATTTGTTCACGAAACAAATTCTATTTTGGATATTTAATAACTCTGCAATATTATTGGGGATTATTGTCTATTATATCGTTATTATATTTTTACTTTTACTGCTAAAAAAATTTTTATTGTTCACCACTTGTCGGGCTTTATTTTAACGCTACTGCACTTATAGATTATAGACGCTGACACTTTTTCCCCCACATTTTTATCCCCTTCTCTTTTCTCCTACGTTTGAAATTTTTCCCACTTTTTGGACCTTCATTTATTTTGTTTTATGTTTCAGAATGTTAGAAGAGTCTCGAATTCAATATTCTAAGTTATGTTAATCGCCAAATCGAATACAACAAAAAAACAGTAGACTGTAATGTATTCGTGTACAAATACGAAAATTTACGACAGAAAAAAATCCAAGCGCATTTCTTACAGTTTTCTTTTTCCTTTGTTGGTCGTTTAGACAAAAGACATAAATCTTCTTGTACGGATTTACAACTAAAGTTTATACGGTACTTAGGCCGCACGTAAAGTATTTAAAAATTGAAATTTCTCCAATGATCCTCCGCTCTAGATTTATTCGAGAATTTTGTTCTTTTCGGTTTTTTAAAGGTAGAATGTTTTGTTGTTGAGTCGTGAGAGGTTGTTGCCTGTTCATTGGTGGGGAATAATATCAATCCTATTTAAAATAAATAATTGTAATTAAATTTTGTATAGCAAATCAGGCGTACGCCACTGATGTTAATATGGGTCATGTCAAGATTGTAAAAGTCATTCAAAGTTCGCATCAATTACAAAAGGATCCCTAAAACTATTTTCTGTTAATAGGCACAAACTTTTATTTTCTTATGCTGAATCCGTATCTGGAATTAGAAATTAAAATTTTACACAAATAAAACAAACAACACAAAGTTTTCGTAACATAGTTTTTTGTTTATTTTTTATGGTGAATGAAAATTTTAAAGTAGAACAATTCGAAGTCTGCATAAATTACAGAAGGAAATATTTGTTTTTTTAAAATTCTAGACATCTATAATGTTTTTATCTTAAAAAGTAGATGGCTTAAGCTTGTATCTCGTACAATTCGTTGTTAAATTCATTAAAAATACTAATAAATCGTTAACTTTATTTGAAGATATCATCTGCCACTCTGAACTATTGCACTCTTATGATCATCTGCCACTCTGAACCATTTCACTCTTATTATCATCTGCCACTCTGAACTATTGCACTCTTATTATCATCTGCCACTCTGAACTATTGCACTCTTATTATCATCTGCCACTCTGAACTATTGCACTCTTATTCTACATTAAAATTATAGCTACATGTTGAACTTTACCAGAATGTTTAAAAATTGCTGTAAATCAAATATTTTATCCTATCATTGATTTAATTCTAACCCTGTAACCAAAATTTAATTACTTAAGAAATATTAAAGTACCCTCGTAGTATTGTGATGGAGGTTATGCGGCTGTTAGTTAATACTTGTAAATTATCGTTAATTCGTCCTTAATCCGGGATTTGCGAGAAAGGATCAATTAGTGCGTGTACAAGTCGCGATTGACTGACGATGAATGTGACACAATATCGAAACAGATGCCTTTAGGGAACTTATAGTTAAAGTTCGTTTGTCAGTAAATTAATAGAATTATAATAGATATCAGGATAGAAAATTATTTCAAGTTTAAATAGTACAAATTTTATAATTAATATGAAATAATTGACTAAGTATTTTTTTCTGTTCAACTGAAATTATAGCGTCACAAACGAGCAGGTCCTTCCTTCTTTTGGCCTCTAATTTAAAACTGTCTCGATCAGCATTATTTATACTGCATTAGTGCTTTTGCAAAGTTCCTCCACGGCGCTCTTCCAGACACAAAACAGAAGAGAAGTACGGGATTCTGAGGCCGAACTTCATTAATTTTCCAATGAACAGCTGTAGGGTAGACTTCTTCGAGGCTACAGGGGCGGCGAATAAGAAACAAAATTTATGTTTTCATAATTCATATAAAACACTGTTTGTTATTATAATTCTATGACATGTAAGCAAAATTTCACAGTTTTTGTTTTTCTTCTCCATTTCTTGTTTCTTACATCTTTTATTTTATTTCGTTTTATTATATTTAGTTTTTTCTTTCTTCGTTTTTTCTTGTATTTATTTTTAAATATAAATATTAATTTGTGTAGATATGACATTTTCCTTCAATATTCTTCACCCTTTTAAAATATCATATTGACACATCTCAATTATAAAATTGAACGTAGAAATAAAAACCAACGAACCGATTCCACATTTTGATGACTAAAGCCAACCAAATTTTTTTCCTCCGGCGTCTGGTCTTGTAAAAAATGACTGGCAGTAAAAAATGTTCGAAAAGAAAAGTTTCGTGTAATGAAAGAAATGTGTCAAGAGAGCCGAAAATAAACCCTTATAATTCGAATTAAAACTACCCCCATTAAACTTGGTTGGGCGCCGAATCAATAGCAGAAAGTATAAAATGAATTGGGGAACAGAGAATGGTCCTTAGGGATTCGATAAAAAAAAAGAATTCGATATATATATATTTTAGCAGAGGGTTAGAATTTATTGCTAATTTGGTTGATTTATGATGGTAATTTTCTAATTAGGTTTGGATTAGTTTTATTTTTTATTATAGCAATTAATATTTATATAAGAATTCTTAGAAAAGATAAAATCGTTTTTAAACAAAATATTTAACCAAGCCAAGAGATCGATGGTGTTACATAAGCTTTAGGTAAAACGTCAATAATTGAAGGGCCAAAATCCATTAAGACCTCCGTAATTATATTAAGGCCATTAATGTCATTGTATATACGGTGCTTTTCGTAAATAATTGTGGCTGTCACATCACAAAGTGGAAAATCATCAAGGTTTAATGATAATGGTTTTAGTTCAATAAAAAATTTACTTATAGACACTTTTAAGCTATTTTCCTTGTTAAATAATATTTTACAGGGTGTTATTTTTTGCTGTGACTCATTGATGATTGAAAATATTTTAATACATTTTGATTTATTAATTTAGTAATATCATAATACATTTAAATTTTAATTCATATCCTTAAGATTCTCGTCCCTCTCGAACTGTCACAACCTTCATTTCTACCTCTACGCAACTAATTTGTTTTTTTTTATCATAAGCACCAAAAGTAACTTTCCAAAGAGCATCAGAAACTGGTATTCTCTTTAATACAGTTGCATTTATAATATGGTTCTGTACGTGGTAGGTAGCCTGAAAAAAAAAACAAAATTTACTAACCTAAAATGTTAACTCATTATTTATTAGCGATGAAATATTTTGATGCAGTATAGAATATCTTAGGTGATTTTGAAATTTTTATAAAGAATGAAATTGTTTGACAAGTTGATAATACGTACGGTAGAAAATTACTTATAAGTTAATATTAACGGTTGTAGAGAATTACTTAGAACCCACATAGCTTATATACTAATTTTTTTTTGGTAATAAAATTTGAATATTTTTATATGCCATACTATAAACTAGGAAAGTTAGAAACTTTAATGAAAAATAAATTTTTTTGACAAGTTGATAGATAATAAGGGTTGTAGAAAATTGCTTAGAACCGACATAGCTTATCTACTAATTTTTTTTGTTAATAAAATTTGAATAACTTGGTGACAGTATAAATTAGGCAAATTAGAAACATTTATAAAGAATACATTTTTTTGACAAATTGACAATAAAGGTTGTAGAGAATTATTAGGAACCCACATAGCTTATCTACTTTTTTTTTGTTAATAAAATTCGAATACTTTGATATGGGATAGTATAAATAAGGTTATTTAGAAACCTATATGAAGAATAATTTTTTTTGACAAATTGATAAGTGCCGTAGAGAATTACTTAGAACCCACGTTGCTTATCTGCAAATTTTACATTCCCGGACCCATCAAAGAGAAAGTGGTGAACGAACAAAAAAAAATCGAAATATCGATGGAATTATCCATTTTGCAGTCCCCCAAGACGATTGAAACCATTTCCAGCGTATGGTCTGTGTATGTCTGTGTGTAATCTTCCACGATAACTGACAAACCGTTTGACCAATCAAGCTGAAATTTGGTATGGAGGGTCGGTGTGTGCCTAGAATGTGACCATTAGATTTTGGTTATTTTGGTACAGTAGAAGGTCCTCAATTTAAAAGACAAACAATACACTTTTAGTGCAAAATGTTGTAGTACAAAGTTTTAGAGCATAAAATTCCCTATAACTTTTGTTTTAAACTTTTTCCAGAATTTTCAATGGTTGCGCCACTAGAGGGCGCGTAAAAAATGTGCATGTAGGTTTTCTCTAGTTTTTCTTGATTTTGAGGACAAACAATACACTTTCGTGCAAAGTGTTATAGTACAAAGTTTTCGAGCATAAAATTCCCTACAACTATTGTCTTAAGCTTTTTCCAGAATTTCCAGTAGTTGCGCCACTAGAGGGCGTATAAAAAATGTGCATGTATGTTTTCTCTATTTTTTCTTGATTTTGAGGACAAATAATGGACTTTAATGCAAACTGTTATAGTACAAAGTTTTAGAGCATAAAATTTCCTACAACTCTTGTCTGAAACTTTTTCTAGAATATCCAATAGTTGCGCCACTAGAGGGCGCGTAAAAATGTACATGTAGGTTTTCTCTGGTTTTTTTTGATTTTGAGGACAAACAATGCATTTTAGAGCAAAATTTTCTGGTGCAAAGTTGTAAAGCATCAAATTTTCTTTAACTTTTATGTTCAACGTTTTATCGAATTCTTCATAGTTTCGCCGCTAGATGGCGAGAAAAATACGCATTTAGGATTTTCCATTTTTTTAAAATTATGCTCTTTAGTGCAAAATGTTTCTGTGCAAAAGTTGTAAAACATAAAATTCCCTACAACTTTTGTATGAAAATTTTTCCTGAATTCCCAATAGTTTTCACATATGATTTTAGGAGATCCTAATTGTAGAAGTGTGATATACAACGTGCGCTTGCGCAGATTATGTCATTATCAACATTGAAATATCAATTCGGCTGGCTATTTTTAATGTGTCCCATAAATTAATGTAATGCTTAATATTTTGTAATTAAAATAATAATAATAAATAACATATTCTCTACCGTCGAGCCGGGAAAGTTCTGGGGTGACACAGCCGATTTTTTTTTTGGGGATAAAATTTAAATATTTTGATATGGGATAGTATAAAGTTAGAAACTTTTATGAGGAATAAAAATTTTTGACGAGTTGATAATAAGGGTTGTAGAAAATTACTTAGAACCGACATAGCTTATCTACTAATTTTTTTTTGATGACATTTGAATGGTTTGATATATGATAGAATAAATTAGGCAAGTTAGAAACTTTTACAAAGAATAAATTATTTTGACAAATTGACAAAGGTTATAGATAATTATTTAGTACCCACATAGCTCATCTACTAATTTTTTTTGTTAATGAAATTTGAATATTTCGATATGGAATAGAATAAATAATGCAATTTAGAAACTTTTGCGAACAATAAATTTTTTTGACAAGTGCGGTAAAAATTACTTGACTCATATAGCTTTTTTTTTGTTAGTTAAATGGCTTTGGCAGAAACCAATTAGCCACACTATTTTTATTTTTTTGTCGAATGTACAAATACACAGGAGTTAGTTAATTCATTGTTTAGTATTTTTATTTAGGCGATTTTTTTTTGTATTTTTCTGGTATGATATATATACCTATTTTTTTTCCTTCCTTTTATTTTTTTTTAGATCATATCTCTTGGTGTACAGGAAAGTAGAACATAATACTTATGTTGTTAGTAAATCTAATACAATTAATGTCAATTGGTAAAATTTGTTTATTTTTAGTTATTTCGCGATAAAAGATATTTAGGCTCTCCCAATTAAGTGGACATTCCAATAGCGTATGTTCTAAATTTCCATATTCCCCACATATACAGTATGAATTTTCAGCGATACCTATTTTATGTTTATAGGATGGAGTAAGTGCATGATTTGATGTTATTCTATTTATGGTTGTTATAAAGTGCCTGTTAGATGCTGATTGAAACCATCTCAATCGTGGGATTTTTTTCTGTTGTTTTTTAAAGTTTAAAGTCAATGTGTTTTTACATTTTCTTGCCAATCGGTTCTAAGTTTTTCCTTAAATAATGATTTGAGATCAGAAGATGGGACACATTTTATAGTTGTTGTTTCTCCTGTTAAGCAAGATCCTTTAGCCAAATAATCTGTTACTTCATTTCCCTGTATTCCTGAATGACCTCTAATCCAGACAACTAGTAGTGTTTTATTTTGGTTTGATATTTCAAAATGTTCTTTTAGGATCTCTAGCTCTATATTCGAGATCTGAGCGGATGTATTCAAATTGTTTAATCGTTCGACTGAACTTTTACTATCTGTGAATGTAATAAATTTGTTAAATTCATTTAACTTAATTGCTTGAAGTATTGCTTATAGTTCTAATGTGAAAATTGTAGCTTCTTTGGGGAGATGAAATTGTTGGTGATACTTTGTATTTAAAAGATAATAAGCACAGCCTGCGTTATTATTATTCTTAGATCCATCATTAAAGATATATATTCTGGCCATAATTTTTGGGTTGCTTTATTAAATTCTTCATTACGATTCATATTTTTCGTGCGGATTTTATTTGCAAAAAGTTTGGTTGGCTGTTCTGTGTAATATGGGATAGATTTGTTTGTGTATATTATATTTGTATATGTATATGAATTACTTAGAACCGACATAGCTTATCTACTAATTTTTTTTATTTTCTAATCTACTAATTTTTTTTTTGATAAAATTTGAATAGTTTGATATATGATAGTATAAATTAGGCAAGTTAGAAACTTTTATAAAAAATAAATTTTTTTGACAAATTGACAATAAAGGTTGTAAGAATTATTTAGAACCGACATAGCTCATCTACTAATTTTTTTTGTTTATGAAATTTTAATATTTTGATATGAAATAGTATAAATAATGCAATTTAGAAACAATAAATTTTTTTGAGAAGTTGATAATAAGTGCGGTAGAAATTAGACTCATATAGCTTATCTACTATTTTTTTTTTGTTAATAAAATTTGAATATTTTGATATTCGATAGTATGAATTAGGCAAATTAGAAACTTTTATGAAGAATAAAATTTTTCGATAAGTTGATAATAAGGGTTGTAGAAAATTACTTAGAACTGACATAGCTCATCTACTAATTTTTTTTTTTCATGAAATTTGAATATTTTAATATGGAATAGTATAAATAATGCAATTTAGAAACTTTTGCGAACAATAAATTTTTTTGACAAGTTGATAATAAGTGCGGTAGAAATTACTTAGACTCATATAGCTTATCTACTAATTTTTTTTTAATCAAATTTGAATATTTTGATATGGGATAGTATAAATTAGGCAAGTTAGAAACTTTTATGAAGAATAAAATTTTTCGATAAGTTGATAATAAGGGTTGTAGAAAATTACTTAGAACTGGCATAGCTCATCTACTAATTTCTTTTGTTCATGAAATTTGAATATTTTGATATGGGATAGTATAAATAATGCAATTTAGAAACTTTTGCGAACAATAAATTTTTTTGACAAGTTGATAATAAGTGCGGTAGAAATTACTTAGACTCATATAGCTTATCTACTAATTTTTTTTTAATAAAATTTGAATATTTTGATATGGGATAGTATAAATTAGGCAAGTTGGAAACTTTTATGAAGAATAAAATTTTTCGATAAGTTGATAATAAGGGTTGTAGAAAATTACTTAGAACTGGCATAGCTCATCTACTAATTTTTTTTGTTCATGAAATTTGAATATTTTGATATGGAACAGTATAAATAATGCAATTTAGAAACTTTTGCGAACAATAAATTTTTTTGACAAGTTGATAATAAGTGCGGTAGAAATTACTTAGACTCATATAGCTTATCTACTAAGTTTTTTGTTAATAAAATTTGAATATTTTGATATGGGATAGTATAAATTAGGCAAGTTAGAGTCTTTTATGAAGAATAAAATTTTTTGACAAATTGATATTAACGACGGAGAAAAATTATATAAAAATTATAACATAGGTAAATTATAAACTTTTATGAAGAATGCAATTTTCTGACATATTGATAATAAGAGCTGTAAGAAGAAAAAATAAAAATTTTGATAATGAGGACAATGCTGATAGTACGAATAGGTTGTTTAAGTTTTTGATGCAAGTTATTTCAAACCATAAAAATAAAAGCCCAATCAAATTGACCACACTTTATTATTGCAATATCCGATCTTAAACTTGTTTGTCTTCAATTGTTTAAGTAATAAAATAACCAAAATTCAAATAAATAAAAAATTTATTAACAGCATCATAGTACATTTAAATTTACTGTAATATTTTTAAGATCTTCGCCCTCCTTTAAGTGTCAACACGTTAATTTCAATATCAACGCAAGAAAGTCGTTTTCGTTTTTGATAACCACTAAAATTGAGTTTCCACAAAGCATCTTTAACAGGTAGTTTGTTCAAAGCACCCGAGTTTACAATCAAGTTTTGTACATGGTAGTTACCCTAAAAAATAAATAAAAATAATATAGAAATAAACTGAAAAAAAATTGAATAACATAATTATTAAAAGTAAGAAATGATATATAGCATAAAAGATTTTATAATATTACAATAAGGTTTAAAGTACGAAAAACGAAAATTTTTATTATGTTCTTAACGTCCTAGGTTCTATTATCTGCTAATCCGTCATTTTTCGTTTCTCATTCTCGTGACTTGTTTTAATTTCTCACTATTTTATCTCTATAATACTTTTTCGTCATTAAATATTTTTTTTATTATGAATATAATTGAATAAATACATTAATTTTATATTTTATTACAAATTGGAATTTAATTAGAGTCTATACCGTTTAGCATATTCGTTACATTAACTTACTTGAGAAAATTATAGTAAATATTTTGACGACACTATAAAATTTAACGATACTGTTTATACGTCATTTGGATCAAAGTATGTCATAAATGCGGTAATTTAATAGCACTTAAGAAAATTAGAGTTTAGAGTTCGAGATTAAAGTAAAGAAAATGTATAGATTGTTCACTTAAGTGAGAAAAAAGTTCGAAGTTCAAATATTTTTTTTTAGATTGATTTTAAAGTTTAAATAAACGTTTTCAAAATATTAAATATTAGGTTTCATTTTGTAGAAAAAAAATTATATTCAATTATTTCCGCTCGAAGTAGAAGATTGGGATAAAAATTTCCAATTCACCGAAGCACCAAAATCGGATTTTTTTTAAAAAAAAATTATAACCCACGTGGAAATAATTGTATATGAATATGATTTGTTTTTACAGAAAATAATTTTTATAATTATTAGTAAGTAAAGTATATAGGAAAAAGAATATAAAAATTTTATACATGCAGAGGAGAAAAAAACAGTTTATAATTGTGTGAAGTTCTTGACGAATGAAAGAAAGAAATAAAAGAAGAAATCACAGAAGTTTTGAAATTTCATAAAAAAATATCAATTTCTGAATAACTTAAAAAAAGAAATAAAAGGAAAAGAAAAAAGAAGAATTTAGTATATTAAAAATAAAAGAGTAGTAATAAAAAGTTACTGGAGAATTTTTAATAAAAAATTGAAAGTACTTACAACAAAAAAACTTCAGTTGGTATTATATGGGTGTTGGGTATAATTTAAATCCAGTTTAAATCAAGATACGATAAGTAACAAAACCATATTTCAAAGATATCCAAGGTACCTACATGTAAAAAATCATAATAGTATTTTATTTTATATTTAAATAATAAACATAACCTTAAAAATAAAAATATTTTAATATACTTACAATAAATGGAAAACATTAACATCATTTTTTATATTTATATTGTACTTTGTGGAAAACTATTATGTGTTATAAATAACAATGTTTTGGATAAAATTCGAAAAACCAGTAACGACAAAATGTGTAGAAAATTTTGTTCTACAATTTTGATATCCTATATTTTTTTATCAAAATTCATAATTTTGGCAATTTAAAATAATATGAAAAAATTAACTTTTGGCAATTTAAAATAATATGAAAAAATTAACTTTTGATAAATCTGGCAACAATGGTAAAACTTTTTGACTCAAATTTTCCCAATCATACTAACTAGTTGACGCCCAGTGGTCGAAATTCGGCAATAATTTATTAGTTTATGTTTATAAATATTTTTTAATATTTTTCTCTATTTTTTATTATTTTTTTTTTTAATTTTCTCCGTTTTCAAATTTTTTCCGTTTTCCCTATTTTCGTATATTTCTCTACTTTTCGTCTTTTTCCTATTTTTTTAAAATATTTTTTCATATTTTTTCAATTTTATCTCATTTTTTCCTGTTTTTTCCCCATTTTTTATTGTTTTTTTTTAATTTTCTCCATTTTCCTATTTTTGCCCGTATTTCGCAATTTTCCTATTTTTCTCTACTTTTCCTCTTTTTCATATTTTTATTATTATTTTTTCGTATTTTTCTCTAGTTAATCTAATTTTTTCCTGTTTTTTCCATATTTAATTGTTTTTTTTAATTGTCTCCATTTTCCTATTTTTGCCCTGATTTCACTATGCTATTATTTTCTACTATTCCTTTTTTTTTCTATTTTCTATTTTTTCATATTTTTCTCAATTTTTTCTCATGTTTTCCTCTTTTTTCCATTTTTATTGTTTTTTTTTTAATTTTCTCCATTTTCTTATTTTTGCCCGTATTTCCCTTTTTCCTATTTTTCTCTACTATTCCTTTTATTCCTATTTTTTTACTGTTTTTCCATATTTTTCTCTAGTTAATCTCATTTTTCACTTTCTGCATTTTCCTATTTTCCTATTTTTCTCTACTTTTTCCTTTTTCCTATTTTTTCATATTTTTCACATGTTTTCTTGTATTTTCCATTTTTTCATATTATTTTTTTCAATTTTTTCCCTTTTTTTATATTTTTCCCTATTTTTTTGTTTTTTTTTCGATTGTTTCAAATCTTCCCTATTTTTTTCTAATTCTGTTTTTTTCAATTATTTTCTGATTTTTTTCCTATTCATCTGAATTTTTTCGATTTATTTCAATTTTCCGAATTTTTTCGATTTATTTCAATTTTCCGAATTTTTTCATTTAATTTTTTTAGATTACAATTGTTTTCAGTTTTTTGCGATTTTTCAAAATTTTTTTGCGTTTATTTTTGAATTTTTTTTGCATTTTTTTGCAAATTTTTTTGCGCATTTGTAATTGCAATTTTTTGTGATTTTTTTTTCCATTTTTTCAATTTTTTGCGGTTTTTTGCGATTTTTTTTGGAATTTTAGTTCGATTCTTTACCGTTGTTGTTTCAGATTTATTTGTAATTTAATGCTATCTATTTAATTTTTTTTAAATTTTTTTCTTTTTTTTTTAATCTTTCAGATTTTTTGGGATTTTTGTAATTTTTTATGATTTTTTTTTTGCAATATTTATGATATTTTTAGTTAGGAATGTCCTCTCTTCTCCCGCTATTTTTTAATTGCTAGTAATAGTAGTTAAATAAAAATTGACCTTAACCTACAAGCTATACGTTTCTGAATTACTCAAAGGCTAGACCAAATATATCGGAAGTAACTGAAGTATGTCTTCGATCAAGGTTATTCTCAAGGTCGTGATCTTGACATTGACATTGTCCTTAACCGACAAGCTAGACGTATCTGAATTACCTAAAGACTAGATGAAATGTATGTGAATTATGTCTTCTATTAAAGTTATGCTCAAGGTCATGACCTTGACTTTGACCTTGAAGTAAACCGACAAACTAAACCTATTTGAATTACCTAAAGATTAGACCAAATATATCTAAAGTAACTGAAGTATGTCTTCGATCAAGATTATGCTCAAGGTCGTGACCTTGACTTTGACCTTGAACTAAACCGACAAGCTAGACGTATCTGAATTACCTAAATACTAGACTAAATGTATCTGAAACATGTCCTCTATCGAGGTTATGATCAAGGTCGTGAGAATTGCCTAAAGACTAGACTAAATGTATCTGAAGTAACTGAAGGATGTCATCGATCAAGGTTATTCTCAAGGTCGTAATCTTGACTTTGACCTTACCATAAACCGACAAGCTAGTATGTCTTCGATCAAGGTTATTCTCAAGGTCCTGATCTTGACTTTGACCTTGTCCTAAACCGATAGATAAACTACACGTATCTGAATTACCTAAAGCAAGATCAAATGTATCTGAAGTATGTCTTCTATTAAGGTTATGCTCAAGGTCGTAACCATGACTTAGATCTGAATTACCTAAAGACTAAACCAAATATATCTGAAGTAACTGAAGTATGTCTTCGATCAAGGTTATTCTGAAGGTCGTGATCTTGACTTTGACATTGTCCTTAACCGACAAGCTAGACGTATCAGAATTACCTAAAGATCACACGAAATGTATGTGAAGTATGTCTTCTATTAAAGTTATGCTCAAGGTCGTGACCTTCACTTTGACCTTGAACTAAACCGACAAACTAAACGTATGTGAATTACCTAAAGATTAGACCAAATATGTCTGAAGTAACTGAAGTATGTCTTCGATCAAGGTTATTCTCAAGGTCGTGATCTTGACTTTGACATTGTCTTTTACCGACAAGCTAGACGTATCTGAATTACCTCAAAACTAAACCAAATGAATGTGAAGTAAGTCTTCTCTCAAAGTTGTGCTCAAGGTCATGACCTTGACTTCGACCTTGAACTAAATCGATAAGCTAGACGTATCTGAGTTACCTTAAGACTAGACCAAATGTATCTGAAGTACTTGAAATGTATTTTTGATCAAGATTATGCTCAAGGTCAAGTCACGGTATTTTATAAGAAGTACAAGAAGTTGCAGTTTATCATGTTTAAATTTTTGTTTTATATTAATTTATTATCACACATATTTAATTTAATAAAAAAAGTATTAATATAATAACACGTAAAAAAATAATGTGGGATACCATTTCTTTTCATAATTTCAATAACATTTTTATTAAAACAAAACTTTAACGTACTATTAAATGATTGGTCCTGATTCCGTTCCTGTTATACCTCTTGCCGACGACTTCCGGAAGCAGTTAACAAGCACAATGAAAGAAATTATGACACAATTAGAATAGGCCTTTAATTAATTTGAATAATTAGTGGAGCAATTAAAGCTACGTGAACGGGAATTTTCTTTCTTTTCGCACTTTTTCGGTTTACTCGCTGCTTGATCCCTGCCGTAAATTTAAGATGGCGCTCGTTTGATAAGAACTGAAACTTAAGGAATTTCATGTTTTATGGCTGTCGTCGTTTTATGGACGTCGTAAAAATATTTTCTTTTTACTGGTTCCCGGGTTAATTTTCACTTTGTTACTTTTCAGTTAGATTTATATAAATTAAATGTTTTTTAATTAATAGTATTTTTTTTTGAGATTGTTTAAAATGCAAAAATATAAATTTATTTATATTCTCTTCGCATCTTAAAATATTAGCTACTAGCAAGTTAAATTTGTTCTCCGGGTAATTCTCATAAAAGTGCAAAAAGACAGGTACACCTAAATCTGCTTTGAATAATCATAATAGGCGTCGGGAGAGCTTAAAAAGGCGCCAGTGCTCGAGAAAAGAACTAAGAACTCCAAAAATAAATACAAATTAAAATGCAAAGCATTCTTATAACTTTGCGCCGCCTCTAAATGGTGAATAATTGCAAAATAAAACCACTTTATTCGAAAGTTTTGCGTGCGCGCTTTAAAATGCAAAATATTTCCAGATTTTCAAATTAGCAGCCGGACTAAATAGAACAAAGTTTTCGGGATAATAATAATCTGTAGGAATTTATGAAAATTATGTATGGAAAAATTCATCAGGTAGCGAAAATTTTCTTTCATTATTTCTTCAGTAGAAAAGTTGAAGTGAAACTTCAAAAATGTATGTAAAGTTGTTTAAGTTATTCCCTGCAATGATAATTTAAAGGACGTTTTAATAAATAATTATTAATAATTTTTTAAGCTACCTAAGGAGTGTAATGACCAAATATTTTCATTCCTGGGGTCATTAATTGAAAATTCATAAGTTTCTGAATGACCGGAATAGTCACACTTTAAAGGACGTTTTAATAAATAATTAGTAATAATTTTTTAAGCCACCAAATGAGTGTCTTAACCAAATATTTTCATTCATTTGGTCTTTAATTAAAAACTCAGAAGTTTCAGGATGACCGGAATAATTACACTTCGGGAAAACTGTTGAAATAAGGATAACTTAAAGGATGTTTTAATAAATAATTAGTACTCATTTTTTAAGCTACTCAAAGAGTGTAATGACCAAATATTTTCATTGATGGGCTCATTAATTGAAAATTCATAAGTTTCAGAATGACCGGAATAGTCACACTTTAAAGGACGTTTAAATAAATAATTAGTGATAATTTTTTAAGCTACCCAAGGAGTGTAA
Organism: Neocrepidodera transversa; assembly: GCA_963243735.1. NCBI lineage: Eukaryota > Metazoa > Arthropoda > Insecta > Coleoptera > Chrysomelidae > Neocrepidodera > Neocrepidodera transversa. The sequence continues at coordinate 14,190,629 of OY725353.1, read as the reverse complement.
TGACCAAATATTTTCATTCATGGGGTCATTAATTAAAAATTCATAAGTTTCAGAATGACCGGAATAGTTACACTTTAAAGGACGTTTTAATAAATAATTAGTAATAATTTTTTAAGCCACCCAATTAGTGCCTTGACCACATATTTTTATTCATTTGGTCTTTAATTAAAAACTCAGAAGTTTCAGGATGACCAGAATAATTACACTTCAGGAAAACTATTGAAATAAGGATAATTTAAAGGGCGTTTTAATAAATAATTAGTAATCATTTTTTAAGCTACCCAAAGAGTGTAGTGACCAAATATTTTCATTCATGGGGTCATTAATTGAAAATTCATAAGTTTCTGAATGACCGGAATAGCCACACTTTAAAGGACGTTTTAATAAATAATTAGTAATAATTTTTTTCAGCCACCCAATGAGTATCTTGACCAAATATTTTCATTCATTTGGTCTTTAATTAAAAACTTAGAAGTTTCAGGATGACCGGAATAATTACACTTCAGGAAAACTATTGAAATAAGGATAATTTAAAGGACGTTTTAATAAATAATTAGTAATAATTTTTTAAGCTACCTAATGACCAAATATTTTCATTCCTGGGGTCATTAATTAAAAATTCATAAGTTTCAGAATGACCGGAATAGTCACACTTTAAAGGACGTTTTAATAAATAATTAGTAATAATTTTTTAAGCCACCCAATGAGTGTCTTGACCACATATTTTCATTCACTTGGTCTTTAATTAAAAACTCAGAAGTTTCAGGATGACCGGAATAATTACACTTCAGGAAAACTGTTGAAATAAGGATAATTTAAAGGACGTTTTAACAAATAATTAGTAATAAATTATTAAGCTACCCAAAGAGTGTAATGACCAAATATTTTCATTCATGGGGTCATTAATTGAAAATTCATAAGTTTCTGAATGACCGGAATAGTCACACTTTAAAGGACGTTTTAATAAATAATTAGTAATATTTTTTTTAAGCCACCCAATGAGTATCTTGACCAAATATTTTCATTCATTTGGTCTTTAATTAAAAACTCAGAAGTTTCAGGATGACCGGAATAATTACACTTCAGGAAAACTATTGAAATAAGGATAATTTAAAGGACGTTTTAATAAATAATTAGTAATAATTTTTTTAAGCCACCCAATGAGTGTATTGACCAAATATTTTCATTCATTTGGTCTTTAATTAAAAACTCAGAAGTTTCACGATGACCGGAATAATTACACTTCAGGAAAACTATTGAAATAAGGATAATTTAAAGGGCGTTTTAATAAATAATTAGTAATAATTTTTTAAGCTACCCAAAGAGTGTAATGACCAAATATTTTCATTCATGGGGTCATTAATTAAAAATTCATAAGTTTCAGAATGACCGGAATAGTCACACTTTAAAGGACGTTTTAATAAATAATTAGTAATAATTTTTTTAAGGCACCCAATGAGTGTCTTGACCAAATATTTTCATTCATTTGGTCTTTAATTAAAAACTCAGAAGTTTCAGGATGACCGGAATAATTACACTTCAGGAAAACTGTTGAAATAAGGATAATTTAAAGGACGTTTTAATAAATAATTAGTAATAATTTTTTAAGCTACCTAAGGAGTGTAATGACCAAATATTTTCATTCCTGGGTCATTAATTGAAAATTCATATGTTTCAGAATGACCGGAATAGTCACACTTTAAAGGACGTTTTAATAAATAATTAGTAATAATTTTTTAAGCCACCCAATGAGTGTCTTGACCAAATATTTTCATTCATTTGGTCTTTAATTAAAAACTCAGAAGTTTCAGGATGACCGGAATAATTACACTTCAGGAAAACTGTTGAAATAAGGATAATTTAAAGGACGTTTTAATAAATAATTAGTAATAATTTTTTAAGCTGCCCAAGAAGTGTAATGACCAAATATTTTCATTCATGGGGTCATTAATTAAAAATTCATAAGTTTCAGAATGACCGGAATAGTCACACTTTAAAGGACGTTTAAATAAATAATTAGTAATAATTTTTTTAAGGCACCCAATGAGAGTCTTGACCAAATATTTTCATTCATTTGGTCTTTAATTAAAAACTCAGAAGTTTCAGGATGACCGGAATAATTACACTTCAGGAAAACTGTTGAAATAAGGATAATTTAAAGGACGTTTTAATAAATAATTAGTAATAATTTTTTAAGCTGCCCAAGAAGTGTAATGACCAAATATTTTCATTCATGGGGTCATTAATTAAAAATTCATAAGTTTCAGAATGACCGGAATAGTCACACTTTAAAGGACGTTTTAATAAATAATTAGTAATAATTTGTTGAAGCTACCCAATGAGTGTCTTGACTAAAAAATTTCATTCATTTGGTCTTTAATTAAAAATTCACAAGTTTCAGGATGACCGGAATAGTCACACTTCAGGGAAACTTTTGAAATAAGGATAATTTAAAGGACATTTTAATAAATAATAAGTAATAATTTTTTAAGGTACTCAATGAGTGTAATGACCAAATATGTTTCTTCATTTGGCCTTTAATTAAAAATTCACAAATTTCAGGATGACCGGAATAGTCACACTTCAGGGAAACTATTGAAATAAGGATAATTTAAAGGACGTTTTAATAAATAATTAGTAATAATTTTTTTAATCCACCCAATGAGTGTCTTGACCAAATATTTTCATTCATTTGATCCTTAATTAAAAATTCACAATTTTCAGGATGACCGGAAAAGTCAGAATTCAGGAAAACTATTGAAATAAGGACAATTTAAAGGACGTTTTAATAAATAATTAGTAATAATTTTTTAAGCTACCTAAGGAGTGTAATGACCAAATATTTTCATTCCTGGGGTCTTTAATTAAAAACTCAGAAGTTTCAGGATGACCGGAATAATTACACTTCGGGAAAACTGTTGAAATAAGGATAATTTAAAGGACGCTTTAATAAATAATTAGTAATAATTTTTTAAACTACCTAAGGAGTGTAATGACCAAATATTTTCATTCATGTGGTCTTTAATTAAAAACTCAGAAGGTTCAGGATGACCGGAATAATTACACTTCGGGAAAACTGTTGAAATAAGGATAATTTAAAGGACGCTTTAATAAATAATTAGTAATAATTTTTTAAACTACCTAAGGAGTGTAATGACCAAATATTTTCATTCATGTGGTCTTTAATTAAAAACTCAGAAGTTTCAGGATGACCGGAATAATTACACTTCGGGAAAACTGTTGAAATAAGGATAATTTAAAGGACGTTTTAATAAATAATTAGTAACAATTTTTTAAGCTACCTAAGGAGTGTAATGACCAAATATTTTCATTCCTGGGGTCTTTAATTAAAAATTCACAAATTTCAGGATGACCGGAATAATCACACTTCAGGGAAACTATTGAAATAAGGATAATTTAAAGGACGTTTTAATAAATAATTAGTAATCATTTTTTTAATCCACCCAATGAGTGTCTTGACCAAATATTTTCATTCATTTGATCCTTAATTAAAAATTCACAATTTTCAGGATGACCGGAAAAGTCAGAGTTCAGGAAAACTATTGAAATAAGGACAATTTATAGGACGCTTTAATAAATAATTAGTAATAATTTTTTAAAGCTACCCAATGAGTGTGTTGACCAAATATTTTCATTTATGTGGACTTTAATTAAAAATTCACAAGTTTCAGGATAACCGTAATAGTCACATTTCAAGAATATTATTAAAATAAGAATAATTTAAATCACGTTTTAATTATTTTTTTATTCCAGCCAATGAGTGCGATTTCGGTTTCTATAAGATAAAAAAAAAATAATTTATACTTACTGGTTTAATCGGACAAACAATTGGTTTATCGAAATATGATAGAAATTCGCTCCATGATTGATCCTTCATGACCAAATATTTGCAAATATTTTCAACCATTTGGTCTTTAATTAAAAATTCGCAAGTATCAGGATTACCGGAAGAGTCACACTTCAAAAATGATATTGACATCTAAAAAAATCAAATTAATTTATTACTTCATACATAATAATTTAACAGATAAATAATTAAAGATTAAAATTATTTTTTGATTAGTTAAATATTTATTAAAATATAAATTTGCTATTTGCAATTATTAAAGTCATAAACCTAATTGACTTGTTAAAATTTTGTCGACAGTATATTTTAATTATTACGCTGATATTTATAAATGCAATTTATTTAACAGTTTACGTAATTATCATATACTACTAAAAAATAATAAAATATTAAATGTTTGTATTATAATAATGTTCACACATTTTTATATAGATTATTTTAATTAAAACTTCTTACTATTTTTTAATGTTCCACATTCAACTTACTGGTAATTTAATATTTTTACTTTAGTTATTAAAGAATTTTGCTGGTCACTGTTTTTTTACGTGACGATTGTTTTTAAGGTTATAAAATTTTTATATAAAACGATATTTGTCAAGCATAATAAATCGAAAACGCTTCTAAGTCCCAATTGCATAGGAATTAATTAAATAAAAGCCCCGGATTAAGCCGCACCTCAGCCATTCATGTTCAGAAATTCGCGCGGAGCATCCAGCAGTTGAATGTTAATCAAAATTTCTATAATTAAAAGATAATTACACCGCGCAAAAGACGTACTCGATTTTTTTTCCAAACCGGAAAATTTAATAAATTCTTAAAATTAGTGTCGATTCAAGAAGATTTTTGTACAATAGTTGAAATCTATTAGAAATTTTTTTATTTGGACAAGATTTTATAATCACAATTCACTAATAAATATAATTATACAAATTTCAATTTATAATAATAAATTACAAAAAAATATATAAATAGCGGAAAAGTGTTAGAATATAAATAGAACGTCCTGTATCTATTGATAGTTACGTCAGAGTGTCATTAATAATATAGATTGATTAATTGTCAGTTTTTATAGTATTACGTTTTTATACTTTTTATAATTACATATTTCGTTAAGTAATATATTGTTTTGTACCCTACAAAGTCCATCTTATTTAAACTATAACTTCCAGTCGATTCAGGCTTCTAACAGGTTATGGGCCCAGTTTACCCATGAAACCCGAAAGCGGTATCTTCTATAGTTTGAATTAGGTGGTGAAGAATTGTATTGTTATATATTACAAGAAAATGAATGGAAGCAACATGTATAGAATTGAAACTCTTAACAAAGATAATTACGATACTTGGAGAATGCAGATGGAAGCATTGTTAGTCAAAAACGACGCCTGGTCATATGTAAATGGGGAATGTAGAAAGCCAATTTTGATAGCTGGCGATGGAGTAAGAACGACAATAAGGCGAAATCAGACTTATTCTTTCAGTGTTCCAGTTCAAATGAAGTTTGGTTAAATTTGCAAGCCATTTACGCATCAAAAGGACCTGCAAGGAAGGCGACACTTTTAAAGCAACTTACGTTTCAACGTATGAACGAAGGAGATGACGTTCGTGAACATATTAATAAGTTTTTAGACGCCGTAGACAAGTTAGGTGAAATGGAAGTGGAAATAAATTCTGATTTATTGGCAATTTTGCTGCTTTATAGCTTGCCTAGTAGTTTTGAAAATTTCCGATGCGCCATCGAAACAAGAGATGATTTACCATCGCCTGAAATTCATCGTGTGAAAATTATCGAAGAAGGTGAAGCTAGACAAAACAAAGTCTGTTCTATTCAAGATGCCATATTAAGAAGAAAAAGGACGGCCAGATTGAATACAGTGAAAATCGGGAACGGTCAAGCAGTGCGAAAGATTTTAAATTTAGATGTCACAAATGTCATAAGACGGGTCATAAAGCTGCCGATTGTAGAGTAAAGAAAAATGGAGATTCAACTAAATTAACAAAAGATAGTCTATAATAATAAATGTCTTTATTACAATTTGCTTGGGCGAGATTTAGCCCGAGGCTACTCTTACATCTAACCCTTAAATATAGATAAGAACATAAAAAAAAAAAAAAAAAAAAAAAAAAAAAAAAAAAAAAAAAAAAAAAAACTATTCCAAGGCTATATAATATGAGTAAACTCAATAGAAATAAACATAGATGATATCAAATTACTGAGATAACAAAAGTTGTTGCTTAACGGGTGTTTTAAACTTTTTAAGAGTATGCAGCTGTTTAATATCGTTGTTAAGATTATTGTAGAGAGCAACTGCATTATAAGAGAAGCTACGCTGGAAACTTGCAGTAGAATGTTGTGGCATTGTTAATGTAAAATTATTTCTTATATTGACTTCGTGCATCGAAGTACGGAATATTAATTTACTACTTAAGTATGGTGGTATTAAACTCTTTAAAATTTTGAAAACTAGCGAAAGAAATACGTATTTAAATAAGTTGTTGACATTTAGCCAACCAGTTCTGGAAAAAGCCTGCGAAATATGATCAAATTTCCTGAGATTATTAACGAATCTACAACATGTATTTTGCATAATTTGAAGGCGATTTTTGTTTGTTGCTGTCAAACAAGGATAGTAAATAGTTAAACCATAAAGTATTTTAGAAATTACCAAACTTTGACAAATTTTAGCTTTTGTGTATTTGTTACGGAGAATATGTTTGTTAGAATATAGTAGTCGAAGTGCACAATAACATTTTTGTAAAACATCACTTAGATGTTTATCAAACCTCATACATTCGTCAAAGTAGAGACCCAGATTTTTTGCTACGGATTCATGTGCGATCATCTCATTTGATATAGTCAATAATGTAGTATTTTTTATTAATTCATAATAATGTTTATTAGTACAATATATTAGCATCTTGGATTTAGCAGCATTGATGTGCAAGTTATGGGTTGAAGAGTAAGCATTAATTGCTTCCAAATCACCATTTATTAAACCTACAGCATTAACATAATTACCAGGATAAAAATCAAAGTACAATTGTGTATCGTCAGCAAAAAATTGAGCAAAACAGTTGCTAATTTTCGTATAGAGATCTGATGTATAAAGCAAAAATAAAAGTGGTCCCAGAACTGAACCCTGAGGCACACCGGACTTTATTGTAGCAGAAGTTGACATCTGATTGTTAATGATAACTTTTTGTGATCGGCCATGTAGATACGATTTTATGAATCCTAAAGAAATATCATCGAATCCATAATAAGAGCATTTGGCACTAAAAAGCCTGTGATTTATTGTGTCGAACGCTTTGCTAAAATCCAAGAGTACTAGTATACTAGCCTTTCTTTTATCAATGTTCTTTAAAATTTTATCGGATAGATATGATAAAGCAGTTATGGTACTATGTCCTGGTTGAAAACCCGCTTGATGAAAGGGTAATACATTATTATGAGAGAGGAATTCATTAATTTGAGATTATGCGGCACGTTCTAGGATTTTTGAAAATAAAGGAAGAAGACTGATGGGTCGCAGTTCATTATATGACTCTGGATTGGATTTTTTAGGAAAAGGAAGAACCAAGGCCTCTCTCCAAGACCTAGGAAAGTAGCCTTGCTCTAAACACAAATTAACGATATGTAATAAGTAAATGTCGATTACAGGCAAGCACAGTTTTAGCATCGACATGTTGATTCCATCGCTTCCTCCAGCATTCGATTTAATATTTCGAATGATTTTATATAAAATAGCAATAGGGATAGTTGTAAGATGAAATCTAAGATTTCTATTATAACTATTATTTCTGTAGAATAAAATTGAGTTAAAACATTCATGATCACTATTTTGGAACACAGACACAAAGTGATTATTTATTTCAAAGGGATTGGATAGTACAGAAGGAATTTCAGTATTTTTTGCAGTTTGAATTTTCATGTCTTTTAATGCTTTATAAAATTTCGAAGTTGAAGACTGTTTGTTTAGATATTCTATGTAAGCTGCTTTTTCACGTCTTAATGATGCTAAAGCAAAATTTCGAAGTCTCTTGTAAGTATTTCAGTTTTCAATGGTTTTATTAACTTTGTATTTTTTTAAAGCATTATCTTGTTCCTTAAAAATTTATTTTAAGACAGGTGTTAACCACGGTGCTTTGGACTTGCTGATTCTAGCAGTACGAAAGGGACAGTATTTATTGAATAACCTAGTTAAATTATTAGTTAAATGATCCACCTTACTATCAATATCATTAAGAGATAAAATATGCCCCTAGTGATTATCTCGAAGGTCTTGGGAAAAAGCTTCTTCATCAAAGTTTTGATAATCCCTATAAGTTATGTATTTATGGTTTTGTGAAGTATAATGAAGTTTTAAATGGCAGTAAACTAACTGATGGTTTGTAAAATAATCCACATTTATAGTACCATGATTTGTGCATAAATATGGAATATTTAAGAAAATCGGATCAATTAATGTTTCTGAATGGTCGGTAATATGAGTAGGTTCGTCAATAATCTGAACAAGTCCGAAAGTATCGAGACATTTACTCAGTGAATTGTTTTTCTGTAATAAGTTGACATTAACATCACCTAATATTATAACAACATCATAATTTATAGCAATTGATGGTAATATGTTATCTAATAGTTGAATTGCATCGCTTAACGTTTTATTAGGCGGTCTGTATAGCACACCAACACAAAAAGTAACGTCTATGTGTTATGAACGTTTTTCAAACTAAGCCGAGTGAAAATAAAGTGAATTGGTAATTATACAGCTGTACTACTTCACATTTGTGCAATGAACTTGATAATTTTATAGACATTATTGACTCTGAACGTGGTGTTCTTAATTTTGCTAATGAAAGTCATACAGAAATAACTGCTAAAGGAACTGCTTTACTTAGTGCAGATGTATTTTGTTGTGAAACGAACATTCCATTGAAAAATGTTTTATACGTTCCGGAATGGGGACGTATCATGTAAAATTTTTAAGTTGGCATTTAAAAGTTTGTTATCAAATATGCCTAGAAAAAATATTTATAAATTTTTTAAACCTATATTTTATTAAGAAAAAAAATAAATTAAAAATATCTACATTATTTGATAATACTGTTCAGAGATGGCAGTATATACGAACTGAATTCCTTATTAAATAGAGGCCAGATGTAAACATGAGAAAAGAAGAAAATTGTATTGTTTTTATTTTCGCCGTGACTGGCAGTACATCGGATGAACTCGTTTATATCGTAGATCGGAAAATAAAATAAACCATCTAATTTTTACATCTCGAACTTTGAAGAAAAAAAATGAAGAAAAAACACATTTTACTGATTACCAGTCAATATTTTTATGTAGCTTTAAAGAAGTTAAAAAAGCGAAATTTAATAAATATTAATTTTGGAGAAAAAAAAATAGAAAATACCGGAAAAACATTAAAGAAAATTCAGAAAATTTGGAAAAAAACGAAAAAAATCAAACGCTCAAATTGCAAAAAAATAAGAAAAGAATAAGAAAAATGAGAAAAAATAGAAAATAAGATTGGAAAAAAAAGAACAGTGATCAAAAATGTGAAAAATAAGAAAAAGACAAGAAAAAATTTTAACACCAAAAAAAAGAACAACCAAAACATCAGAATAATTGTAACGATAAAAAAAATGAAGAAAATCGAATGAATTGAAAAAAAATCGCAACAAAATTCAAGAAAACGGCAAAAAATCGCAAATAAACAGAGGATTAAGAAAAAATGAGAAAACAAAAATGAGGAAAAATTAGAAAATCTCGTAAAAAAAACCAAAGAAAAAAACAAAAAATCATAAAAATGAGAAAAAAAAACGAAAAACTATAAAAAAACTTTTTCTCTCTTCCAAAAATAAGAGCAGAAAATCGCAAATTATCGCAAAAAATAAAGGAATAAGAAAAAATTAAAAAAACAAAACAACAAAGATGAAAAAATGAGGAACGATGAGAAAAAGTCGAAAAAAAAATCAGAAAAATGTGAATAAGACGAGAAAAAATTTTAACAACCTAAAAAATCACAAAAAAATCGGAGTAATAAGAAAAACAGAAATCAAATTTAAACAAAAATATTAAAAAAAATGAAAAATAAAATTGTAAAATACGGAAAAACGGAAAGACCAAGCGCTATAAAAATCTCAAAAAAAACGATGTAAAACAAAGAAAAAAAAAACACTAAGAACAGCGAAAAAACCAGAAAAAAAATTTAAAAAATCCAAACAAAATTCGAAGAAAATGGCAGAAAAATCGCAAATAATCACAAAAAGTCAGAGGAATAAGATAAAAAAAAAACACACAAACGACAAAATATCAAAAACTTTCTCTCCCTATAATATAATAATATAAAAAAAAATAAATGAGACAAAAATTATATTGTGGAAAGAGAAGGAGTCGCTTGGAGGGGGCATAACGCTTTTTTCTTATGTGACGCTTTGTACCGGTTAAATTCTACCACAAGTCGCTCCCAAAAAAAAATATCCATTCTGAAAAAATGTACCGGACTGAAAAAAGGTACTGAAACACCGTTCCGGACCTAATACACCCAACACTATAAATACTGAACTATAAATATCATTATATTTTTTCCTCAATACAAATAGCAAACACACCTTTTACTACTGATCAGTTTATTATTTTAATTAATTAAATCAAACCGGTTACCAATGACTGTATTTATGTTGTTTTTATTAAGCTAAAATCATTATCAAAACATAAAAAAGCTGGCCGTACTGGGAAACAAACTCCGGGCCCTTATACACCAAAACCATATAATATACGCATTACGAAAAAAACAAAGTGACAGAAATATTATCAAACTTATAAAGCAAATGCGCAAAGATACTTCCATACTTTATAAACCTTAAAACGACCGATATATAAAATAAACGTACATCAGATGTACTCCTAGTCACAGCGTTTTACTTGTCACTTTTCAGTATAACATAACTTATAATTTTAATGTTTATGTGTCGCCTATGTGTTTTGCTTTTTTCTACTTTTTTTTTAATAGTCAAAGTCGCCAAGGCTTTTTTGGTTTAGTAATATTCGACAGATAACTGTAAATTATGCCTTGTCGTACCATCTACATTACTTTAAACAAATTAATGTAGCTGACGTCACTTGGAAATTTTGGAAATTTTTTTCCTAATAATCGTAGTATTTCAAAGTTAGCCAAGTCTATTTTTGTGAATAATTTTAAGTATATTTTCATATACTACAAATGAATTTGCTGTAGCTATCGCATCACACATCCCCATTACGTACTAATTTGTTATCTGACAGAACTTTGAAGTAGTTTTTAGAAGGGACAATGCTTTAGTTATAGCAGCCAATGGCGACGTGAAATTAGTTGCTAATCGAGTAGGTAATCTATATTATGTAAGAGAAAGTATTATAAGTGAGTCGGCTTATATCAGTAAAGGTAAAGAATCATTTGAAATTTGGCATCTCCGTCTAGGTCATTTAAATGCACAGTATTTATTGGAGGCGGCAAAGAATGGAGTTATGACAGGACTTAATTTTGACAAACCTTGTAATGATTTGGTGTGTAGAGTTTGCCTCGAAGGGAAAATGACAAGAAAACCTTTTCCGAAGAAGTCTGATAGGAATTCTTTAATATTAGACCTTATTCATTCAGACGTTTGTGGACCAATGCGAGTTGAATCTAATGGTAAAGCAAAATATTTCGTTGAATTTATTGACGACTGCAGTAAGTGGTGCGAGGTAAGGTTCCTGAAATCAAAAAGCGAGGTATTTCAAGCTACCAAAGATTATATCACAATGGTGGAAACCCAGAAGGGATATAAGGTGAAAAGTTTTCAATCGGATAACGGAGGAAAATATACGGCAAGGAATTTGATTACTATTTAAGGAAGCGCGGAATCATCAGAAGAATAACTGTTCCGTATTGTCCTGAACAATTTGGTATTTCTGAAAGAAAGAATCGAACTCTCTTAGATACTGCCAGATGTCTCATGTTACAGTCAGGTTTGCCAACATCATTTTGGGCTGAAGCTGTAAATACAGCAAATTACATTCGTAATAGATGTCCATCTAAAAGTTTAAATGGAAAAACACCTTTTGAAGTTTGGACAGGTAAGAAGCCAAATGTTTGTTATCTTAGAGATTTTGGATGTAAAGTATTTTGCTTAAACAAAGAACCTACTAGAGGAAAATTTGACTCTAGATGTAAGGAAGGAATTCTCGTCGGTTATTCTGAACAATCCAAAGGATACAGAGTATGGTTATGCTAAGAAAGGAAAATAGAAATAACCAGAGATGTCAAGTTTGTGAAAAAATCAAACAGCGAAACAGAAATTGAACATTATGAAGATTTTATTCCGGAAGATGAAAGTAAAATCAATTCTCAATTAGAGCCAAAATTTGTAGAAATTGAAAGCAGTCCGCTTGAATCGCTCGATGTTCAATTGACGGAAATGAAACTTCTTCTAAAAGTGTGGAAATTTCTACAATTAACCGGAAAAGAGGTCCAGGAAGACCAAGAATAATAAGAACTGGTTCCAGGGGAAGACCTATAAAAGAATATCAAACTGTTCAGTCTATTACGAATGATGAAGAGAATGATTTTATTTCCGAAGTCCCTGTGAAACAAGCATTATCTAGTCCAGAGAGCAACGCATGGTTTGGTGCAATGACAAGTAAGATAAAATCAATAAATAAAAATGATACTTGGAAGCTTGTAGATCGGCCAGAAAATGTTGAAATAATTGGAAGTAGATTGGTGCTAAGAAATAAATATAATTCGGATGATACAATCGATAAAAGAAAAGCACGTTTGGTAGCTCAAGGCTTCAATCAACAACCAGGAATTCATTTTAATGAAACTTTTGCGCCGGTTGCACGAATAGGTTCAATAAGACTTATGACTTCACTTGCTGTACATTTTGGGATGAAAATACATCAGTTTGATGTGAGTACAGCATACCTGAATGGAGAACTTGAAGAAAATATCTTGATGAAAGTATTTTTACGACATATTACAAAATTTAGTGGAAACAAAAAGTTGTTCGAATGATATATATCTGAAGGCACTTGAAATGTTTAAGAACTTCACCGCTGGAAATAAAGTTTGTAAACTAAAGAAAGCTTTATATGGACTTCGACAGTCAGGAAGAAGCTGGTATAAAAAGTTAGACCATGTTTTAAAGAATTTTGGCGTTATTCCTACTAATGCCGATCCCTGTATATTTTTCAAGGATAGTGGAGAAAACTTACTTTTAATAGGAATTTATGTAAACGATATTTTGGTTGCTTGTCGCAATTTAGACACTATTCAAGAATTAGAAAGACATTTAAGAAGTGAATTTGAAATCAAAAGTTTGGGAGAAGTTCGATACTGTTTGGGGATTGAATTCAACAGACATGAAAGAAATATCACTTTAAATCAGAAGGGATATATAAATGAAATTTTAAATTGTTTTGGAATGAGCGATTGTAATCCAGTGAATACTCCGATGGAACAAAATTTAAAACTGACCAAAGGTAATCAGAGTAATGTAGGAGCTGAAGAAAATAAGTTTCCTTATCGAGAACTAATGTGGTGCCTGACTTATTTAGCCGTTGTAACGAGACCTGATATAAGTTTTTCGGTAAGTTACTTAAGTCAGTTCAATCATTGTTTCAAAAAGGAGCATTGGAAAGCTGCGAAACGTATTCTACGTTATTTAAAAGGAAATTGGGAAAATCAATTAGAAGATCGACGTTCCTATAGTGGATATGTTTTTACTTTGAGTAATGGACCCATTTCATGGGAATCGAAAAAGCAAAAGACAGTAGCGTTGTCTTCGATGGAAGCTGAGTACATGGGACTCACTGAGGCTGCAAAAGAATCGATTTATTTAAACAGATTCATCCAGGAATTAAAAATCGAACAATTAAATGATATCACTGTCTTCAATGATAATCTGTCGGCCCTAAAACTTGCTGAGAATCCCGTGTTTCATGCCAGGTCGAAGCATATCACTTCATTCGAGATGCTTTAAAAGATAAGTTATTGAATGTACAACACGTACCTTCGAATGAAATGGTCGCCGATATACTAACTAAGGACTGAATAAATCTAAACACGAGGATTGGTTAACCTCGAAAACGTTTCGAGGGGAAGTGTTAGAATATAAATAGAATATTCTGTATCTATTGATAGTTACGTCAGAGTGTCATTAATAATATAGATTGATTAATTGTCAGTTTTTATGGTATTACGTTTTTATACTTTTTATAATTACATATTTCGTTAAGTAATATATTGTTTTGTACCCTACAAAGTCCATCTTATTTAAACTATAACATCCAGTATGTTGGAAACACTTATTTTATAGAATAGTATTTTTTTATAACACTGGCTACTTGTTATTTTTTTAATTAAATTAAATCTCGCTAAACCCTACGTAGATACGCCCTTGTCGTTTACAAAGATGCCTGCCAGTGGAAATTCTCGTGATTAATTGTTATTTTGTCAGGACCGGATTATTAATTTATACGTTAACAGAGCTGACGGATTAAAACCTCGTGTGGTAGATCCATTTCAGGTTATTTAATAACCTAAAAATGTCAAAAACAATGGCCTGGCACTCTTTTTAAAAATTGCCGCAGCTGAAACTCCGAATATTCCGGAATTATTCAAGTAATTAGTATTTTATATTGGTTTATATGAAACCAGAAAATAATGCAGTCGAAATAAATATAGAGCAAAATAACAATTCGTAAGTAGATGAGCTAAGCGGGTTCTAGGATACTAGTACAAAAAACGACCGTTCGTAGCGCTAATAGTGATCAATTTAAATTTGTAATGGACATAAATTAATTATAGATTGATAGCGGTAAACTGCTATGACGTCACTGATATTAAGCCCATACTGATAGATTCGTTAGATTGATAAGAATTTTCGTTTTTGTTTACACACAAAATTTCTGTTTATTTCCTTTTTAGGAGACCTCATTCAAGTTTAATTTTAAGCCACCTTGTATATATTTCGATTTACCATAACCACAATAAGGTTTCAGAACTATTTACTCTGTTCATTTAACCGTGTAACGTATAACGTAGAGAACGACTAATTAATGCAAACATTTCAGCGATCCGTTATTGCATTTCAAAAATTTAGGTCCATAATTCACCGCCAAACCAAAATTGCAGTAGTAATTTTTCAAAATCGACTTAATTAGATACGTCCGATAAGTTAATTAGTTAGGAAACTATATTAATGACTCTAAAGCCCAACACTGCACGTTATCAGTCTAGCAATTTTAATCATACTGACCTACGGACCGTGTCAAAACGGTTTAATTCAATAATTTCAATCAAAATGTGTTCAATATTATGCAACGCACAAATATTACCTGAATCACGACCGCACGTTTGGGAGAAAATTGGCAATTTATTATTTATTTTATTAGTACTATACGCAAAATAATATACTAGAGTGTATAATGTTCAAAATTAAAATTTAGTACAATTTTCCCATTTTCCGATCATAACTTTAATTATATTATATTTTTTTAAATTGTATAAAATGTAATTTCAATACATCGTGAAGAACCACACGTGTTGATGCTTTTCTACGACTCATTTTCCACATCTACATTTTTTTCTAGAATGACGTAATCAAAAAGTTAGCTTTAGGGATTAATGGTGTTAGTTATTTTTTTTATAAAACATAAATTTAGTATTACCTACGTCACTGTTATTACAAACTAGAAGTGATTTAGTAGCTGAACAAAATGAAATCAAAACTATACAATTACATCAACTTAAATGGAAAACCATGACTAATAGATAGTCATCAATTTGAAATCATATGAGATTCAGATTAATATATAATAGATGGTAATTAGATATATACACTGAGTAAATTATGCCCACTCTCCTCTAACTTTTGAACGCCTACAATATATTTTGATCAATTTATTATTACAAATAATGATTTTTTTTAGTTAATTAAGGTGATAAAAAATTGCATTACGAAAAGTTTGTACCTATTAAAACAAAAATGTTTTAAAATTTGTGATATACAAAAACAATACGATACCAACCTATAAGCAACCCTAAGCATGCATTCCGATTAGAAGATCAAAACACCATCTTGAACTAGAAAATGACCTAAGGGAAGTAAATGAGGAAATACTCGATTTATATGAATAGAGTTTGCCCGGTTCAGAAAGAGAAAAATTGTAGGGACGCACCTTGAAGGGATTACGAAAAATCTTCAATAGGACGAAGTACAATGGAGTTTGGTACTATCTACAATAAAGATATAAGAAATGCTAAAATAAATAACTTCAGAAAAGTCTGTGAGGATATCGACTTATCACCCGTTGCAACAAGACTGCACAAAATTATGACTAAAGGACTAAAGGGCGCACCACAGAAATTGAAGATAAAAGAGCCATGCTACTACTTGAAACTCACGTTCCTGGAAGCAAACCCATTCCCACAAGAAATACACTAGAGGGATACAGCAGACCTACTAGGGAAACCAAAAAAATGGATAGACACATATGTAGTAGTAGGCGGATAAGATGAGCCATGAACAATTTCCAACTATTTAAATCTCCAGGGGTCGATGACATATTCCCAGCACTGATTCAGAGAGGGCCTTATATCATATACATTAGTCGGAGCAGTCTAGAACCAGAAGTATGTAGAAGGGCCAAAGTCACCTTCATTCCATAACCAGGGAAAAGGGATAACACACAGCCTAAATCGCTACGACCAATCAGCCTTAATTTGCCCTTAAAACGATGGAAACAGCTATAGATAATTATATCAGAACAGAGATCCTGGAGCGGGTGCCGCTGCACTCCAGCTAGTATGCATATCCATGGACATCATACTTATGCAACTGACTAATGATATCTGACATCCAGGAAGTACTGGAGGAGTAGGAGTCTTTATAGACATAGAATTAGCTTTTGACAATACTCTACATGAAGCTGTCAGAAGAATACTCGACAACAGAGGGTATATAGCACTACTTCCAAATGTATGTCAAAACGGCTTTCCAGTAGAAAAATTCCTGTCGGTAGGGTCGACAGAGTAGATTTCTGTTGTATAAATTTGAGACTCACCCTTCCCCACCCCACGATATGGTCAGATCGAATAAAGTTTCAAAAGAATAAATTTTATAATAATTAGGGCATGAACAAAGTCTCATGACTTGTTTCAATATTTTCAAAAATAGCGGATATGAATTTTTTGAAATTTCAACCCCCTCTAATTCTCACCCCCTTAGAGGTAGAATGCCCATTTGCATTACGCAACGAATTACTGCCCCAAAGAATTTTTGTACCAAATTTGGTGTCAATTGGACAAAAATTACGAAAATTTATCGCGCCGGAACAGAATGTCTACAGATATACATATAGGTCTATACCGATAATTTTTTTTTGTTACTGATTCTTATTCTCCACGTTCTGGGTTCTGTCCTTGAATCTATTACAATAGGTAGATTCCATATATGGAAATCTACCTAAAAGATAAAGCAAAAAACCATCTCAATTTGCACTACCAAAGGATATCCACAACTGGTAGTAGCATTCCCGCTTATATGGAGCATAACAGTAAACAAACTCCTCCAAATTTTGACTGACCTCGGTATATTCTATCAAGGATATGCTGATGACATAGTTATTGAACAGATATGATTAAGAATCGATATAAGTTTGGAATAATATACTATGACAGACAGCGTGTTAACGCCGCCTAATTTTCGAAGGACCACCTTAATACAGAGTATAAGGAATTAGTATGTTACCACAAATAAATCAAATTATTTAAGTGAACTGTAAAGGCTATTTACTCGCCCATTTATTAGCAAACCAACATTATTAATATTACATTTTTTATGACATTATTATTATTAGAACAACTGCTCTCACTACTACAAAACATATTTACAATTTATGTACATGTTTAGACTCTCAGAAAATTCATTATATTATTAATTTTTAGGATGCGGTCAACCGCTTTTTATAATGCCGAGAAATGATATGTCAACGAAATACTGAGATGAGACTCTCTCTAGACTATTAGACTGTTTCCCTATTTATAGTTTTAGAAGATTTGTAAGAGGAGATTTGTAATGGTTTTCTTCTTTCCAATAAGAAAACCGACCTGTCCGGCGATCACAGGTATTTCTGCGCTTGTCGTTCTAAGAAATATTATATCGCTTTGATGGAGACGGCGATAGGGTGAATTATTTTGTACAAACAATATTTTTGCACTCGACACGACAGCTGTACTGACGTAAATACCGAATAACAATCTATTTATAGATTATGGAATGGTTAAATATAAAGCACTGGCCAAGAGTATAAATTAAATGAATCTTATTAAATTTAAAGGAAATATAAGTTTATTTTATGAATTCTGGATAATAGTCCAGTGAAATTTATCCAGTTATAATAGCCAGAGGCAAGTTTACATACACTCTTTGCAACATAATTCAAACGGAACTAACTTAACCTGATAAAATAATGGTGATAAACGATGGGAATAAACATCAATCCCACCAAGGCCACTCTTGTAGCCTTGACATGGAAAAGAAACATCAATCTCAAAATCATCAAATTAAGTGGGCACATTATTGACTGGAAAGCAGAAGCAAAATATCTGGGACTTACCCTAAACAACAAACTGCGCTGGATTAAACACGAAAAAGAAGTAACGACTAAGGCCACGAAACCCTTGATTGAAAGTTGTAACTTTGTGGGAAAAAACTGGGAATGCAACCCAAAAATTCTGCATTGGATGTATACAGCTATTGTGAGACCAATCATCAGTTATGAAGCTGGTGCTTGGAGTAGATGAACTAACCTTGCAACCTCGAGGAGCAATCTCTCAAAGGTCCAGAGGTAAGCCAGAGGTAAGCCTGTATATGCATAACAGGAGCAAGGTCATCCTACATACAAGCGGAGAATATGGCTTAAAGGACATCATATAGGGAATCACCAGAAGTAAACCCGGTTTCCATACCGGAGATGGACACATTCTATTGTCGGTGTTAACCAACTCAATTTTTTTACTAACAGTTAATGGTCATTCTCTACCCGAGCTGCTTGAGTGTCTATGTAAAAGCGTTCTTTAAATTTATATTATTTTGGTACGTATATTTTATTGTACACTTTAAAATAATACGAAAATGCCATTTTTTTATATTTAAACCCATAAATTGTTTTCGTTGAAGTGACAAATAACCCGCACATATTTTTCTTCTAACGCTGTTAAATTAAATTATGTCATACAGTTTTTATTATTTGATGCATATTAATGATAAACAAAACCTTTGGTTTTTATTTTTCAGTATGTTCTATCTTAACCATCTTATGGTCATTTTAATTAGATTGGAAAATTAATACAAATTTTTTACTATATATAAAATTTTTATATAATCACAAATAAGATAATAAAAATAACCTCAACATAGTTAAAATGCAAAAAGTAAAATTCAATATGCCCAATGACGATATGACAGACAAAGAAAAAATTACAAATATCCTTTCTAACTTATGTGATAAAAATATGCATTTGGTACAAAGTAAGATAACTGATCATGAAAAATATACAATCAGTTTGCAATGCAAGTTAATAGTAGGAAATGATTATAATGAAAAATATAATACCTTGATAGAAAGGATTCTAAAATTAATTGATACCGACTGGATATCTGTCCGTCGATTTTCAAACTCTACGCTTTGTGAATTCGTGACAAGGCAAAGTTGAACTAAAACGGAATTTATCATATTCAAATAAATGTCGTTATTCTTAACGAACAAGCATTTAACGGAGTGTTCACTTTGATCGTTTATTATCCACACTGGATGAAAATCATAATGCCCAAACAACTCTTACAATGATAACATTTAACACATTGTTACAAACCTTAAAAACACCGTCTCAAATAATTAGTTTTATGGAAACAAAGTCCCGTCTTTGACGAAGAAAAATTGAAGTTCAACCAACAGCAATGAACAAATATGATTAGGAATCGATATAAGTTTGGAATAATTATTCTAGGTTATACTTTATCAAACCGAAGGACCAACCTTAATACAGAGTATCAGGATTTAGTATATTAACAAATAAATCATTTAAATGAACTGTAGGAAAATCAAAATTATTAATTATTACAAGTTATTATTAATTTTATAGAGCAACTGATTTCATTTATAAAAAAACATATTTACAATTTATATACGTTTTAAAAACCTCAAAAAATATTGTTATAATTTTAATTTAATGATGTGGTTACCCATATTTTTAGTTGAGCAGCTTTAGCTGCCATGATGATCAACGATCTAGAAGCTACTGTCGATATTTAGATACTTGGATCCTTGTTAGATACTGATTTCTTCTGAAGCTATTTCCTTATTATAGTGACAAAAGATTTGTAAGTGGGAGGTGTAACGGTTTTCTTCTTTGTAGTATGAAAATCGACCTGTGCGGTGATCAGAGGTATCTCTGCGCTTGTCGCTCTTATTATTATTATATAAATTAGAGGAAGACGGATGTCCGTCGCAACCTCCAGTTGGGGTGCATTGTTTTTTACAAACTGTACCTGTTCCACACGGGCCTAAACGCCAATGACGCATGAAAAGAATAATTAAATCTATTTTTAGATTATGAAATGGTAAAATATACAGTACTGGCCAAAAGTATAAATTAAAAATGAATCTTATTGAATTTAAAGAAAATATAAGTTTGTTTTGTGAATTCTGGATAATATTCCAAGCAATATATCGCCGTAAATATCGAAGTTTGCCGTAAAGTGGTAGAATACAACCTGGAAGGCCTTCCAATCAGGAGCGCGTTAAGCGCAAATATAGTATTAGCTTAAATGTATTGAAAAATGAACCGAACGCAAAATTGCATTAGATTTTATATGTATGTTTTAACACATTTTTTTTAATACACATGGATGAAATGCCCTAAAAATTAAACATTTTGTTAGTTTACAATATTTTTATGTAATGCCACCATAAGTTTGTTATTAAATGGATTTCTTTTTATTATGTAGGATGGCTGGAGACCGACAACGGAAGGGAGTCTCAGCGCACGCTCGTACCCACTACAATATATTGCGTGTCTCAGACCAGTTAAATTATAATAGTGATCTGTGTTGAACGATGGATTGGCAGACTACTTTTCAACAATAGCTTCGTCAAAGCACTGATCACTGCTGAAAATGGTCCGCTCTGTGTTGCACATAATAGCGGTAATACGCGTCCAGGACAGAGCAGAGGGCATTGGAGGGCTTGGTACCAGATGCTTCGAAAGCTTGGGCAAATCATGAAGTATTTTTCAAGCTGAAATATATGATATAGAAAAGTGTGTCCAGTTCAATGTAGAAAAGAAATTCTACCGACAAGAACTCTGAGCACCCACGTAATCAGCTTTAGGATGGTCAATTAAAACTAAATTAGCTAAACAAGAATAATACAGTTAACCCCCTTAACGAAATAGCAGTAAGCTATCCAAAAAAAAGGCTGAAACACTATTTCTGAAACCTGAGCCCTTTTGTGGAATCAGTAATAACATGATACTGGAAGAATTAAAAAGAGAAGTGGATCCAAGATCTAACAACTGGACTAATCTGCAAGGAATACGACAAGCGAAAGTTTATCTGGGAAACTATAACCAGAAGAGGTCCAACCTGAGTAAAAACAAGCTTCAAATAATAACAGAAGTCGTACTAGGGTATTGAAAAGACATCTTAAGAAGCTTGTACTAGCAGAACAGATTTAATGACTTAGAGGCTGAAAACTCAATCCACATACTCTTATAATGAATGCACTGCTTTGCAAAACCTCAGGGCCAATATCTAGGAGCATATAAGATAGAAGAGAGAGATCTACCGATTCTGAAAACATCAAACATCCAAAATCTCTTGAGGAGAATAGGACTGGGCGGGGTGTTCTAATCAATGTGATATTTTCAACGACTAAGCACTAGAAGAGGATACAATAGATCTTATAGATTGCGGTGCAATTACTACCCCCCCCCCATAACAACATACAAGATAAAAAAGTTATAGACAAATAGAATTTTCACGTTTTGATATTCAAAATTCTTACATCACACTTTGTAAATTTTGCATCTATGTAAAATGGGTAACCAATTTGATAATGTACAAAAGTTGCTGTACTTACCGCAAAATCTGTAGAAATTTCATCTTTGACAACCAGATTTACGTTCATTATATGTTCTTTGGTTTCTTTTCTGTAGGTCATTTTAAAGTTTCGAGCAGAAATCGTCCAATTTGACGTACCACTGCAATCTTTTAATTTTCTCATTTGAATAACTCTCTCCGATTTTTTCTATAACCAAAAAAAATCTAATAAATTAGAATATACAGATTGTTAAATTTTTATTTTACATTCTTGACTCAGTATTTTTTTATACTAAATTTTTCATCATCAGGTCATAAATGATAAGCAATAATTTTAATATAAAAGAGTAGCGAACCAAATTTTATCTGAGTATTTAATAAAATATTTATTGCTTGTAGCTATCAAACCTATTCTATATTTTCCATCAAATAAACGTCATTATCTGTCTATGTTTAAACTAGAAAAAAAATCGAAAAAAAAAGAAAAAACTTCATCACAACTAGAAAACAAATGAAATAAAAGTCCGCCGCCGGCGACCGCGACCGCGCCATTCCACTTGGAATGTCACAAAGTCAACAATACCCGACGATGCTCGGATGCTTTTTTTCCTATGCTTCCGCTCATAGTCAACCGCAATTGCGATTTCACAGCCCGCCGCGATAAAGTCATGTTCTTCTCAGTGAGAAACAAAAACGATAAACGATGATACGTGTCAAGAGGGGGCGTTGACAGCAGAAAATGTCGTCGCCTTTTTGCTACAACTTTTCTTTTATTTTATTTTGCTTATTAAATGAGATTCATTAGAGATTTCTTTATGAAGTGTCTTGACTGGGTTAGTCCGTAAGCTGAAAAAAAAATTAATGTTTCTTTCATAAATTCTTTCATACATACGACACATGACAGGTGATAAATGACACATGACAATTTATTATTCCTTATTATATTTATGATAAAAAAATCAATATATATAGTTAATATTACATTGGAATATTGTTAAACTACTTTCAATGTCCGATTAATTGTTGTAGTCTAAATAATTTCTAAGAAAATTAACGGAAAATAGAAAATCTAAGTTCGAGCTCTTGTACTAAACGTTTCCAATAAATGAGGGACGTTAATTTGATAAGGCTGAGTTAAATGAGTTGTCCGGAATAAGGTGACTGGATTGTTAGAGATGGAATTCGGCAATTTCAACCCTTCTACTTCTGTCAATTAAAATTGAAAATTTAGTCTTTTAGTTGGAAGTTGTCGATTAAAATTGTTCGAAAATAAACAAAAAAAATAATAAGAGATTTTCACAAAATTATTCATCAAAATGAAAAAAATAAATTTTACATAAAATCAAATTCAATTTAACATACATTTATTATATAAAGATAAAATCAGATTGTACTTTTTTCATGCCTAGACATATTTGTATAATATTTTTGTATCAGTAATTCATAGTACTAGCTACATGTTCCTCTAATCATTCTTTGATATTTGTTCTTTTGATTACTTTTTCAAATCCAAAAGTATGGACACTCGTCGCGTCATCTACAAAGGCATAGTTTAATTTTATTTACAAATTCGTCATTGCTGACTTGTATCCGTTTCACATCGTTTTGTTTTTCACTTCGCATCGCCCTCTTTTTTCCACTTTTTTTGTCTCCTATTTTTTAGCGTTTTCTTTCTCGGAATTGACGATTGGTGGAAGAAACCTTCAACCCTATACCCAATTTCTCTTAGACGCCATAAACTAAAGCGCTTGATTCGTTGTTACAATACCACATTACGATGAACAAAATTAATGGCGACATAGGATCCTTTACTTATAAATAACTATGACTTATTTCTCTGCGAAGGAGGCTACGATAACAAAATCGAAATCCAAGACAAAGGGGAAAGTATCAAGATTTTATTGTTATAGTGTGTTGTAAAAAGTTTGCACCATATAAAAAAATGAAAAAAATTATTTTTATTCATTATTCTTAATAAAAGTTGGTGCTTTAATTATTTGACTATAGAAACTACTTGATCGTTAATATGATTGCTTAACGCTATCTAATCTATATTAACTACTTGACGGTCGATTCGATTGCTTAATGATATCGAACCTATATGAACTGATTGACGGTCGATTCGATTGCTTAATGATATTGTATCTATATAAACTACTTGACCGTCGATCCGACTGCTTAACGATATCGCATTTATATGAACTACTTGACCGTCGATGTGATTACTTAAATATATCGGATCTATATGAACTACTTGACGGTCGATACAGTTGCTTAATCATATCAGATCTATATGAACTACTGGACCGTCGATGCGATTACTTAACGTCATCAGATCTATATGAACTACTTGACGGTCAATGCGATTGCTTAACGATATTAGATCTATATGAACTACTTGACCGTAGATGGGATTACTTAACGATATCAGATCTATATAAACTACTTGACGGTCAATGCGATTGCTTAACGATATCGGATCTATATGAACTACTTGACAGTCAATGCGATTGCTTAACGAAATCAGATCTATATGAACTACTTGACCGTAGATGGGAAAACTTAACCATATCAGATCTATATAAACTACTTGACGGTCAATGCGATTGCTTAACGATATCAGATCTATATAAACTACTTGACGGTCAATGCGATTGCTTAACGATATCGGATCTATATGAACTACTTGACAGTCAATGCGATTGCTTAACTATATCGGATCTATATGAACTACTTGACCGTATATGTGATTGCTTAACGATATCATTTCTATATGAACTACTTGACGGTCAATGCGATTGCTTAACGATATCGGATCTATATGAAATACTTGACAGTCAATGCGATTGCTTAACTATATCGGATCTATATGAACTACTTGACCGTATATGTGATTGCTTAACGATATCATTTCTATATGAACTACTTGACGGTCAATGCGATTGCTTAACGATATCAGATCTATATGAACTGCTTGACCGTAGATGGGATTACTTAACGATATCAGATCTATATGAACTACTTGACGGTTAATGCGATTGCTTAACGATATCTGATCTATATGAACTACTTGACCGTAGATGGGATTACTTAACGATATCAGATCTATATAAACTACTTGACGGTCAATGCGATTGCTTAACGATATCGGATCTATATGAACTACTTGACCGTCTATGCGATTGCTTAACGATATTATTTCTATATGAACTACTTGACGGTCAATGCGATTGCTTAACAATATCAGATCTATATGAACTGCTTGACCGTAGATGGGATTACTTAACGATATCAGATCTATATGAACTACTTGACGGTTAATGCGATTGCTTAACGATATCTGATCTATATGAACTACTTGACCGTAGATGGGATTACTTAACGATATCAGATCTATATAAACTACTTGACGGTCAATGCGATTGCTTAACGATATCGGATCTATATGAACTACTGAACCGTCGATGCGATTACTTAACGATATCAGATCTATATATGAACTACTTGACCGTATATGCGATTGCTTAACGATATCATTTCTATATGAACTACTTGACGGTCAATGCGATTGCTTAACAATATCAGATCTATATGAACTGCTTGACCGTAGATGGGATTACTTAACGATATCAGATCTATATGAACTACTTGACGGTTAATGCGATTGCTTAACGATATCTGATCTATATGAACTACTTGACCGTAGATGGGATTACTTAACGATATCAGATCTATATAAACTACTTGACGGTCAATGCGATTGCTTAACGATATCGGATCTATATGAACTACTGAACCGTCGATGCGATTACTTAACGATATCAGATCTATATATGAACTACTTGACCGTATATGCGATTGCTTAACGATATCATTTCTATATGAACTACTTGACGGTCAATGCGATAGCTTAACAATATCAGATCTATATGAACTACTTGACCGTCTATGCGATTGCTTAACGATATCATTTATATATGAACTACTTGACGGTCGATGCGATTGGTTAATGCTATCGTATCTATAAGAACTACTGGACCGTAGATAGGATTACTTAACGATATCAGATCTATATAAACTACTTGACGGTCAATGCGATTGCTTAACGATATCGGATCTATATGAACTACTTGACCGTCTATGCGATTGCTTAACGATATTATTTCCATATGAACTACTTGACGGTCGATGCGATTGGTTAACGCTATCGTATCTATAAGAACTACTGAACCGTGGATGCGATTACTTAACGATATCAGATCTATATATGAACTACTTGACCGTATATGCGATTGCTTAACGATATCATTTCTATATGAACTACTTGACGGTCAATGCGATTGCTTAACGATATCAGATCTATATGAACTACTTGACCGTCTACGCGTTTGTTTAACGATATCATTTATCTATGAACTACTTGACGGTCAATGCGATTGGTTAACGCTATCGTATCTATAAGAACTACTGGACCGTCGATGCTATTACTTAACGATATCAGATCTATATAAACTACTTGACGGTCAATGCGATTGCTTAACGATATCGGATCTATATGAATTACTTGACGGTCAATGCTATTGCTGAACGATATCAGATCTATATGAACTACTTGACGGGCGATGCAATTGCTTAACGATAGCGGATCTATAAGAACTACTTTACTGTTAATGCGAACGTTTCTCTTGCGAACAAAAAAAAACTAAAGTTAGCTCAAAGGAATTCAAGGCCAAGTAACAGTTGTATGAATATCAAAATAAACACATCAAGGTTAACTTCAAATCGAAAAACTTTTTTTTTACTTTTTTAATCAAAATTGTTAAATTGTGTATTTAGTATATTTTTCTTTATAGCTATTTATATATACGAGCAACGCTTTAATATGCTACATTTTTTTTTGAAAGTTTGTTTTTTCTGTTTGGATCGCTCGGTACGATGCGAAACACACCTCTGAAAAGAAAAAGGTGTTTATTTTATGGGCCCTCATTATGAATTTATCTTGGAAGCTGCGAAACTCCTGAACTCTAACGACGTAAGCTTCGATATTTTACTGGGGGTGTTAAAGCAGATTGTAAGTTGGCTCGTTTATCCCCCTGATTCCGAGGAGTCCGTTGTGAGCTGGCTACAGCAACGGCAACGGTAGATTTAACTTTTTATTTATTTTAATATAAAATAAGTAAAGTAAAAACTTACAAATAAATCGAATCCGTAAACAATCACAAAAATCCATAACAAAATACTAATCGTCGATAACTGCCCCATCACTGCTAAACCAAAACAAAAAGACTAATAGTTTTTTACTGGATCTCGGTAATCTATCTCGTGTCAAAACCATTTTTGCTAATGATTTTATTGTTCGATAAAAATCTGGTCGGCGCTAAATTGTGCGTAACAATGTAAATGATTGTGAAAACAGCGGCGATTTTCGAACAGCTTCCATTAATTTTTGGTGTGTTTTGAATCTATTATGTAGCCATTAATCAGATTAAATCAGAATAACAAAACAATCCTTAATCCCTCGATTAAATAACTAAGAATATTTATATATAAATATATTATAATAGTTTGATTTTTTATTAATTTTGATTGTAATTTTATATATCACAAATTTCAATAACTCAGATTTATGTAAATGGTTATTTTATTATTTATAAATATAAAAATCTTTTCTAATAACTAATTTATACTAATGTTTTAAGTACGCCCATATAGTGAAACCTGCCGATTCATTAGTTTAAAGCTAATAATAAATTATTAACTTCTTACCCCTTCAGAAACTGTCTTCCGTAGCTCATTAAAAGTTTTCTAAAACTCAAGCCAGTAATTTTAGGGAGTAACTGTTTGGGGGCAAACACTAAGAAAATGTCAATAAAAACGGGCAAAAGATCAGCGTGTCTTAGCAGTTTATTTGCTAAATAGGGCAAATATGATTTAGTTATTGGTGAGATATTACAGGGTTAATTATTCAAAATAAAAATTCATTGAAGTATCTCAACTCAGGCCGCTTTCTGTCGGATAATCTGGTATATATGTATAAATAATATCCACTGGCTGGAACAGTGCTGAAATATTAAATATCTTATTAGGATGTCGACAAAAGACTGGCTCTGTAAAGTATCTCAGCTCAGGCGGCTTTCTGTCCATTATTCTGGTATATATAAATAATGTTCTCTGGCTGGAACAGTGCTGAAATATTAAATATTTTATTAGTACATCGACAGATGGCTGACCCTGTAAAGCATCTCAGCTCATTCCGCTTTCTGTCGATTATTCCGGTATATATACAATGTCCACTAGCTGAAATAGTGGCGAAATATTAAATGTTTTATTAGTACGTCGACAGATGGCTGACCCTGTACAGTATCTCAGCTCAGGCCACTTTCTGTCGATTATTTCGGTATATATACAATGTCCACTGGCTGAAACAGTGGCGTAATATTAAATGTTTTATTAGTACGTCGACAGATGGCTGACCCTCTAAAGTATCTCAGCTCAGGCCGCTTTCTCTCGATTATTCCAATATATATTAAATGTCCACTTTCAGAAATAGCGCTGAAATAATAAATATTTTATTAGTAACAGATGGCTAGCCTTGTAAAGTATCTCAGCTCAGGCCGCTTTTTGTCGGTTATTCTGATGTATATATAAATAAAGTTCTCAGGCTGGAACAGCGCTGAAATATTAAATATTTTATTAGTACGTCGACAGATGGCTGACCCTGTACAGTATCTCAGCTCAGGCCGCTTTCTGTCGATTATTTCGGTATATATACAATGTCCACTGGCTGAAACAGTGGCGTAATATTAAATGTTTTATTAGTACGTCGACAGATGGCTGACCCTCTAAAGTATCTCAGCTCAGGCCGCTTTCTCTCGATTATTCCAGTATATATTAAATGTCCACTTTCAGAAATAGCGCTGAAATAATAAATATTTTATTAGTAACAGATGGCTAGCCTTGTAAAGTATCTCAGCTCAGGCCGCTTTTTGTCGGTTATTCTGATGTATATATAAATAAAGTTCTCAGGCTGGAACAGCGCTGAAATAATAAATATTTTATTAGTACATCGACAGATGGCTGACCCTGTAAAGTATCTCAGTTCATTCCGCTTTCTGTCGATTATTCCGGTATATATAAAATGTCCACTGGCTGAAACAGTGGCGAAATATTAAATGTTTTATTAGTACGTCGACAGATGGCTGACCCTCTAAAGTATCTCAGCTCAGGCCGCTTTCTGTCGATTATTCAAGTATATATAAAATGTCCACTGGCAGAAATAGCGCTGAAATAATAAATATTTTATTAGTAACAGATAGCTAGCCTTGTAAAGTATCTCAGCTCAGGCCGCTTTTTGTCGGTTATTGTGATGTATATATAAATAAAGTCCTCAGGCTGGAACAGCGCTGAAATATTAAATATTCTATTAGTACGTCGACAGATGGCTAGCCCTGTAAAGCCCCTTTCTGTCGATTATTCCGGTATATTTTGTAACGATTCACTGCAGATGGAATCTCTAATTTGGGTTGGGTGCTATGAAATAAAAAAAATAAACATTACCATTTAATTGTAAAAAAATATATATCCTGTCTATTTTCTATCTTCTTTTGAATTATTCAGATCCAAATTGGTTTTTCAACCTTTATAGTATCTTCCTAATTTAAATTTCCTTTGATATTATTCCATCCAGATTCCTTCCATAATTTTAAATAGCTCTGCATATATTTTGAAAAAATGTCTTCTTTTATACTTTTACTATATTTTAAATACTTATTTTTAAAAATTAAACTATAAATCATTTAAATTGGTAATATAATTCCATCTCATATAATTACATTCCATATACGGTTTTTCCTAATACTTATATACTGACAATTTTTTAAAAAAATCAATGACATCTCTCTTTGTTTATTATTTTTTTCATCTGTTTTTTTTTTCGAATAAAAATTTTTCTTACTTGATTATTTAAAAAAAAAAAATTCATCACTTTCGTCTATTTTCATCATTTATTCATTCTATAAGTAAAATTTTCTTTTAAATCTCCAAAATTATATTAGAAACTTGAAAAAAAATCCTACAGAGAAATTAATTACAATATGTATAAATAAAATCCACTGTAAATTATCTCAGCTCAGGCCGCTTTCTGTCAATTATTTCGGTATATAAACAAGGTCCTCTAGTTGAAACAGTGCTGAATTATTAAATATTTTATAAGTATGTCGACAGATGGCTGACCCTGTAAGGTATCTCAGCTCAGGCCGCTTTCTTTCGATTATTTCGGTATATATACAATGTCCACTGACTGAAACAGTGCCGACCTTCTAAATATTTTATCAATACTTCGACAGATGGCTGGCCCTGTAAAGTATCTGAGCTCAGGCCGCTTTTTGACGATTATTATGTTATATATAAATAATATTCACTGGTTGGGACAGTGCTGAAATATTAAATAATTTATTAGTACATCGACAGATGACTGGTCCTGTAAATTATCTCAGTTCAGGCATCGTTCTGTCTATTATTCCAGTACATATGTATAAATAATGTCCTCTGGCTGAAAAATTAAATATTTTATTAATACGATGATAGATGGATAGCCCTGTAACTTATCTCAGCTCAGGCCGCTTTTTGTCGATTATTCCTGTATATATAAATAATATCCTCTGCTTGGAACAATGCTGAAATATTAAATATTTTATTAGTACGTCGACAGATGGTTAATACTGTAACTTTGACTGGAACAGTGGTGAAAATAATAAATATTTAGCCATATGAAATATTACCATTATTTTAGTAACTTCGTTAAAAAACAATCACTATAACAATTTTTTGGAACATTGTTTTTTCGTACATAGTAAATATTGTCTACAAAATAGACTCTTATCTTTCTTTATTTAATGACTGATAACGATATGGGTCTTGTTTTCATCGTCCTACTTCATTTATCATTTACGACCTTTGAGTCAAATTTTGCAATATGGCGCCTGCAATGTTCCTCTTCAGCCGCTGTTAATATTAAAATTAATGATATGGTTAACGGGACCGAAAAATATAAAGTGACAGTATCGAAGCGATTATAATTAATTGAATGTCCCGTCGAACGGAATATGAATTGAGTTTGTGTTTGTTGACTTCTTGACGATTTTAGGAATTTTTAAATTGATTATAGCTGTATTTTATCCAATGAGGGTAAATTACAATGAATCTTTAATATCTGAACGTTCTGAAGAACTAAAGTACATACATCAGAAGTAAAGTTTGTCAAAAATAACTTTAACGTTAATAAGAAAGAAAAAAAAATATTAGTATTATTTTTGGCTTGATTATTTCATTCTAAGCTGACACATTTATAGTTTTCTGTATGGAATAAGAAATAACATTATTCTTTAAAGGATTACAACCAAAAATACGTATAGGAAAATTCACATATTTCAAATTTAAGTGTTTTTATTCAAATTTTATATCCAGCAGGAAACGTTCCGGATATTTCACTACAACGTGTTTTGAGATTTATTAGGTCTAACTGTAAAAAGCTCTGGAAGATGTAATAATGTCCTATAAATCCGACTCGGAATCGAATGGAACGTGTTAAGTGTATTTGTGAAATATGACTAATGCATTAAAATTGTACAAAAATTTATACCACAATAATATTTTTTTCTGTATATTATAATAATAACAATATTAATAATACATTTAAAAAAACACACAAAAATGAAACAGTTAAGAAAATATATATCAGAAAGTATTTAAAAAATTAACAAATATATCCAACATATGAATGTAATCGTTCAGAGCGATTTTATTTTTATTTTATTTTAAAATTTGCAGTATAAGAATGAATGAAAAATAAGAAAATTGAAGAAAATGAATCAACTACACTTTTAAGATAAAACCATGAAATTACCCTTGACAAATTCTATGCAGCTATTATAAATATCCTTTCTCTTTATTTAGGCGTGCATTTTGCTTTCGGTAGGGCTACCGCCGCCGCCTCGTAGCGCAGTTATTCGCTGAAATACGACCATCCAGCCGCATGCTAATTCGAAGGTATGCAACCATAGATATGGTTTCAGTAGTTCTAGTGCCCTAATGAAATTTATTTCCATTAATAGCATCGACGATGAATTCATTAGTGGCTCAACGAGCTGATTCGAACAACCTGGAAACGGACTGTTGAACCGTAAATAAAAATTTAATTACTGGGAAACTAGCACAGAAATAACTTGAGTACTGATAGATATTACATACGCCTTTAATAAGGCAAACATTCAAAATAAATATTTTTGTATAGTGCGTTTTAATTTTAATTTTTTTCCTTCTTCTGCGTTGAACTAATTTATTATCTGTAATTTTTATTTCTTTTTCCATTTTTATTTAATTAATTATATTTTTGGATATATTCTCTCTTGGTACACATATTATTTTCATATTCTCTCAAATCCATGTGTCATTGATTGTTTGCGCAGATCTTTATCATGGACGCCACTACAATCATTAGTGGCGTGTTTTTGGCGGAAATGGCGCGAGAAATTTCCGAAAAATGGCCGTTATCTAAATAGTTGAGTGGACTGTGACTACATTTCAACGGTTATAGAATAATAAATGGAATATTTAGATTTTATCTTCTCTAGAGGATGTTGGTAAATACTGTTGATTGTTATGAAAAATGTTTTCAATTTTGGTATACAGGGAAGGAAAAATTTAAATCTATTAAATCGATCAATTTATTTACTATAATTTATCCTCCAATATGTTTATTAATAATAAGTGACTGGAATACGTTGAAAAAAAAATCGTGTTTTAAATTAAAAACTCAAAATAGTTGGTCGATTTCAAATTCAGTCACCCAACGTGTTAAATTGTTATAGGTACCTATTAGCGCTACAACATATCGATAATCTGTCAAAAATGTATGTAATAGAAACAAAACGTTTTTTCTCCAATATTTCAATCGTCCCTAAGGTTGATAGGGCAGAAAGTGGAGCCACCGGGTTCGTGTTCTCGTTGCATTCAGGTCGAAGGCTTCATCATAGAGGGTCATCAATCAGAAAGGGATTACCGTTGGACTGTTATTAAGAACGGGACCGCCCCCAGTTAGATCGACCTCTCTACCGCCAGAGTCTGGAAATATCGCGGTTTCTTACGCTGCGAATTGAGAGATATGAGCGAATGGCATAGGTGTAGGTTAAAGCCAAATAATAATTTTTAAAATTTTCAAAATTCCTTTTGTAATTTATGCCGATTTTAAATAAATTTTTTTAATATGCACAACGTATTTAGTTCGAAAATACTATTAATCATCATTGTATATATATTTGTTGTAAGATATTTTAAATAACATAAATAAAAAACAAATTTATACGGGATGTAATTGAAAAACGTAACAGTAAAATTTAAGTGCTTAGTCTATTTGTTCAAAAAGGGCGATACGGGTGTTAAGAGTTAACTTTAAACTTAAGATTAATTTTTTTTCAACAAGATCATCTTAAATACTTTTATTTATGTTCTTAATTCAAGATTCTAAAGACATAAATAGTTTTCGTAAATATGTCGTAAAATAAAATTAGGAAAATAATATATAAAAAATAGAAGCATAACATATATAAGAATGAAAATGAAAATAAAATAATATCACTACAATACATATATAAGTATACAAATATGATCTAGTTTTGAAACATTTATAAATTAATATCGTGATATCTTAAATGATACGCCACTGGATACTCATCGTAACTATGAAGAGAAACGCTCGGCTTAACCACTTCTTTTTTCCGTACTGTGGTTTCTGACAACCCCGCACCATCTAATACCTATTTAATGAACATATCATATCATCTTCTCTCATCATGATAGCCGCCGCCGTCTCGAGACAGAGTGATATATTATTTTAAATTTACAACGACTCGGTTTAAAATAAAAGAATATTGCTGTTTTGACAATGTCATATGACATAATAATATTTTTGCATCTAAAAGTAATTTCATTCATTAGCATCAGCATCAGCTTTATGTCATCATTATAATTATGTTTATTATCTACATCGTCATAAATTATTATCGTTAGATCTTTTTATTCATTAGCATTAGCTTCATCGTCATTACCATCATCTTCATCGTCATAAACTATTATCATTGGATCAATTTATACATAAGCATCAGCATCAGCCTCATTATCATTGTCATCTTCATCATCATAAATTACTATCGTTAGATCGTTTTATTTATTAGCATCAGTGTCAACATCATAATTATATTTATCATCGTTACGTAATAGTAAAATCAAGATTTAAACTAAAATCGATGATATCCTGAGATTTTAAATTATTGACGAAACTAAGGAGCAAACAATGAAGTTATCATCATCTTCATCGTCGTAAACTATTATCGTTAGATCATTTTATTCATTAGCATCAGCATCAGCTTCATCGTCATCGTCATAATTATATTTATCATCTTCATCGTCATAAATTACTATCGTTGGATCATTTTATTTATTAGCATCAGTAACAACTTCATTGTCAACATCATAATTATATATAACGTAATAGGAAAATCAAGATTTAAACTAAAATCGATGATATCGCCAAATTTTAAATTATTGACGAAAGTAAGGAGCAAACAATAAATTTATCATCTTCATCGTCATAAATTAATTATAATTGGATCATTTTATTCATTATATCAGTATCAACTTCATTGTCAACATCATAATTATATGTATCATCGTAACGTAACATTAAAATCAAGATTTAAACTCAAATCGGTGATATCCCGAAATTTTAAATGATTGACGAAAGTAAGGAGAAATAATAAATTTATCATCTACATCGTCATAAATTATTATCGTTGGATCATTTTATTCCTTAGCATCAGCATCAGCTGCATCGTCATCGTCATAAGCATATTTTTCATCTTCATCGTTATAAAATACCCTAGCTGGATCATTTTATTTATTAGCACCATTTAAACTAAAATCAATGATATCGCGAGATTTAAACTAAAATCAATGATATCGCGATATTTTAAATTATTGACGAAAGTAACTAGCAAA
Source organism: Neocrepidodera transversa (assembly GCA_963243735.1). Taxonomy (NCBI): domain Eukaryota; kingdom Metazoa; phylum Arthropoda; class Insecta; order Coleoptera; family Chrysomelidae; genus Neocrepidodera; species Neocrepidodera transversa. The sequence goes on along the minus strand of OY725353.1, from coordinate 14,155,576 downwards.
TAATATATTTATCATCATCTTCATCGTCATTAATTACTATCGTTTTATCATTTTATTTATCAGCATCAGTATCAACTTCATTGTCAACATCATAATTATATATAACGTAATAGTAAAATCAAGATTTACACTAAAATCGATAATATCGCGAGATTTTAAATTATTGTCGATGGAACATTTTATCCATTAGCATCAGCATCAGCTGCATCGTCATCGTCATAATTATATTTATCATAATCATCGTCAGAAATGACTATCGTTGGATCATTTTATTTATTAGCATCAGTATCAACTTCATTGTCAACATCAGAATTATATAAATAGTAAAATCAAGATTTAAACTAAAATTGGTGATATCGCGAAATTTTAAATTATTGACTAAAGTAAGGAGAAAACAATATATTTATCATCTTCATCAACTATTATCGTTGGATCATTTTATTCATTAGCATCAGCATCAACTGCATCTTCATCGTCATAAATATATTTATCATCTTCATCGTCATAATTTAATATCGTTGGATCATTTTATTTATTAGCGTCAGTATCAACTTCATTGTCAATATCATAATTATATTTATCATCGTAACGTAACATTAAAATCAAGATTTAAACTCAAATCGGTGATATCGCGAAATTTTAAGTAAGGAGCAATAATAAATTTATCATCATCTTCGTCATAAATTATTATCGTTGGATCATTTTATTCATTAGCATCAGCATCAGCTGCATCGTCATCGTCATAAGCATATTTTTCATCTTCATCGTCATAAAATACCCTAGCTGGATCATTTTATTTATTAGCATCATTTAAACTAAAATCGGTGATATCGCGAGATTAAAAATTGTTGGGGAAAGGTAGGAGAAATACTAAATTCTATTATTTTATCCAAAAATAAAAATAAAACCATCAAGAATAGCATATTAATGCGACGTAACACTAAAATCAAGATTTAAACTAAAATCAATGATATCGCGAGATTTAAACTAAAATCGATGATATCGCGATATTTCAAATTATTGACGAAAGTAAGGAGCAAATAATATACTTATGATCATCTTCATTGTCATAAACTATTATCGTTGGATCATTTTATTCATTAGCATCAGCTTCGTCATGGTCATAATTATATTTATCATCTTCATCGTCATAAATTACTATCGTTGGATCATTTTATTTATCAGCATCAGTATCAACTTCATTGTCAATATCATAATTATATATAACGTAATAGTAAAATCAAGATTTAAACTAAAATCGATAATATCGCGAGATTTTAAATGATTGACGAAAGTAAGGAGCAATAATAAATTTATCATCTACATCGTCATAAATTATTATCGTTGGATCATTTTATGTATTAGCACCATTTAAACTAAAATCGGTAATATAGCGAGATTAAAAATTGTTGGGGAAAGGTAGGAGCAATACTAAATTCTATTATTTTATCCAAAAATAAAAATAAAATCATCAAGAATACCATATTAATGCCAAGTAACAATAAAATCAAGATTTAAACTAAAATCAATGATATCGCGAGATTTAAACTAAAATCGATGATATCGCGATATTTTTAATTATTGACGAAAGTAAGGAGAAAATAATATATTTATCATCATCTTCATCGTCATAAACTATTATCGTTGGATCATTTTATTTATCAGCATCAGTATCAACTTCATTGTCAATATCATAATTATATATAACGTAATAGTAAAATCAAGATTTAAACTAAAATCGATAATATCGCGAGATTTTAAATTATTGTCGTTGGAGCATTTTATCCATTAGCATCAGTATCAGCTGCATCGTCATCGTCATAATTATATTTATCATCATCATCGTCAGAAATGACTATCGTTGGATCATTTTATTTATTAGAATCAGTATTAACTTCATTGTCAACATCAGAATTATATAAAACGTAATAGTAAAATCAAGATTTAAACTAAAATCGGTGATATCGCTAGATTTAAAATTATTGACGAAAGTTAGGAGCAAACAATAAATTTAACATCATCTTCATCGTCATAAACTATTATCGTTGGATCATTTTATTCATTAATAATAATAATAATAATATTTATTGATCCTTTCAGACATTTACAAATGTATAGGACAAGTCACATAAGAGTATATATAAATAAAATAAAATAAATAAATAAAATATAAAAGACATTTTAAAATTGTTAAAAAGATGTATAAATGGAACAATCTCTGTAATGTAAATCAAATATTGATCGGATTATTTTTTTTTTGAGCTATAAACACTGTTATTTTCAGTGGCATTGCCCCATAATACAACATTATACAACAACTGACTATGTATTAATGCATATTAAATATTAATAAGTGATTCTAGAGGCATTGATTGTTTAATTTTGGAAATTGCATAATAGGATTTATTAAGTTTTTTTACTGTCTCGTTAATATGTTCACTCCATCTTAGATTATTGTCAACATATATTCCTAAAAATTTTATACATTTAGTAGATTTTATTTCAGTGTTATCAATGTTAAGTTTTAGAGATAAATCTTCTATACAATTCATAGAATGAAAATACAAACATTCAGTTTTACTCGAGTTGACTATTAACCCATTTTCTCTACACCAAGTGACAAAGCATCATTGAACCAAATTCGTGGTTACACAGCTTCATCGTCATCGTCATAATTATATTTATCATTTTGTGATAAATTACTACCATCCGATCATTTTATTTATTAGCATGAGTATCAACTTCATTGTCAATATCATAATTATATATGTATAACGTAATATTAAAATCAAGATTTAAACTAAAATCGATGATATCGCGAGATTTTAAATTATTGACGAAAGTAAGGAGCAAACAATAAATTTATCATCATCGTCATCGTCGTAAACTATTATCGTTGGATCATTTTATTCATTAGCATCAGCATCAGCTTCATCGTCATCGTCATAATTATATTTATCTTCATCGTCATAAATTACTACCGTTGGATCATTGTATTTATTATCTTCAGAATCAAATCCATTGTCAACATCATAATTATATATGACGTAATAGTAAAATAAAGATTTAAACTAAAATCGATGAGTTAGGAGAAAATACTAAATTCCCTTATTCTGTACAAAAATAAAAATAAAACTGTCAATAATACCATATTAATGCTAGGTAACATTAAAATCAAGATTTAAAGTAAAATCGATGATATCACGATATTTAAAATTATTGACGAAAGCAAGGAGTAAACAATACATTTATCATCATCTTCATCGTCATAAACTATTACCGTTGGATCATTTGATTCATTAGCTTCATCGTAATCGTCATAATTATATTTATCATCTTCATCGTCAGAAATTACTGTCGTTGGATCATTTTATTTATTAGCAACAGTATTAACTTCATTGTCAACATCATTATTATGTATAATGTAATAGTAAAATCAAAATTTAAACTAAAATCGATGATATCGCAATATTATAAATTATTAACGAAAGTAAGGAGAATATAAAAAATTTATCATAATCTTCATTGTCGTAAATTATTATCATTGGATCATTATAATATGCATGTTAATAAATTCTCGAACAATCTAAAAAAATCCTGAACCGTAGTATATACGGGAGCCTATTCAAATCTTCTTACACAATCTTCAACTAGAACCATACATTCTTGTTTTTTAGGAAATAATCGTACAAAAAAAAAAACAAGAAAACTGACTTATTTAGTGTAATATATTAACGTAATTGCAATATTTTTTTTGGATATTCCTGCGCGTAATTTATTATCTGGCACCATTAAAAACAAGTCGATCTCTACGAATAAAAAAAAATATTTGCAAAATTAAGGCCGCATAAAAATATGATAAACGACTTACATTATTCCTTAAGACGTTTTTTTTTTATTTTCGTAATTTCACAGGAGAAATGTTTTTTACTTTAGCCTGTAAAATTTCATCTCATCTCGTGTCTTAATAACGAATCCTGACCTACTGACACCGTGAAAAATGTTTTAATTTTCAGAAAAACATCAAATATATCATAACCTTTAATAACGCCTTTTGAAAAAAATGTATTTTTTATTAAAATTTTCCTCCTATACTACATATACATAAATATATATAAATATATGCAGATTTTGAATCAATAAATTTTATTTTATTGTGGATTTAATGATTTTATTTATTATTTTAATTGAATATCAGGTTCGTTGTAGCCCATTTTAACATGTTTAGAATTTCTTGAAACTACGCTATAGAAAAAAATCTTAAAAACTGTAAAACGAAGTCGAGAGAACTAACTGGTGATATATACATACACATACCATTAAATCCAACGATAGTTTTAGTTTTCCGGATTTTCCGGATTTGGCAAAGCGACGCTAGCTCCGGGGCGACGGAGCATTAACCCGCTTTTTCATAAATTTGTCAAACAGCCAAAACTGATGGTTTTCTGCTGCTCATTTTTTTTATATCCTATATGTAGTCGACTTTGGGGTGCCGAAATCAGTGGCGGATATAATTAAATTTATAAATACGTATATTTTTGTATTATACCCGGTATATAAATCAAGAATTTAAATGTAGAAGCGGGAACGGTCGTTCTTGTTTTAATTCATGAATAAGCTGGAAGATTTGCTTACTTAACCAAGTTTCCAAATACTTTGCTTGAATAATGCAAAGGTGGGAAGGAGAAAACCCTCACAGATATTAGTTACAATGAAACCAGATGAATAGAAAGAGCTACCTTTTCTCTCTTAGATTTATTATTTAATGATAATACCCTTTTGTTCGTAATTTTAAATAAAAATATAATGGATTTGTTTTTAATAAACAATGAAGTACGGAAAAACTTATTCTACATTTCTAGAAATAAAATTATAATACAAAATTGACTGACGAAAAATATTTACCTCGTATAAATGTAATAAGTGTTGTCTACCTACCTGCATCGTGCAAAATAATCGAAATCGACCTGTTTTAAGAAACTCTAGTATACACCTGTTCGTAGTTTGATTATTGACCGTACAATGGCGGTACAAAATATTAATCGCGGTTTCTTCATCTACTATACAATTATTTTCATAAAAAGGTAACGCATTTTTATATTTTTTAATGTATTATAATTTTAAATGCAATAAATTTTTTTTTAAAAAAAGTAGACTGAAGCAAACTAATGGGGTAGTTTTACTAATCAGCTGTTTGTTCACTCACTTATTCCCATATAGACTCAAGACCAAAAAGTAGTAAGTGTTGTCACTGGCAACTTTTGACCCCTTTACGATTATCTCAAAAAGTATAAGAGATATCGTAAATCTGATTACGTTTATGGATTAAGCGTTCAATTTAACGTCGAAATGGCTATTTTTAAAACCGGAAGTATCTCTTCCGGTACAGGTTTGTAACACCGGAAGTCTAAGAAACTGAAACTCGCCTATGCGTATTTATAGCGGTTGGCTATTTGTCTCTTCTGTTATAGTTCTTGAGAAATAGATGCGGTCAGACTGACGGACGGACAGACCGACAGAGCCCCATCATTAGTGTTTTTTTTTTCGTTAAGGGAAAATATACCTAAGAACCATTAATATAAAAGGTTTAGGTTTGGTTTGGGTATACCATGCATCACATGAGTTTAGAAAAATAATATACAAAAAATAAAATTACTTTTTTTAATTTAATTTCTGAATAAAAGCAGATATATAATTATATATTTTATTAAATATTTTTTTTTATTTTTAGCGTTACCTTTCGGTAACAATTTTACTACATGTTTATGAGTCTTAGCAACCATCATCCAACTACAACAAACAACTGTCAGATTCTCTCAAGTCGTTCTAAAGAAGTCGTTTTAGTTCTCTTGTGAATTTATTTATTAATTCAATGTTTTGTTTGAAATAAGTTTGGTTATAATAAGTTATAATAAATTTAACGATTAGTTAAATCTGGAAAATACAATTTGTTATAAATAGGAGGTAAAAATCAATTATTTTTATTTATATATAGGGTGATCCAATAGAGTATATCATTATAAACAATTGTAGGTAATTTGGGTAGCAACTAGAGTTTAATTTGTACTTGACAATTTTTTTTCTGAGCTCTTAGTCTTTAGTTTTGAGGTATAATTAACTTCAGTAACAACTAAAGTTCGCTTTGCACTTTATTAATTCTTTTCTGAGCCACTACGCTTAAGTTTATATACATACTTAACTTAGGTAGCGACTAGAATTAAATTTGTATTTAATTAATTTTCCTCTTAGCCAGTAGGGTTAAGTTTAGATGCATAATTAACATGGCTGGTAACTAGAGCTGAATTTGCACTTAATTATTTTTTTTCTGATCCACTAGGCTTGAATTTTAATACAGAATTAAATTGGGTAGCAACTAGTGTTTAATTTGTACTTAACAATTTTTTTTATGAGCCACTAGGCTTAAGTTTGGATACATAATTAACTATGGTAGCAACAAGAGTTTCTTTTGTACTTAATTAGTTTTTTTCTGAGTCAACAGTCTTTAGTTTGGATACATAATTAACTTGGGTAGTAACTATAGTTTAATTTGTACTTGACAATTTTTTTATGAGCTCTTAGGCAAAAGTTTGGATAGATAATTAACTTTAGTAACAACTAGGGTTTGCTTTGTACTTTTATAATTTTTTTCTGAGCCACTACGCTTAAGTTTATATATACAATTACCTTGGGTAGCAACTAGAATTTAATTTGTTTTTAATTCATTTTTTTCTGAGCCAGTAGGCTTGAATTTTGATACAGAATTATCTTTTGTAGCAACTAGAGTTTAATTTGTACTTGACAATTTTTTTCTGAGCCACTAGGCTTAAGTTTGGATACATAATTAACTTTGGTAGCAACAAGAGTGTGTTTTGTATATAATTCATTTTTTTCTGAGTCACCAGTCTTAAGTATAGATAGATAATTAACTTGGGTAATAACTGGAGTTTGTTTTGCACTTTACTAATTTTTTCTGAGCTACAACGCTTAAGTTTAGATACGTAATTAACTTGGGTAGCAACTAGAATTTAATTTGTGTTTAATTAGTTTTTTTCTGAGCCCGTAGGGTTGAGTTTGGATTAATAATTCACTTGGAGAGTTTGTTTTGCACTGAATTATTTTTCTGAACCATTAGGCTTGAATTTTGATACAGAATTAATTTGGGTAGCAACTAGTGTTTAATTTGTACTTAACAATTATTTTGAGCCACTGGGTTTAAGTTTGGATAGATAATTAACTTGGGTAACAACTAGAGTTTGCTTTGTACTTTAAAAAAAATTTTCTGAGCCACTACGCTTAAGTTTAGATACATAATTAACTTGGATAGCAACTACAGTTTGTGCTTAATTGATTTTTTTCTGAGCCAGTAGGGTTAGGTATAGATACTTGATTAACTTGGGCAGCAACTTGAGTTTGTTTTGTACTTAATTAATTTTTTCTGAGCCACTATGCTTAATTTTGAATAAATAATTAATTTTGGTAACAACTAGAGTTCGTTTTGTACTTACTTAATTTTTTTCTTATCCAATACACTTGAATTTTAATACAGAATTAAATTGAGTAGCAACTAGTGTTTAATTTGTACTTGATAATTTTTTTTCTGAGCCACTAGGCTTAAATTTGGATACATAATTAACTTTGATAGCAACAAGAGTTTGTTTTGTATATAATTCATTTTTGCTGAGTCACCAGTCTTAAGTTTGGATAGATAATTAACTTGGGTAACAACTAAAGTTTGTTTTATATATTACTATTTTTTTCTGAGCTACAACGCTTAAATTTAGATACATAATTAACTTGGGTAGCAACTGGAGTTTAATTTGTATTTGACAATTTATTTCTGAGCTATTAGGCTTACGTTTGGATAGATAATTAACATGGGTAACAACTAGAGTTTTCTTTGTAACTCGTTAATTTTTTCTGAGCCACTATGCTTAAGTTTAGATACATAATTAACTTGAGTAGCAACTAGAATTTAATTTGTGTTTAATTTTTTTTCTGAGCCCGTAGGGTTAAGTTTGGATTCATAATTCACTTGGAGAGTTTGTTTTGCACTGAATTATTTTTTCTGATCCATTAGGCTTGAATTTTGATACAGAATTAATTTGGGTAGCAACTAGTGTTTAATTTGTTCTTAACAATTTTTTCTGAGCCACTGGGTTTAAGTTTAGATAGATAATTAACTTGGGTAACAACTAGAGTTTGCTTTGTACTTGAATAATTTTTTTCTCAGCCACTACGCTTTAGTTTAGATACATAATTAACTTGGGTAGCAACTACAGTTTGTGCTTAATTATTTTTTTTCTGAACCAGTAGGGTTACGTATGGATACGTAATTAACTTGGGCAGCAACTAGAGTTTGTTTTGTACTTAATTAATTTTTTTCTGAGTCACTATGCTTAATTTTGAATCATTAATTAATTTCGGTAACAACGAGAGTTCGGTTTGTACTTACTTAATTTTTTTCTGATCCAATAGACTTGAATTTTAATACAGAATTAAATTGGGTAGCAACTGGTGTTTAATTTGTACTTAACAATTTTTTTCTGAACCACTACGCTTAAGTTTAGATACATAATTAACTTGGGTAGCAACTATAATATAATTTGTGCCTAATTATTTTTTTTTGAGCTAGTAGGGTTAGGTTTGGATTCATAATTAACTTGCATAACAACTAGAGTTTGTTTTGCACTTCTTTTTTTTTCTGGGCCACTAGGCTTAAGTTTGGACACATAATTAACTTGGGTAGCAACTAGAGTTTGTTTTGTACTTAATTCATTTTTTTCTGAGCTTTAGTTTGAATGCATAATTAATGTCGGTAACAACTAGAGATTGTTTTGTACTTGACAACTATTTTTCTGAGTAGTAGGCTTAAGTTTGCATACATAATTAACCTGGGTATTAACTATATTTTGTTTTGTAATTAATATTATTTTTCTGAGTCACTAGGCTTACACAATTAACTTAGTTAGCAATTAGAGTTTAATTTGTACTTGTCACTTTTTATTTGAGCTACTCGGCTTAAATTTATGAATAATTAATTTTTTCTGAGCCAGGATGGTTAAGTTTGGAATCATAATTAACATGACTACGAACCAGAGTTTACTCTATCCTTAATAATTTTCTTCTGATCTACTGGGCATGAGTCAGTAATTATTTTTTTATAATTATTATATTTACATACATAAATGTTGCCATAGGCGTATAGCAGGGATATATCATTCTTTAATTCCTCTTAAGTTGCACGCCACTGTTATTATGACAATTTTTTATTTTTTTATTTGACATCTCTTCCATATTAACAAATGTAGTAAATTTATGTTCAAGAGACAGCCACGTACAAAAACAAACCCCCAAAAAAATCTTAAAATTTCATAAAAATAACGCTTGATTATTTATTTTAAGGATAAAAACAGCAATTTAAAATGGATTCTACTGGTTTAGAAAACAACGAAGCTGATCCACAATCAATGAACATTTTTCCGAATTTAAGACAAGATAAATACAGTTACCTAAAAAATTATCAAGATCTCATTGAAGAAAATCCCAATTCGGATAATTATGTACTACTAGGTGATGCTTACTTAAAAGTTTTAGAACCAGATGAAGCCTTACAAGCTTACGATAAAGCATTAAAAGAAAATCCAAAAGATCTAACTTTAATACACGTAATGGGAAAAGCTTTAATAAAAACGCACTATTTCAAAAAAGCAGTTAATTTTTATAAAGAAGTAATCAAAGATAATAAAGATATCGAGTTAAAAATCCAATTAGCCGAACTTTATATGAATCTAAAAGAATTCCAAAAAGCAGAAATATTAATTTTAGATGAATTACAAGAAGATTCGTTTAGCGATGAAGATGATTTAGCTTATCTTAAAGGGAAACTAAAATTACAAAGTCTTTTATCTAGAATACAAGAAAATAGCGGAAATTTAAGTCATGCTATGAAAAGCTTAAAAGATGCTATGAAAACTCAAGATAGAATTAAAAAAAGAGCAGCAGTAGATGAAGATATAAATGAAAATGTTATATTATTAGAACTTCCTGTAAAATTAGGAGAAATGGCTTTAATGAATAACAAATCTGATCAAGCTGTAATTTTTTATAAAGAAGGTTTAGAATTAAATCCTAATAATTTAACTTTACTTGTAGCTTTAGCTAAAGCTTATATGCAAATGAATAATTTAGATCTTTGTCAACAAATTTGCGCTCAAATTTTAAAAATCGATTCAGGTAACGAAAACGCTTCAGTGATGTTAGCCGAGATAGCGATAAGGAAAGTTGATTTTGATATGGCTGCATTTCATTTTATCCAACTTGTTACAAAACAACCATCAAATTGGCAAGCTTTAGTTCGTCTAATAGATGTTTTTAGACGTATGGGTGTTATAGAAGATTCTTTACAATATATAAATAGTGCAGCTGAATTTATCACTTCTGTTAAAGATAATAAATTTTTATATTGCACTGCTCTTTATCAATGGTATTCTGGAGATCTTAATGGTGCTTTAAGAAATTTTAATATTACTAAACAAGATCCAGATTTTGGATTAAATTCTATATTTCATATGATCGATATTTGTTTAAACCCTGAGGAAGATATGTTTGCTGAATTTATAGAAATAGATGATATTGAGTATAAAGATTCTAGAAGTATGGCTTTAAGTACAGCTAATAGATTACTAAATGAATTAAAAGTAAAATTAAGTCAAAATCCTGAAGATTTATTAAAATATAAAATTTTAAATAATTTTATATTACTTTCAACAAGAGAGAAATTTAATATAGAAAGAGCTTTAGATGATTTTGGTTCGATAGGAACACAAAATAATTCTAAAGAAAATATTGGTACTGTATTAGGCGTTGCTACTGCTTATACTTTATTAAATCAAGGAAAACGTGCTAAAACTCAACTTAAACGTATAGCAACTTCCAATTGGTCTATAGAAAATTCCGATTATTTAGAACGATCTTGGTTACTTTTATCTGATTATTACATTCAAGCTTCTAAATACGAACCTGCGGCACAATTAATTAGAAAGATTCTTCAACATAACAAATCCTGTGCTAAAGCTCATGAATATTTAGGATTTATTTCTGAAAAGGAACAAAAGTATCAGGAAGCTGCTAATCATTATGAAGACGCTTGGAAATTGGGAAGAAAAAATAATCCTTCTATTGGTTATAAGTTGGCTTCTTGTTTTATGAAATGTAAAAAGTATCCTAATGCTATAGTTACTGCGCAGGAAGTGTTAAAAATTAGCCCGGAGTATGAGAAAATACGGAAGGATATATTAGAGAAGAGTTTAAATAATTTAAGAATTTAATAAATGATAAATATTTCTTTTGATTGTTTTATTTTATTTAAACAATAATCTTTAAATTTTATTACATTTTTTTTACATGTAGGGGAATATTATACATGATGTGAAGTGGACAAAGTTCTAAAAATTTGGATTGGAAAAAAGTTTTGTCATGCAAACCACTTTAATTTGTATGGCGGGCACCGGAAGGGCCGGTCCGATCCTGCTCAAATTGTCCTTGGACAAAACTCCTAAGTGAAAACTGGAACTCGATCAGAGCATTCGTTCAAAGTTACAATGTTTACACACAGACAGACAGACAGGCATCCGGACAAGATTCTTTTGCATTTTCAAAGTCAGGGAGCTCGTAAACGACGAGAAAAGTGATAAAAAGTGGGGGTAAGAAAATTTTTTCGCCATCACGGAACTAATATTGAGGCTTTTGGGCCTCAGTAATTCGTTACAAATTGAAAAAAATTATAATTATTTGTAAAAAATAAAAAAAAATATATAAATATGGGAAACCAGTTTAAAACCCACAAAAACTATTAAAAATTGTACGTTCGGGGTTCCCCGTTGGGAAATAAGTCATTACGTTATTTTTTAACTTTTTAAAATTTTAAAATAAGAAAACAAAATTCTGAAAACTTTCAAAAGAAATCGAAAGAAATATTAAAAAAATGGAACAAAATCAAAAGAAATCAAAAAAAAAATCGAAAAAATTGACAATAATTGAAAGAAAACGAATAAAAAAACCGACAAAAATCGAAAAAAATCAAAAGAAATCAAAAGAGATGAAAAGGAATGAAAAGAAATGGAAAAAAATATAAAAAAATCAAAAGAAATCAAAAAAAAAAAAACGAAAAAAATCTCGACATAAATCGAAAGAAAACGAAAAAAAACCAACAAAAATCGAAAAAAAGCAAAAGAATTCGAAAAACATGGAAACGAATGATAAGAAATGGAAAAAAATAGAAAAAAAATCAAAAGAAATCGAAAAAAAACGAAAAATATCGCCAAAAATCGAAAGAAAACGAAAAAAACCGACAAAAATCGAAAAAAATCAAAAGAAATCGAAAAAGATGGAAAGGAATGAAAAGAAATGGAAAAAAAAAATATAAAAAAATCCTAAGAAATCGAAAAAAAAACGAAAAAAATAGACAAAAATCGAAAGAAAACGAAAAAAACCGACAAAAATCGAAAAAATTTTAAAGCAATCGAAATAGATGGAAAGGAATGAAAAGAAATGAAAAATAATTTAAAAAAAAATCAAAAGAAATCGATAAAAAACGAAAAAAAAAATCGGTAAATGTCGAAAGGAAATCGAAAAAAACCCTACAAAAATCGAACAAGATCAACAAAAGTCGAAAAAATTAAAAATAAATCAAAAAAATCGAACGAAATCGACAAAATTCAAAATAAATCGACAAAATCGAAAGAGATCGAAAAAAATCGAACAAGATCGAAAGAAATCGAAAATAAATCGAAAGAAACGACAAAAAAATCAGTAAAATAAGAAAAATTTAGAAAAACACTTAATATATTTGAAAAAAATCAAAAAACAATAGAAAAAAATTCAAAACAACAGAAAACACATCAGAAAAATGTGAAAAAAAATACGAAAAATCCGAAAAGTAAAAAAATATCGGATGATAGGAAAAATTAAAAAACAAAAGAAAAAAAAGAAAAAGAAAAATTCAAGAAAATTAGAAAATATTGAAAAAAACAGAATAAAACATAAAAAAAATCAGTGAAAACGAAAAAAAAAATAGAAGAATAGAAAAAATCGGAAATAATCAAAAAAGAAACAAAAATTATTGGAAAATATTGGAAAAAAAATGAAGATAAAAATTGCGAAGTATGAAAAAAATAAAGTAAACCAAAATAATTGTAAAAAAAATTGAAAAAACGCAAAAATGCAAGAAATCAAAATATATCGCAAAAAACCGAAAAAGTTGGAAAAAAATCTTAAAGAACAATCAAAAACCGGCACAATTGTAAACAAAAAAAAAAAGAAATAAAAAATAAATAAAAAAATTTGAAAGAATTGAATTAAATCGCAACAAAATCCCAAAAAAATGGCAAAAAAATCGTAAAAAAAAACGGAAAAAATCAAAGGAATGAGAAAAAATTAAAAAAATTAGAAAACGAAAAAGAACAAAAGTAATTAAAAAAAAAAGAAATATAGAAAGAAAACTGACAAAAATGAAGAAAAACCGAAAAATCAAAAAAATATCGAAGGATAGCACAAAATTAGAAAAGAAAAGAAAAAAATAGAACAATGAGAAAAAAAATTAGAAAAATTGAAAAAACCAGAATAAAACAAGAAAAAAGAATCATTGAACAACGAGAAAAAATTATAAAAATCGAAAAAGAAACAAAATTATTGGAAAATATTGGAAAGAAATGAAGAAAAAAATTGTAAAATATGGAAAAAATAAAAAAAATCAAAATCATTGTAAAAAAAATTGAAACAACGCAAAAATGAATGAAATCGAAATATATCGAAAAAAATAGAAAACAAAAAGAAGTAGAAAAAAAAGAAATAGAGAAAAAAAAATGAAACGATAACAAAAACGAGGAAAAAGTAGAAAAAATCAGAAAAATTAGAAAAATGAGAAAAATCAGAAAAAGTCTCTTTCAATAAAATAATTATAAAATTATAAAAAATGAGAAAACGAAAGGAAAAGAAATAAAAAAACAGAATAATAAGAAAAGATTAGAAAAAAACAGAAAAAACAAAACATCAGATTAATGAGAAAACATGAACAAAGTAAAAGAAAATAAATGAAAAATAATACGGAAAAAACGAAAATAATCAAAAAAGCCACAAAAAAAAAAGAAAAAAAAATCGATAAAAACATAATAATAATTTTTAACCCAAGTAAATTGTTAATAACAAATTGAAAAATAACAATTTTTTAATTTTTCCAACGGGAATCTCTTCTAAGACTTCTAAAATAGGTCCAAATATGGAAAAAAATTAGATTTGTTATTTAACTATTATCGCACTTACAATGTTCATGTTCAAGTAGGAAAAAATTATTAATTAACTTATGCATAATTAATAGAAAAATAGCGATAAAAATTTTTGAGTCTAAATAATATTTAATGTGGAAATAAAACTCTAACTGTCAGTAGATAGAACGTTCTTTAACTTTAACGGTTCTATAACTAATGACAATGACGTTTAGATTGTGACAATTGTATAAGAAATCAACTTGTAAAGTTTTATTCTAAACGTCATTGCCTTTACTTATTGAGTCTTTAAAGTTAAAGGACGTTCTATCTACTGACAGTAAGTCATGTACTACATATATTCATAAAAAACGAAGTTTTTGGGGGCAACTAGTTTCGGCTGATGAGCCATCTTCAGGCCTGAAAACAAATTACCCAGTTCAACAAACAAATTTTTTATACATTACATTAATTACAACTTACCATATACAATAATAAACAAAATTAAATCAAAAACAAGTTCATAACAAATTTCATCTAATTTCGACCTTTTAACATTACCAGCACCTAAAGTCCAAAATTATAAAATAAAATATTTCACAGATGGTTACCAGCTTTTAGATATCGTAAATGTATCGCAACCTATGCAGACCGTTTTTATTATAAAAAAATTAAATGTTATACTGCTTTACTAGAAAATTCAGAAAAAAAATCTGAAGAAATATGAACGTGACCAGAAACGAGACTTTCGGATCTCGCCTTATGTGGTCTCGGTATCGCCTAAATAGTTATCAAAAAAGTCTCGTCTCGCTCTCGTCTTACATTTTACGAGACCAGACGAGAAAAATATCGTTCTCGTGTGAAGCCTTGGTAGGTTCAATGTGAGTGGAGCGTTTGCTCGTCCCTCCACTGCCCCCAACAGAGGCCTATTGTGGCTCACCCCTATGGGCTATAAATCACCATACAAACCGCACCTTCTTACGAAGTCTATGGTTGATTTAGGTGAAGCTTGCTTGAAGTCGGTAGGCTCCAGCTGTACAAAACCAAACGTACGAAGCCTATTCATTTCCAGGGCAGGGCAGGAGCATAAAATATGCTCCGCCGTTTCGTCTTCCACACTGCAGAAGCGACAGTCCGATGTTTGACTCAGACCTAGCTTCTTCAGATGGTACCGCAGATGACAGTACCCTGTAAGCAGTCCGATTAGGATGCGTAGATTACTTCTACTCCATTCTAGGATCTGCCGATAGGGTGCTACCTGAGGGTTTGACTATAAATGCCTTAGAGTGAGCTAACCCAGGAATATCTTTCCAGTGCTGGTGAGTTTTCCTCTCGGCCCATTTCCAGATAGTATCCTTGGCACTGCTTTTGGCTATGCCGAAGAATGGTTCCGGTCCAATGAACTCGGATTCTGCACCTCTTTTCGCAAGGATATTGGCTTTCTCATTGCCATCCACTCCTTCATGGCCAGGTACCCAGAGTAGGGTTACTCTATTACTGGCAGCAATGCGATCCAAGGATTCGATGCAGTTCCACACCAGCTTCGAGTCCAGCCGGTTGGAGCTCAGTGCTTTTAAAGCTGCCTGGCTGTCCGATAAGATGTAAATACTTTTGTTGATAAGATGATGGTTTACCGACTCTCTTGCACACAATCCTATAGCGAAAACCTCCGCCTGAAAGATGGTAGCATACTTGCCGAGGCTTACTGTGATGTCAACTCTCGGTTTTCTGCTGTACACTCGGGCTCCAACACCACTTGGGGTCTTTGAACAATCTGTGTACAGTACATAAGCCGTCCCTGGAAAGAGGATCTCCCCCTTTTCCCATTCGTCTATTCTCGGAAGAAGGACGTTGAAGGACTTGTGTATGTGAGTTCTGGGGGAGAGCACATCAGAAACCATTCCAAGAGTGTGGTGAGTACTCATCTCTTGCAGCAGTCCAGAGTGGTCCCATAGCCCCATAGGTATACAATAATAAACATAATTAAATCCAAAACAAGTCCATAACAAATTTCATCTAATCTCGACCTTTTAACATTACTATCACCTGAAGTACAAAAATGTAAAATAAAATATTTCACAGATGGTTAGCAGATTTTAGATATCGTAAATGTATCGTAACCTATGCAGACCGTTTGTTATTACAAAAAAATTAAATGTTATACTGCTTAAACCAAAAATTCAGAAAAAAATCTGAAGAAATATAAACGAGACCAGAAACGAGACATTCGGGTCTCGCCTTATGTGGTCTCGGTATCGCCTAAATAGTTATCAAAAAGGTCGCGTCTCGCTCTCGTCTTACATTTTACGAGACAAGACGAGAAAAATATCGTTCTCATGTGAAGCCCTAGTCATTTATCCATTAGCCTAACCTAGTTTTCTTTTCAACTTTTTTTGTGCTACTCCCCTCTTGGTTCCAATCCGCCCACTTAATTTCTCCATAGTTTTTTACTAATTTCTTTGGTTTTAACTTTTTTCTATACTCTATCTCCCTCTTTTTCTACTACTTTTGAAGTAAATTCTTTTTCCAATTATTTTTTCGACTATTCCATCTAATAACTTCACAAGTTTACCTGTGATAAATCACTTTAAACTTGTGATATTCATTATAATAAATATACTTCAGTAAACACCTAAATTTCGAAACATATTTATTTTAAATGGATTGTCGCTACTTTGAGCTGTTATTTGCGCTACACATTTTTGTATTATAAAAACTATTTCTATATTAAAACTATTTATTTTATAGGTTTACTTGTTTGTTGTATCACTTTAGAGATTTTTCCCTTTTTTTTTTCTTTTCGCTTTTCGTTCCAGATTGGTAGGTAATCACTTGCTCATTACTTATCCAGTCCTTCTGGTATTTACATACTCTCCACGTTGTGAATCGTTATTCAGGGCTTATCTGGGACTCTCACGATATCCCTGAACGCCATGATGGCATTGCCGAGCTCGACTTGCCTCCTCTTCCGCGATTCTTTGAATTATTTAAACATTTTCTCTACGACAAATTGCTTTCGATTAGCATTTGTTTTAGTCTCTGAGAGAGAAAAGTCGATTGCGCATTAGCCTAATTGCATTTTTCTTTGTTTGGGATTTAAAAATCGTTTCTCGGTCGGTAGCTAAGGAAAATTACTGTTTCACATTTTTATTTAAAGCAGGAGAAAAAAATTGTGATTGGAATTGGTTAAATCTTTAAGTTTAAAATCATTAAGTAAGGTAGATCTTTGCAGCATATCATTTATATTTATTTTTAACAATTTTTAGTACGAACCATGTTTATATATAAGAATAAGTATACTTAAGCGTAAAGTTTCCTATAATTTTGACTATATAACATGTTTGTAAGTTAATTTATTACCGAGATATGGCGCTTCGAAAAAGGGCATTTTTCATCAGAATTAAGATGAAATGTTGTTAATTATGGTTCCTGATTACATTCAATCAGCAACTTTAGACACCCCCCAACCCACTCCCTTTTACCCCATCCCCCCACCCCCACAAAAGCTAATTTTCTTTTCTGATGAAAGACAACCATATTCACATCGTGTTGGTATTGATTCGTTCTTGGTAATATTTATTACCTGTGTTTCTAATTCCAGGCATAAAGATTGGTTGCTGGTCATAAATTCTGAATCGTCTGGGAGGAATCATTTCAGTTATCATTTCAAGAGCAATGTCATTTAGCGAGGGTACAACACCCCAGGTAGCACAGTGACGTCCAAATGACGTCCTAATTTGGTCAAATAATTGACCAACTAAAGTCCAAAAATGACGTCTCGGAGACTCTGAAAAGACGTTAAAATGTCACAGCCATAAGACGTCATCAGCAGGACGTCATTCTGACGTCTGATAAATGACCTATAAAAGACTTTTTTTGGAGACCTACAAAACCATTAGAAGACGTCACTTAAATGACCAATAAATGACGTCACGACTTCCACAGTCCCTATAGGAAATTGGTAATTTTAGGAAAGTAACATAAAATAAACTGGATTACATTATTAAATTTATTATTTAACTACACACAATAGTAGTTTACCTAACAAGTGCGAAAAGTCACTTTACGCACGTGTTAGGTACACTATTTTTTCTACTAGCGTGCGGAAAAAACACAAAAGCTAACATCAAGAAACATTTATTATTAAATACATCAACAAATTAATTATTATTAATATTAATATTAAATGTGCAATTTGTGGCATTTTGAAAATTAATTGCAGAGGCTAAAATGTTTTCTAACGAAGTTAGATTTCGGTTTGTTGCAACTGTGGCCATGGGAACTTGGCTGGAAGAGGTCATTCTAGAAGGCTTTTACAAATATGTATTTAAATATTTAAATGTTAGTATACTCCCCAAAAACTTAACAAATTTACTTTTCCGCACTAGTGCGGAAAAGTACAACTTTCCGCACTCAAATGCGTGCGGAAAAGTATACTTTTCCGCACGCTTGTAGAAAAAACCTGTTTCATACAAGCATCGAGTGATCGTATAAACCTTTCAAACCCCTTTAGCCTCTACATCGGTAATTATATATTTGTCAAAAGTTTTTTGGTCCTTTAATGGCGGCCACCACACTTCGCGCCTTCTTTTATTCACAATGGCGACATCACCTCCGTCTTTCTCGTCCCTCTGCGCAGAATCCTACGAGTACATACGTGAAGCAGCGTGAAACAAATAGAACATTACCCATATGACCAATAATTCACCTAACAAACTAAAACAACTAACACAACAGAATCAAAACCATCACATAGTCAATATAAAATTCAGTTCTGTTCTGTGCCTGACCGGCGCAGACCGAACCCAGTCGCTACCGCGGCAGAGCATATTTAACTACCACAAAAAATAAAATATTCTTGAAAACACGTAAATTTTTAGACCTCTTTCATTTTAATTTACACATTTACACTTCCAGACACAAATAATTCATGATTCTTTACAAATTGGCGTTTGAAATTGTGATTTATGACAAGACGACTAATCAAAATTTATAAGTTTCGTCTGTTCCTCAGAAATTAATTTTGATTTCCTTATTACTGCGAAAAATTTTTCAGTATTGGCAACGCTGTCCACTTCCGTGGTGTTTTCAGGGTACCCAACTGCTAGCGCGGGATGATGTATCAGATTCAAACTTATTTCAAGATGTAAAAAATAAGGAAGAGAATGGGAAATGTCAGTTTCAGTTTTGAATTTGTTATTACATATGTCGGTGTATATTTTGATTAGACTTTTAGATATGCGAGAAAAATTCAGCACAGCTGATGAGTTAGCAGATCCTTCATTGATATAACAGAACGCCCTTAATCATTGTTCGCAAATGGTTAACAGGAGAAGCCCAGATTTAAGTAATCACGGATTCTCGAAAAATTCTCAGCAACGGATTCTTTCTGTCGTCAAATTTTCCAATGATAAATAATTGACTTCAGGGACGTCATTATGACCTCCACTGAAAGACATCAATTTGCCATCATGAAATATGACGTCATTTTTAGGTCTCATTAAAGTTATTGGCCAAAAACAAGATATGGATTAGAAGAAGCAGCGTCTCTGGAACCGTAGTCCACACACTATCCAAGAAGTTGTCAGTTGCAGGATACTTAATTGTATTGAACACTCTGGAGCGGATGTACTCCAAGATTATTTTTTGAGCTGCCTGCACAATTTGACACCTTTCTTCCTGTGTCTCTCCTTTCCTATCGGTGCAGTAGTAGTTATCGTACAGAATTTTGTCACCAACCCTCTTCAGACTGACAATAGGCCTCATCTTTTATTCTGAAATGATGATTTGGTCTCCTTATTTCGTCTACTTCTCACTGTTTAGCTATGTGGTCAATTACCTTCCTCAATCAGCTTAATCAGCTGCTGAATGGAAAACAGAAATTGCTCACTATTCTCGTCGATGTATTAAAATATCACCTGCATGGCTCATCAATACTCGGCGATGGACGGAATCCTCTTTTTTCTGCTCTGACTTAGGTGGATAAAAAAAACTTACATGACTTTTTTGGTGATACTCAGCATTGAAAGCCACTGGCTGATGCGTTCTTCTATTTTCTGCCCCCACTCCTCTCGCATCCGCGCTTTTTCTATAATTTTATTATGATCACTTTGAGCATTTTTTCTTGTCACATCGCTTTTAGCTGCGTAGTGGTTCAAATTGCAGCATTTTCGTATCGAATTAATGATGTCACGCTCAAAAACGCTTACAAACATGTGGTTTGAACCAGTCTTGGAGTATGGTTTAAAGCGTTTTTATACTGACAGAAATGACACAGAAGATTCTTATAACTTTAAATTATTTGTTTACAATATTAATCCAAGTAATGAGTTAATCAATCAACATACCCAGACATTCGCATCAAACGTAATAAAAGATTCGTTTTCTTTAGTAACCAGTAATTCGACATAAAAATGAATTTTTACATTTCACGATGATGATTAGCACTAAAAACTTTCATAAGAACTACTTTCACAGAACCACTATCATTTTCCAACCCATAACTCAAAGCATAACCTTATAACATATGAAATTTTGACAAGAGATGCAAACATTGCATTTTCGTGTTCAATTTAATGATGACGCACAAGTTAATGCGCTTCAACCCAGAACTCTCCGCTTATTAAACAAGAAAAAACGTTCTTTGACCGGAGCATTGGGCCTGTTACAAATCGGCTGTTTCTATTTTATTCCCTATTTATTATGTAATAATTTATTGATTCTAGAGTTATTTGGTTAAAAATACCGCTAATTGACTGTAGGCCGAGCGAGGCACACGTGGATTCTGTAAGACGGGATCGCGAGATAGAGTTAATTCAACGTCGTGAGCACAGAGAATTTCTATATCTAGTATGAGAGATTTTGCACCTACCTTTTTCTGACGATTAATCATCAACTTGTAGTCATGATGAAGGAGGTCGTAGCCACTATTTTTTAGGATACGGGAGTATAATTATTTTCATTGATTGAAACACCAGATAAATACTAATTAATTTATTGGCGAGAGATGTCCATATGCTTGACCATAAGTTGGTCTAAATTATTAAAAAATCTGATGTGGCCAGCACATGACTTATCGCCATTTTTGAATCAAAAATTTACAGGTTGACACAAAAAAGAATGAAAAAAAATTATTTTTTTGTAAATCTGGCAACAATGGCAAAAGTTTCGAAAATTTTTATGAGATGAAAATAAACTATAGGGTATACAAAATATATGTGTAAAACTTTATTGCCGTTTTGTGTAATAATGGCGTCATCACCCATAGCAACTGCCACTTCCGGTTATGCGATTGGCACCAAAATCTAATCAGATCTAATCTAGGGTATCAGAATCCTGTATGCAAAATTTCAAATCTTTTTATTCAGTAGTTTTTGAGTTATCGTTACTACAACATCCATCCAAACACACACACACACACACAGACATCATCGCGAAAATATTAAAATCGTATTCTAGGGACCCTAAAACGTGTTTATTCATTGAAAACTCACTACCCAATTTTTAGCATGATTCCTATACCTCTCTTATCTGAAGGGCGAGAGGTAAAAAACAATTAAAGAAACCAATAAAGAAACAATTAAATAAATAATTAAAGAAACATTTAAAGAAACAAACCCGTAACCGTGAAACCCGAATTTCAAATCGAAGACTATTAATATTTGAAACAACTGCTTATTGAAAGAAGAACTGATCTCAAGCGAAGCTGGAAATTAACTCAAATTTGAAAATAATTTTTAAAGCTACAAACGAAATTAGTGTCACACAGCGAAAGGCTTCCGGATTAGTTCGACCCCATAAGCTTCCCAGTATCACCCTTAACCTCACTAGAATCTAGCAAATCGAAAATGAGAGCGTTTTACTAAGTGAACTAAAATGATCGCATTGCTTTTTTCTACAAAGACTTCCAATAAGTGCTGCCCTCTGGGCAAATTTAAAAGAGTTTACTTGAATTTAATTATGCGATATGTCAGCGACTAGCTACGTGATTAAAATCCACGCCATATAATATTACGTCTGATCTCTGGAGACAAGGTATAGATCGGGTTACACTCATAACTTTGGATTTTACAGGGATGGAAAAACCCGCCAAAAAACCATCATCCTGTCTTCCAATTTCTTATCTAATAACGTAATTATTGGACTAAACTAAGTACGTTGTTTTATATTTTTGAACGAGTAATTTAATTTCTTGTTACGTTATTTTTATGTACAACATGTGTTAGCCTATTGACATTCTCTTTGCAGGCCCTTCTGAGAAGGACAGCATTTATACTATTGATTTATATATCTTGGTGATAGTTTCAAAGTAAATATTTACAATGTATTAAATTCTAACGAACTAGTCTATTTTTCTGAAGTGCTTGAAAATTTGTTACATCCTTTATACTTCTAAAAAGTTAGATATAATTTACTAAGACCCCCTGAATAAGGTACTGTTACAGGCCTTTCCAAGGGCAACTTTGCCTCTTTGGCTCTAGAATCATTAGTGATAGACGGTTAGGTACAGAATAAGGAGCGTACACGATGTACAAAGGCAAGCACTATGCACTCCCACTTAACTCAACCCATTCAGGAACACGAAATACCTCAACGAATAACTGAAATGATTCCGTCATGAAATTTAGGAATGTATGATCAGCAACCACTATTTTTACCTGGAATCAGAAAAACAGGAAATACATATCAGGGAAGGAAATAGCTTTTGTGAATTGTGGTTTGGTGGGGTTAAGAGTAGGGTGGGTTGGGATTGTAGAAATTTAAACTAAAATTCCTACATAGAACCACTGCAAAACATTTTTTATATAACACGTATCGACGTAACAATCGATCTCTTTTTGTGGAAAATTCCGGACGAGCCAGATCGCTCGCTATCCCAAGTCTGTATTCTGCAACCGCAAACTGTAAGTTTTTTCCAATCTTGCGTAACTATCGTCGAGGGGTGTCGCGATGTTGCCACCTCTAACTTTGAATAAAATTCTAACTAATGTCTGAATATAGATTAATTATAATTTATACAATTACCTATATCTGTTGTGCCATTCTTTGTTCGGGTTGGAGCAGGAGAGAGTTTTTAATAATTATTTCTTTTGAGCGTAATAAAATAGTACTACATATAGAAGAGTGTAATTTTATTCAATCGTAACTGTAACTATTTATTACAGTATTTGTTGCTGGTCCTTCGAACTTTGCTCTTTAACCTAAAAACAATGAAGTGAAGAAAACCATAAAATTACTACCTATAAAAATATACGAACTTAAAAAGTTTACTTCTTCTTCCTTCAGGGATATTCAAAGTTGGTGATTAAAACCAGGAACCATGATTACAGTAATATGTCATCATAATTCGAGTATAACAGCATGTTTTGTCATCTTTCAGCGAATTTTGAAAAATGACCTTTTTTTCGAAGCTAACGAATTAACATAACAAACATTTGTAAGAATGCTTTTGCCGTAGGACGTAAGAGAAAAAAGTTATTGAGCAAAAACCGGAGGAAGGTCAAAAATTTTGCAGTATTCCTACCTTCCTCTTTTCGAACATGGTCGTCAACGTTCCAAACTTGAGAAACTATTAATTAACCATCCCTGAACAACATTTCAAAGTTTAATTATCTTTTTCCAACTAACCTCACTTTTTCCAACCTATTAACTGGACTAATACGTATGTAACGCTTCACAAATCTATTACGTCTTTAAAACCGATATTGTAACCAAAATTGTAAAACGATATGATAATGCGTACATAATTATCTCTAATCAACGACATTGAGGGAAAATGTAGTTGTAAGTGACGGATCCACCCCGACCAATATGGGAAAGCTTTGAATCGTTAATTCGAAAACAAGAGATTTAGCTTAATGAACTGTCATAAATTAGAACCGGGGCATACGCTTCGCGAATAGAAAGTAGTCGTTCGCTGAATCTCTGTACTGCAATTTTCACCGCTTCTGTGGTTTAATGTGGTTTTACTGCAGTTGCAAATCTAAGTTCTATTTATACGTCATATTTTTTTTAAATCAAACGTTTCATATCAATCGTTGTGACATTCACAACTTGTTTATTTCCCAAGTTTCTTATCAGTCGATGCGGCGTAAACATATTTATTAATTTCCACTAACTTATTTATTTGAGACGTTTCTTATCAATCGTTGTGACATTCGCAACTTGTTCGTTTCCGAAGTTTCTTATCATTTGATGCGTTGTAAACATTTTTATTAATATCCATTACCTTATTTATTTCACACGTTTCTTATCAGTCGCTGTGACCTTCGTCACTTGTTTATTTCCCAAGTTCCTTATGCGGCGTAAACATATTTATTAATTTCTACTCACTTATTTATTTCAAACGTTTCTTATCAATAGTTGTGACATTCGCAACTTATTTATTTCCCAAGTTTATTATTATTTAATTCGTTGTAAACATGTTTATTAATTCCTACTCACTTATTTATTTCAGAATTTTTTTTATCAGTCGATGTGACTTTCGTCACTTGTTTATTTCCCATGTTTCTTATTAGTCGATGCGGCGTAAACATGTTTATTAATTTCCACTCACCCCTGTATCACCGTACCGATGATGGTGGTGACGTTTTTCGGGTTTCCCTACACCTGTAGCTAAATGGCGCCATTAATCATCAGTAAGTAGCCCTGGAGCGCCACGGCAAATAATAATAATAGCCGTTTCTTCCCTGCACAAGCCTTTGACTTTTGAGGTTCACTTGTAAGGGGATGAAACGTATTGCGATTATTATATTATTATTACTTATTTATATCAAACGTTTCTTGTCACTCGCCGTGACCTTCGCCACTTGTTTATTTCCCAAGTTTTTTATCAATCGATGCATTTAACATTTCTGATGATTAAAAGAACTTTTTCAATTAGATCAGCATGTAAGGGAAGTACGCCAAACAAGGGAGGAAGTGGACCGGAAACAAAATAAAAACGAAACACAACTCCGAAATTTACGGCCCTCATTACAAATTGGACCAAATAAAATTTGTATTCGGACCAAGTTTTACGATCTTTACGATAGACTGACTACATGCACTGGAGAGTGGAGTGTCTCGACGTCGACATTGCACTTGGGTATTTGGGGTATGATTCGGTAACAGTGGCGTACAGGAAATTTGGCTATATTTAAATAGTTCGGAAATACCCTGTATACTTAAATTAGGTGATAGTAGGGTAAAACCGGGTACCTAACGTTTTATGGTTTGTGGAAACTTTAATTTGTGCTTAAAATAAGTAAAACTTTGTGCACAAAGCCTTTGATTATGGGTGCATCCATATATAAAATTTAAAATGTTTTTTTTTCAATAATATTTAAACAAAAAAAATTCAATTTACCCGGTTCTACCCTACTTTTAGGATAAAACCGGATAGGTACATATGTAAACCTTATGATTAAACTTTTCTGAAAAGCAACTATTTTACTTTAGTAGTTGATCATAAAACATTCTGTGATACGAATATAAATCAATTAGAACAATATTGTCTGTTGTATTCATAATAATTTATATTTGACATGAAGGAAGTAATAAATTCTTAGCCACTTCAGAAAAATAAGTCTATTTCGTTTAAAATTTTATACATTGTAATAATTCACTTTTGAAATATTTACCAGGATATATAAATCAATAGGACAAAGGCTGTCCTTCTCAGAAGGAGGTGCAAAAGGAAAAAGCCAACGGACTCACAACACATGTAGTACATAAAACTTTTTGACACGAAATTAAATTTACTCGTTCAAAAATATAAAAAAAATCGGTTGTGTCGCCCCAAAACTTTCCCGAGGGGTATCCACGAGTACTTTTTCATATATTTAATGTTAAAGTTTCAAATTTTGACATTTTTTTATTTTTGACAGGTGACAGTTGGAGAAATAATTTTGACTGTTCTGAATAGAGTTTTTCTAGGGGTTTCAAATGACATATTACATGTCCAATTCCGTGACATATTGCATCTGTCATTTTTTGATAGTGGTACTTCCGTTTGACAGATGTCGTACAAAAACTAATTTGTATCCCAAACCCCTATACCCAATTTCAGCTCAATCGGATTAAACGTGTGGTTTCTATCGTGAAAGAATACACACACATACACACATCCATACACACAGACAGACAGACAGACTTCTATCCGGAAATGGTCTTAATCGTCTCAGGGACCCGAAAATGGATATTTTCGTTTTTATCTTGAATTTTCTTTTGTCTCGTTCACAATACTTTTCTATTCTACTATTTTAGCCCGTTGCTAAGCAATGAACTTTCCCTGACCGACAAGAGCCCGGAAAAATTTTTGCCGGCGTATAAGCAGTGAATCGCTGACTTTTGTCATAACAATAATCGAACAGTGGTTGTTGGTTGTTAAGGAAATGATTTCATAGACAGTAATCAAAAATTATTATGCATGTATAAAAAATCCTTAATTTACTATAATGATAATTGCGATTTCACCCGGATACGGTGGCCAGGTTGGTTAGGGCACTGGCCTTTATACTTGGTCATTGTTGGGGTCGTGGGTTCGAGCCCCATGAATCTCAAGTGGAATTAAAGTCAGATAAGACTTTGGGCAAGTGCAAAAAAGTATTTGTGTCATGCGCAGCTTCATTCCCGCCGGTAACCAGGCAGGATGAGATCGGATATCTCGTGGAACTAATAGGGGTTGGTGGCACAATTATACACTTGCTAGTCGGTAGATCACCTGAATGACAAAGGCATAGTCCTGGGTTTAGGGTGATTGAGAACCGTGGTTCGGAGTCCACGATAACCTGTAGTTCCCGTCCAGATTAGCCTTAGTAGTAGAAAAGAGACGTTAAAATTACAAGCAAGCAAGCATAATTGCGATTTCAGATAAAATAGTATGTTTACCTCATAGTAAAAGCACATTCCCAGACTCCAATGCTTGTTGGCCTCGGCTTAACGCCTCGGCCTACAATTTACATTGTCGTCCGGGAATGTATCGCTTTTACTACTAGATAAACAATGTACTATTCTAATCAAATAGACCTATCAAACAAATAGCAAAATTTAAAGTCTGGTAGGACAGAAACGGGTACCACCCGGTCCTGCCCTACCCTTGATATCCGATAAAGCTAATTAAGTGCTGCAGTGAACATAATAATTACCTCAGTAGATTGTCTACGGGGGTTCTACCGCCACTATAGGGAATTCAACGTGTTAGAGAGAGAGAGAGAGAGAGAGAGAGAAGTATGGGAAATTCAGCGTGTCAGAAGGAGAGAGCGCTATGACGGCACTGGTCTTCAGGTACTTCAGCTCTGGTCTTCAGGTAGTTCAGCTCCATCTGGTCCAATAGTAGATGTACCTGACAGAGCTAAAGACTACACCAGACAGAGCTGAACTACCTGAAGACCAGAGCTGAAGTACCTGAAGACCAGTGACGTCATAGCGCTCTCTCCTTCTGACTCGCTGAATTTCCAATACTTCTCTCTCTCTCTAACACGTTCAATTCTCTATAGTGGCGGTAGAACCCCCGTAGACAATCTACTCAGGTAATTATTATATTTACTGCAGCACCTAATTAGCTTTATCGGGCTATGAGCGTTATGATGTCACTGGTCTTCAGGTACTTCAGCTCTGTCTGGTCTAGTTTTTAGCCCTGTCTGCTACATTTGCTATTGGACCAGATGGAGCTGAAGTACCTGAAGGTCAGAGCTGAAGTGCTTGAAGACCAGAGCTGAGGTACCTGAAGACCTCATAGCGCTCTTACTTTCTGGCACGCTGAATTGCCTATATCTCTCTCTAACACGTTGAATTGCCTATAGTGGCGCTAGAACCGCCGTAGACTATCTACTAACCCGATTTTTCTTAAATTTGGATGCTCGAGAAAGTCTGCACTATAACCTAACAAACTCCATAAGCTAAATTATTTTAAGTTATAAAAATTTACTGTTGTTAAACTGCTGTTAGCAATGGCGTCTCTGCCCTCATCGTTCGTAAATTCTAGTTGCGTTGTTGCCAGTGCTCTAGCATGACTAGTACCTAAAATAAGTAGGTACCTGGACTTGACCCGACTACTCAGTTTTGCTCTACCCTCCCCTACTGAAAACTGATAATTAATATTTTATTATATTGTTATTAATTGTACATTCAATGTACTTCTGTACTTTCAAAATTATAATTAACTGTTATTTATAAATACATAAAATTGTAATTGTTAATATTTAAATTTGTTTGTAATAATTAATGCAACAGTTATTAATACAAATATGTTATTGTTTAACGAACTAAAGAAAACATCAAATATGACCGTCAATGCCTCTAATAAATAATGTAATTAGTAAAATAATTATATTTTGAATGTATGTTTACTCATTTAATTATATTTAATGTACATTCAGTTTATTTTGTTTCAGATGAAAAAAATATCGTCGATTGTATGAAGAAGTTTTTTACGGATGATGAAGACCATGATGGGGAATTTAGTTTTGTAAGTAAATCTTTATTATATTTAAATAAAAATAAACCAATAGAGATATTTATGAATTAATCAAAACATGCTAGATTTAAATAAAAAACAACAAAAAACAAAGTTTAAATATTGATACAAAGCAAAATAATATTGAAACAAGTCTGTTCATTTTGTAAATTAAAATTCGTATCTAAATAAATTTTTTTCTTTGTTCCCCATCGATAATATATGCCTCGGCAAACACTTAAACTAATAAAGTTGCTCGGATATCCTCCAGGTTTCACAAAGGCTACACCCAGTCAATTCGACATATTTCCCTTAAAATTCCAATATTCAAACCAGGTCCTGAATAAGAAAAAAACAAGACCGTATTGTACATAATTTTTGTTCAATTTTTTTTGTGTATTATAATTTTTTAAAAGGATGCAATAATAATTCAAAATCTGTTTAAATTATAAACGGAAATTTTTGTTTACAAACAACGAAGGGACTCAAATTTGAAACGTTATTTTAATTTGTTGATAATTAGTAATTGATTTTTTGATGTATTTAGAAACAGTTGACAAAGAAACTATGATAAAATTCAAAATCCGTTCTTTCTAGCTTTTTGTGAGGTTAAGGAAATTAAACTCAAATTAGTACCGAAAAAAAAACGTTCAGTCCCAGAAAAACAAAAACGTTCTATCTAAAATTTTGTTCAGTCCAATAAACTTGTAGTCCCAAAAAGAAAATGTTCTGTCCAAAAAAAATGGTCCGAAAACTATAAAAGTTCACATATAGTAAATACAAGACAAAAATCTTATAAATTACCAGATTTCGTGATCTCTGTTTTTTAAAAAAAGAATATAAAACAAGAATAATATTAATATGAAATACAATCTGTAAAAACAAATTAAAAATAGATTCTCTTTTTGTAATTGAGACTGACAGAGCACCACAAAAATCAGATAATTTATATTTTTATAAAAGATAAGATATGAACTTTTAAGTAAATATAACAAAAAATATACAGGCATAAAAAATTAAAAACAACAGTAAATAAATGTTAAAGCATCGAAATAATTAATAATGACAACAGGGGACATACGTGAAAATATAATGTAATATAAATAAAACTTACTCTATACAACGAGGAGAAGAAAAGGAATTTTCAATAAGTGATACAGACGAATAGAAGTCAATTGTTTTGATTGAGGAGGCAAAGAGAAAGAATTGTTAACATGGGAAAGACATTTTATAGTAATACCAAGAAGAGAGTGAGATCTTGAGACACGACGCGATTAAATTAAGAAGGAATATCAAGCAAGAAGAATACTGAAAATACAGGGTGGCACAGAAAAAAACGTAACAAATCTATTGTTGAAACCACTCAGAAGCTTTTAAAGGCCTACCATGACGACTAAAGCTTAGTCTTACAAGTGTATTTTTTGTTCATTATTTTCTTTTACATTATTTCCACTACCACTTCTCTACCATAATTCTTCTCTAAAATGAACTTCAGAATGGTCTTTTAAAGAATTTAACCCTCGGAAGGTCCAGTCACAAATCCTAAACGATTTTAAACATACCACTCTAATATTGCCTTATTATCCAGGAAAAACTTCAGTAACAATTGTCAACGGTCATTCCATTCGCTTAATGCCTTCATTACCATTTTAAAATCAGTTTTCAACTTGACTCTAAACTAGATGCTTTGTTCAAACTGTGTTCATCAATGTTATCGAGATCAGGCACGTCTATTTCTTTTAGTTCTTACAAAAATATTAATGGAATCAATGGTACTAGATCTTTAACATCATTAGAAATGTAGGTAAGAGATTGAATTCATAACAGCTTCATATTCTTATAGAGTCGTGCAAAGATCATTACAAATGACAATGAAGTAGTACCCAGAGTTTTTCGTAAAAGTAATTTTAATAATCGAATAATTCGCTACCCCAATCACCTCAGTAGGCTGGAGTTGGTGGTGAAAATATCCAACTAATTCGTTGTGTAGTACTGTACTCAAAATCAGTACGTTTAAAAGCATTTACGGTTCCAAAAAATTCGTCCTATATACAGTACTAGGTCTTCCTCTTCTACTAATAAATATTTTAAAAGCCTGAAGGAAACTATCTGTAGATAAACTAGAGATCAGTTCTGGATGTACAGCTCTATACGCCGCACAAGTAAAAAATCGGTTGTGTCGCCCCAAAACTTTCCCGACGAATATCCACGAATACTTTATCAGATATTTAATGTTAAAGTTTTAAATTTTGACATTTTTTATTTTTGACAGGTGAGAGTTGGAGAAATAATTTCGACTGTTATGAATTTATAATTCCAAATATTTTACACATTTCAAAAATGCCGTCTTAAAATTTTGAAGATTTCAAAAAAAATTCCTGACCTTCCGAAATTTCGAAAATTTAAATATTTTATAATTTCAAAAACGCAAAATTTCAAAAATTTCATTATTTTCTAATTTTAAATATTTTACAAATTTCAAAAATGCCATCTTAAAATTTTCAATTATTATAAATAGGTATTTCGAAAATTTCTAAATAATGTCAAAACGGATTTTGAAAATTTTAAATTTCCAAAGTTTAAAAAAAACCCGAGATTTCCAAATTTGTATTTTCACGATACTTTTTAATTTCAAAAATTTCAATATTTTACAAATTTCAAAAATGTTGTCTTAAAAATTTCAAGAATTTAAAAAATTTCAACTGTTAAAAATATTTATAAAATTTCTAAACAATGTTAAACCTAATTTAGAAAAGTTTAAAATTTCGAAGATTTTAAAAAATAATTCCCGATCTATTAAAATTTTAAAAATTTGAATAATTTCCAATTTCAAAAACACGAAACTTCACAAAAAATTCATTATTTTACAAATTTCAAAAATGTTCAATTACTATAAATATTTAGAAAATTTCTAAACAATGTCAAACCTAGGGCTCGATTCTTGAATCTCGAATGCGAAATGTCGAAGTCTACATTTGTCACTGCCAGTGTCGAACAGTATTGTCAAGACCTATTCTTCAATACGAATCGGGATTTAAAAACAATGCGACATTATTTGTCGAACGTATAAGTGGCAACGATGTAATATTGTGACATGGGACGTAAATTTGGATGTCAAACGTCTTGCAAAATTAAAAATTTGTTAGTTCATTGGTCCCTTGCTGCATTGTATCAAACACAGATATTGTATTTTACTTGTGAAAATGGAAAAAAATGTATTGTAGCCAAGAACAAAAACAACGTTTAACGGAAGTGGTTATAGGGGACAAACATTTATTAAGTGGCAAGTTTACTAATACCTTTACAGCCAAAAATATTATGGAAAAGTGGAAAAACATTGCGGAAATGTTACAATTCGATACCCGGGGCTAATAAAGATTGGAGACAATGGAAAAAAGTAAGTATACCTTTGTTCACTTACAAGGATATTTTTACAACTCCGTCTGTTATTTAGACTTAGCAAGATCTCAAGAGTTCCACAAAAAAGAAACAAACTGCTGCAAGGATGCACATGCAAAGTACTGGGGGAGGGGGGCCACCTACGAAGGACATTTTGACGCCGACTGAGGAAGCAGTGTTATAGTCGCTCAATACAACAGTTGTAACTGGAAGCAGCAATGTGTTAGAAACAAGCATAGCGTTTGAGTGGGATGACACAGATGCTGTGACAGATATTCCGCCAATAGCAATTGCTACTACACCCAGCCCTCCTCCAACAGATCACACTTACATTAAGGGTTCAGAAAAAAAAAAGAAAAGAGTAACACCTGCTAAGCGCCGGGCAATAAGTTCAAATGCCACACAGGTGTTAGCACAAGTTTCAGAGAGAGAGAGAGAGTTAGGAGAGCGGTACTATGCAAAAAAATTGCACTAATGGAAAGGCAGACATTAGCTATTGAAAAAATAGCTAATCACTTCTCTGCGTAAACTATATGTAGATTTGTTACATTGTACATATAAACATTTGTTTATAGTAATTTAGAATGTATTTAAATGTACTTCTCAACAAAAATATCTGTCGTCAGTTTCTGAAATAAATTATTTGATCTTTCATTTGCATGTTATGCTGTAAAATACTGTTATATTAATTTTATTTAACGAATGTGTACATTAGGCGTCACTCCCTATTTTATTAAAAGGAAATATTAAGTACCACATGTATGCTTATTTTTGACGAAGCTCATTCACCTCTCCTGTAGTGTGTGGAGAGTGCACCCACTCGTTACATATTTCTGGTCTGTTTAGTGCTTCAGAAACTTCCTTAACACTTCTACTAACTGAAGCTTCTGATAATCCTAATAGTGCATTTTTACCAACAGCTGTTTGATAACTGCCAGTTGCAAAAAAGTTTAGTGTTGCAAGAACCTGTAATTTTAGTAACTTGTTAATACTCGGATATCAAACATGAACATTTGCTTACCTTTCTTTCAATTGTTAAGCCAGACATGCGAGTTTGTTCTTGTACATATGGCGTAACCATTTCGAGTAACTCCATCGTAACTACTTTCGTTAATCTAAAGTTTTTTTTAAAATTCGTTATCATTCATTTGAAATGCATTCATGTAGTTCATAATTGGTATGGGAGCATTACCATCATCTTCCATGTTTTCAATAGCCACCACTAATGCAACATTCGGATTCATTTTGGTATTAATAAATGATTTTAGTTTAATAAAAAAAAACACCTTTACGAAAAAACGATAAACAACCTAAAACTCGCAATTCATAACAAAACACATGTATCTACAGTCTAACTTTCGAATTCGACATTAGAAGTCGAAGGATTTTAGTCGTTCGATGCACTCTCGAACGAGAAATGTCGAATTAATCTCGAACTCGACTTTCAAGAATAGACAATACACAACACCATCAACATTTGTCGAAAATCGACTCTGAAATTACGAATTCGGGATTCAAGAATCGAGCCCCTAATTTATAAAATTTTAAAATTTCGAAGATTTCAAAAAACAATTCCCGATCTATAAAAATTTGAAGAATTTCTAATTTCAAATATTTTACTAATTTCAAAAATGTTTTTGAAAATTTCAAGAATTTACAAATGTTTTGAAAATTTAAATATTTCGAAAATTTAAAGAAAATTCGAAATTTAATAGTCCTAGAAAATAAAATCAAGGAATAGAAAATAAACTAAAATTATTATCCATAAACTTCAACATGATCTATGTCAACGTCAGTGGCGTACGCCTGTTTTAACACATATTTTCAGAATGTAATGATTATTATTTTCCAAAATGAAATTTTTGTTCATTCTAGGAGAATTTTGATCGTTTTAATTTCAGCTCAATCGGATTAATACTTTTTCAGATATTTAATGTTTAAGTTTTAAATTTTGACATTTTTTTATTTTTGACAGATGATAGTTAGAGAAATAATTTTGGCTGTTCTGAATAGTTTTTCAAGGGCATAGTGACACTTCCGTTTGATAGATGTCGTACAAAAATTAATGAGTTCTTCCGACGGGTAACACAAACCTCTACACCAAATTTGAGCTCAAACGGATTAAACGTGTGGCCTCTATCGTGGAAGAATACACACACACATACACACACAGACCGACAGACAGACTTCCATCTGGAAATGGCCTTAATCGTCTCAGGGGGGCCGAAAATGGATATTTCCGTTTTTAACTCGAAATTTTTTTTTAGTTCGTTCACAATACTTTCCCTTCTAGGAGGTGTGTCGGGAAAGTAAAATACACACCGCTACCGTGTCCATATTCTTAACGAATAACGATCCAGCCAAATCTAGACCAGTTACTTCAAAAAGAGCTATGTCTTTCACACAATTTTTTAGACTTATAGCTACGACATCTTATACATTTTTAAATGACAGTTTAAATTGTCCATCTGCCCTTCAGAATCCAAAATTTATCTCGCATTTGAGTTAACAGAGCCTGAACGCCAATATGACAGTGATCAACATGACATTAATCTCTTTGCATCGTTAAGCGGTATTTTGGCTCCTTAGATTGCCTCGGGCGCCATCTTTCATTTATAGTATGAAGGCCACTTGCACGAGCAGCTTCAGTTAAACTAAATACTCCAGGGGTCGTATAGCATTGACAAGATCCTTAGCGGCTAGAAGGGCACGTCTTCAATCTCGCGTTGATAACGAACTAACCTAACCGGACTTCGGTACAATTGAAATTATATTTTCTTTCTTCAGCTTGACCTATCTCTAAAGGTTGAGGGACTGCCACTGCTACTCCAATTGGGAATGCCGCTGCAACTCACTAGATGACTCTGGCTGCTGTATACCATCAGGTCGGTTGGGTATGCGAAACAAATACGCGAGTGACTCCATCTTTCGGTGGGGACTACAACTGTTATGACTGACCTTATATTCGAAGTTAATTATAATCCAAATAATAATTTAACTGTCAGTAGATAGAACGTTCATTAACTTTAAAGGTTCTGTAAGTAAAGACAATGACGTTTAGAATAAAACTTTAAGAGTTGATTTCTTGTACAATTATCACAATCTAAACGTCATTGTCAATAGTTACAGAACCGTTAAAGTTAATGAAAGGAACTAACGAAGAATAACTCTTAACACTGACAATTATTTATAAATCCAACCCATTAAATTTGCAGTTTGTTGATAATTCGAAAAATATCTGTAGTACCATGAAAGCCGCGTTAAACATTTATACAGGAGGTACTAAAATGATTGGTTTGTTCTTCAGTAATTGTTGATTTATCAACAGCATAAAATTCAGTGGGCCAAAACTGCCTTTCCTGCAGCAACCAAAAAGGACCCTCCCACCATCGAGACTGCAACAACTGTTTCGAAGAACAACCTCTGGTGGAAAAATCTGCTGAATTTACCAGGAATAAAATGCCAATATTCCTTTCTGGTTAAAGACTGCATCTCTTTAACCCTATTCCATACAAAAGGTTTCCATTGGTCATCACGATGAATCCAAGCTCGAGTCTGGCCAACAGTAATAGGGAATTTTCACCTCGAGAGTGGATAATCCTGAAGACAAAAGTCTAGTACTATTGGTAGCTGCTAATAACTCCAGTCGTGGAATAGATATCTTTTTCCGAAAATGTGAAGACTTTTTGAATCTAACTGAGACAACAATGGATCAGAAATGTATCTATCAATCAATGTATTTATCAATCGATAAATGGTGTCTTAATATATATCAAGAGGTACGTCGTCGTCCCAACCTATCTTAAGAGACCACATCATCTGCAGTAAAATGTTTATTAACAAAACAACAGAATATAAAATCCCAATAGGATAAAAAATTTTGTTAGCAATAGATAGAATGGTTCGTTTAGTAATAGTTTGCAAATCAGCGGCCTTGAACCAATCAAAACAAATTTCTAAGGTATCCTCTAGACGATTCCACTTTAATCCCAAAAGATCTAACACGAATGTGTTAGGTATATTATTATTAAAGATAGTATGTTCCCATAGACGTAACTCAAAAATTTTTCGTTGAAGTGTAGGAAATATCTGTGGTTTTTCCCCCAGAGTAGTCTCATGGATGTACACGTCCATCATTAAGACCCATCCTAATATATGGTGCCGTCATCTAGAGATCAAAAAGTCAACAACAGGCACAATAGAACAAATTTAACTCAACATAACTGGATCCATAAAAACGACATTAACGAAAGCTATGAAAGTCATCATCAGTCTCTCTCCCTTCATATTTATATCAGTGAGGTCGACTTGACGACTCTGATCGGTTGGAATAGAACCTGATCTGGGATCCGGACCGATGAAATGTCGCTTCTGGCGGGAGGTACTTGACCTGCTTTCACTATGGACTCTATCTCACCGCGATATGCTTTTCACAGGCCCTACAAAGTTATCACAAAATATATAGAAGAGCCGGAAGTGGCAGGTATGATTAATATTTACACCGATGGCTCCAAAATAAAACAAGGTTCTGGCAGTGTTGCCAGGAGGGTCACTTAATTCTTGATTGAGAGACGCAGCATTACTTATTTTTAGTTAATTATATCATGTTACCCTCGACCGCGATCATCAGCCCTTGGCTGACTTATCAATAGTGAAACAACCACGAACCCTTGGGGCATACCCCCCAGTTGCAACTCCCCCCCCCCCTCATAAGATAATTCAATTCCATATGAAAGCAAAAACACATTATTTCGACATATATTTGCTATGGGCCGAAGAAGTTGCCCAATTTGCGGAAGAATGATTGATTGCTGAGTGTGCGAATAGAAGCAAGTCAAAAGTTAAGAGAACTTTCAGTTCGTTCGGTTTCAAGATCAACCGCTAGAGGCACATCTAGTACAAATTTTTGGAAGCATGCTTCTCTTTCTTTTTAAAGTCATCTACGATGGACATTTTGATTTCTTGTTTGAAAAATCGATAAAAAGTTATATATTTTTCATCATGCCAAGAGTACCACATGTGGTAATAAGGACCATGGGAAAAACTGCCTGCGTAGCTCAAATGGAGCTCACTGGCATCCTAATAGCAGAAAATAAATCACCAGAAATAACATTACTTGAAGAAATATTCTCATCTATACAGGTAGCAGACAAACATTACTCATCCTGGACTGGCCACGAATTTGCTCAGGGTTAGTACTAATAACCAAGCATTGTCCGAAGCATCTATTAACATTGTGGTTATCTTAAAATGGATCAAAGGCCATGCCATATCAAAAGGTAATCAAAAACTTTTTGGACCTGGCTCCTTCCTTGGACAAACGACAACGGTCGTGTCGAACCTAATTAGGGATCACTGTCTTGTAAAATTCAATTTAAAATGGGATGAAACAAGAAGCTGTAGAGTTGCTAGGGACCTCGTAAGTTACTCTGACAATACAATAGCCAATAGATAATTGTCCATGACAAGTCTGAATCTGTGCCTTTTAATGGGTACTTCCGACTAGTCACTGTCCAGTACGAAAACACCTCAACATCATGGGGCTATCAGACACCGCACTCTGCAGGGGGTGTGAACAAAAAGGCGAGACAATCAAGCACATCCTCTATAATTGTCCTCACTTACTAATGAAGATGCACAATGAGGTTTAAGTGCTGTGGAACAGCCCACTTGTGGAGTAACCCACCCTCCCCACCTAACAGATAGAGATACAATGTTCATAATGGGTAAAACCGACCTGTATAATGGAGAACTAAATCAAAATTGACTTTATCGTCTTTTAAAGTTTTGTATTTATTGTTTTTATGTTTTATAGGATACTAATAATAATAGCCTTTCCTTTCTTGCACAAGATTTGACTTATAAATTGTAGTTTATTTACCGACTTATCAAACAAAAATAATTCTCAATTAATGGCTGTCGACGTCTCCGTATTCGAATCGTCGACGATATCATAGGCATACACATAATATTTTATGGAAGAAGCAAATGATCCGATATGCCGATAAAATTGGACTCGGCCGTAATAATTTTTATGTGTGTGTGCGCAAGAAAATAACTATCATGAAGTTGCCTAAGCGAATTTATCGAAAGATGAAAAGAAGATAATAAGGAAAAAGATGTAGACCGCCGGGACGACGGAGAAATAAAACATGTGCCTGATGATACGGAAAGTAATATGGGTTGCGATGTGGGGGGTACAGAACCGAACTTACCCGCACAAAAGATTGTCTTTAAGAACTAACAATTAATTCAAAATCGGTATAAATTACAAAAGGAACTTTTTATTTATAAACAAAACACACAATGCAAAGTCGACGTTATAAGAAGTTGTTAACGTTGTAACAAAGTTACTATTTTACATTTTTTTTGCTTTTACTATTTTTATATATTTACATCTAAATCATTAAGAACTTTAGTTTTATAAAAGTAAATATATTCTCTCAAAGTTATATTTAATAATTCATTTGAAGATTGACAAAAAATATGCAAAAGTTCAAGTGGATTTAAAGCACATTCATTATATGTTCGTAGTGATTTTTAATTAATTCAACAATATTATAATAATGTGCTTCCTAGACGCCGAAGTCCTCATCGACTAGGACAATTCAATCCGTTGTCGATAGCTGCAGTGGCAGCGACAATCCGTTCCCTTCAGCTACCTTTAGAGATAGGTCAAGCTGAAGGCAAGTCCAATTGTAACCGGAAACCGGAACCGTCCGATACACAACTTTATTCCGGATTTTGGGTAATTTAATAAAGTATTTTTATTCACTTGATTACTTTTTTTTGTGAGATATAACATCCCATCAGCATAATGCGCCAAAAGACCGCCTGACGACACAAAGAACATTAAGGTGCATCGAGACTATGCCGATCGACACGTGTCGGTCGACTTTTGACCTGTCCACACATATACTGGTGTGTGGACGTTTGTCCAAGTTAATTAGTCGACTGTGACAAAATTGAACGTTCTCTCTGTTTACTACTTTACATATTGTTTAAAGTGAAATATTTTATTTAAAAAAAATAAGAAAGCACAAAATGAGTGATGAAGATGATCTTCTATCAGCTGCTACTGTCGTATGCGAACCATTCGCTTTGGTATATTTCATTTTTTCCACTGCCTGTTTTTAGAGAGTATTTTTCTTTCTTTCTTTCTATAGATAACTGTAATTGCAGGTTTTTAATTTTTCTCTCAACCTCAGTATTATCAATTCCAAAAGATATTATAATTTCAGTAATCGAGTCGTGCCGTTTGTTCTTGAGTTTATACTCCTCATTTGTAGATTCCCAGATTACATGTCAATAAAACTTTTCGTTTACTCTTCTGTAAACTTCATGTTGATATGAAAAACAATTGAATTTGCTAAAAACACAAAAATATTTTTATTATTATTATTAGTTGTTTTAACATATAAGAAATACTATTTTGTCTTCGTACATACGTTGGCCAAGTACATACTGATGAAAATTCGAAAGAATCAAAACAGTCATATCCTAAATTATAATAAACAAGTTAAGTTTTTTGTTATAATTTTTTTAATAATTATTAATAAGTGAGGGTTGGGAAATGGTGCTCAGTTAAGCAGAAAATGTGTTTGTCTCAATAATAATGAAGGTTTTCTAACTTTGAGAATAAATTCAGAGTCACTGATTCTTCTAATTTATTGTAAGTAAAACAATATTTGCATAAAGTATTGACGTAAGGAGTATAAATTTGAAATATGTGGAAATGCATTTGCGCACATTTACCCGACCCGGCGGTTAATGAAGCGCATGGGTTAGGGAATGGTGCGCACTAAGCCTTGATTGAAAAAATTACAATACATTTCACAAATTTCTGAAAGTTAACATGAAATCAAAATTGTTTTATGAGCAATCATCCTGTGCACGCCGAATGGTCTCATGAAGCACACAACACACAGCGGTACCATACTTCGTTTTTGCCAAATTCCCCACATATGCCACAAATATCGTTGGGGCTCGAAGGCTTTGGCAGCGGAGGAGGTATGAAGCTCAGTTCAACATCGTCCAGTTCGTCGTCGTCACATATGTCAGACAAATCTTCATCCACGGAGTCGTCTGATGAGTCAGATTCTCCATCTTTCTTCAGTGTCTTTTTTCCTTTGAGTTTATTGTTGCTTGTGGTTTCACTGCTGAAGCATCTGCGGACCAATTTCTTTTTGTCCGTTTTCTCATCATTTTTTC
Organism: Neocrepidodera transversa; assembly: GCA_963243735.1. Taxonomy (NCBI): domain Eukaryota; kingdom Metazoa; phylum Arthropoda; class Insecta; order Coleoptera; family Chrysomelidae; genus Neocrepidodera; species Neocrepidodera transversa. The sequence goes on along the minus strand of OY725353.1, from coordinate 14,115,268 downwards.
TTTTCAGACTTTCTTCCCTCAATCTCTTTTTTTCTTTAGCCGCTTCTAATTCTTTCCCGACAGGGGTGCTTGTGAGGATTTTTGAGTTCTGCTTTTTGGGTGGTTTTTTTTTTCATTTCTTTGTTGACCTGTTTCTTCGGTATAGGAGCTAGGGCCAGAAAAGAATTATCTTTTTATGTACTAGACTGAGAGACTTGCAAATCGATTAAGGAATTTGTACCAATATCGGGCAATAAATTAGCAGCTTCAGCTCCAGATACAGCAGAGTTACCAGCATCAGCAGAACAGCCTTCTATTGCGTATTCTCTTACATGCTTCGAAGGAGCAAAATCGTCTTCGTTGAACTTGTCCGGATCCAATGAAACACACTTCTCCATCGTCGCGACTTTCATGTAGGCCTTGTTCAATAGTTCAGCTATATCATACTCTGTTATTTTTTGGTGGCCAGTTGTAGAGAGGTACAGATCATATTCTCGGTAAAGAGCGTTCTTCAATGGACTGAAGCGGCTGAAGGTGATCCGAAGTGTGGGGTGGAAGAGACACCATATGGACATTGTTCTCTCTACAGAAATTATAAGCGAAGATCGAAATGTGGCTTGAGTGGTTGTCTAAAACCAAAAGTATGGGGTCGGTAGCTGTAGGTTTTGAGTGCTTTACCATGTGAGATAACCAGTCCAGAAATAGCTCAGAATTGGTCCATCCATTCTTCGAACATCGATAAAGGGCCCCCACGGGGCCGTTTTTTTGAAGAGTTGCTGGCATCCTTTTCCGAGGATAAATAAGCATAGGAGGAATGTAATTTCCTGCTGCACTGGCACAAAGACACCCGTTATAGTTCTTCCTCGTTCAGCAGAAATAGCCGAACCAACTTTTTTTGCTCCTTTGACTCCGTAAACCTTTGGACACTTGGCTTGGACCGTTGTTATTCCAGTCTCGTACATGTTAAATATTTTGCTAGGTTCAAACTTGAATTTCTGCATCAGAATCTGAAGATTGGAGTAAAAAAAGTTCCACAGCTTCTTTATTGAAGGATGCGATCCGATTCAAACTGGTTCCCTCCGGCTGCCTAAGTTTTATCTCAGGAAATCTTTTCAGAAAACCATAAATCCATGCTTGCCTATTAAAATTGTGATTGATTGAGTGATGCTCTGCATACCTAAATGCTAGCCTTCTGAGCCCACCAGGTGTCAATCCGTAGAATAATTTAGAAAGCAACAGAATATATTCCTTCAAGTATCGTGGGTGAATACAGTCTTACGGCCTAGACGAGATAGCTTGAGATCATTTTCTGAGAGTTTTTTTCTCAGCGTCGATTCGGGTATTTTAAAACATCTTACCACTTCTCTGATTTTTCTGCCATCATTTCTTATTGCATACAGGGCGTTTTGCAGATGTTCGGCTGTGTAGGAAAGGATCGTTGTCTTACGAGTGTACTTCTGAGGCATCTCAAATCAAAATTCAAAATAAATATTTGCTACTATTCAACTACGTGAGGGGTAATCGTGCGCACTAGTGCGCACGATTACCCTTCTGTGTTTGTTTTGGATAATTGCCAAAATTTTCATAGAAAAAACTAATTTTCAAAGAGATACCTCATGCGAAATTAATGGATAAAACTTGTGGACTCACCGCCTTATTTTGGACCACCCAAAAATTACAAAAAAAAGTAAACGGCCATGTGCTTTCACCTCGGTCATATACGTACTGGCATCACGTCCGATTGCATTCGGAAGTCGCGTGACGTGTCGTACCCTACGGCATCGCTCAACTGACCTCTATATGCCGCGAAATTCAAAATAAGTTGGAGCGCACGATTACCCGCCGCGCTCCATTACGCAACTCTCCCTTACATCCTAATTATTATTTTTATAAAGATATTAAAATGAAATAAAACAGACACAGTCGACACAAATATGGACGTGTCGATCGACACGTCCATATTTGTGTCGACTGTGTCGATCGACCAAGTCAATCGGCACAGTCGGCATAATGTAGACGCAGAGTATTTTTATTTCCAATTACGCTGCCCGGAATAAGTTACTTTTATACTGTAAACGGAAGGTGGCGCTCGAAGTTACCCGTTACCTGAAAAAATACGCCAGATAACCGCTTAACGACACAAAGAGCATCGCAAATTTCTCAGTGTTACTTTCTGCTATAGGCACAACCAATGCAAGAATCCTGGCACCTCACAAAAATCCATATTGCACTGAACGACTATAAAATTGCAAAAATGACAACACACCTTCCCACAGGTGATTATTATTGTCAAACAATGGGGTGCTTGCATGGTTTTAGGTAAATGGGCCATTAGAAACCTGACCAATAAATATTTAACCCATATTTTTTAATTTTTTAAAAAACCTGTATTCGCCCTATAATTCAAAAAAAATTAAAATCTGGGACGACTTGAGGTAGATCAGTTAAAAAAATATGCGAAAGATGGCGTTTTCTGTGATGTGTCGGTAATAAACCATTAACTACATCTTAATATTATAAATTATCGCAAGGGGGAGTTAGCGTCGTCGGAGTAACCTATTTATTCTAGTTTTTCAAAAACTATTAAAAATACTATTGTTAAACATTGTGACACAATAATTGTAAGGAATTTTGTACTAAAAAGTAAGAATATAGTGAATAAATAACGTCGATTATAGCGCCATCTTCAGAGAAATAGAGAATTTATGGATTTAAAATTAATTACAGAATACTGTTTTCTCTGCTTCTTTAAGACGTCATACATATATTTAATATTCAAAATTAAGGGCACTGAACGTCAAAAAAATTCCCAAATTCTGTTCTGTGCTCGTCAACAGTGGTAATAAACATATGAAAGTAAAAAAAATCAGAAAAAAAAATTATACAAGCACCCCATTGCAATACACATAGATTGGGTCGAAATGCAGAAGGGAAACCAACCCACTTGGTTCTATTCTGTTAAAGTCGACACCTGCTTCTGAACAAATGTGGGTTGGTCCTTTAGCTGATATTGCATGTTTACTTTATGGGATGGTTTTTTTCTGCCTGGCAGATTTATGAATGTACTATCTTCTCCATATTAAAATCACATTTGTAGGTTGGTTCCCTTCGCAGTGATGTGAGTTGCGGTGATACGGGTTATGGTGGTTAGGCGATTTGAGTTCAGGTTTTGGATTGCCTCGGGCGCCACCTTCCGTTTATAGTATGAATACTGCTTGCACGGGCAGCTTCAGTGAAGACAAGAAACTCCAGGTGTCGTATGGCATCGACAAGATATTTTACGGCCAGAAGGGCGAGCTTTACTTGTCTTACTGGGTTGATAACCTGGGCATTTGCTGCCAATTATAGCACATTAGGTTTCTTTATAATATTGTACTTGGCAAAATTTTTTATTTAAAAAAAAATTGTTATAACATCTATTTTAATTAAATTCACTAAATTTAGTATTATTGTCATTATAAATATGAGCGTCTCGTATATAACTGAACATTTCCAATTAATGGCAGCCATTCTAACTATCAGAGGAAATAAATGCAGTTTCTGGGTAGTATTGGCAAGCGTCTTGCCATAAAGTCCGCTGATAGCGGCATCATAATGATTTTTGAAGTTTGGTAAATAATTACAGAGTTGGCAGTTAAATTGTTTTATCTTGTTGACCCACTTCTATATATATATATATATAAATGCAGTTTAACGATGTATGGATAATTCATTTTCCTACGATCACTACCCAAAGTAGGCTTTTGCACACTCAAATCTAACCGCAAAGTTGACGTTTTCCGTGATCTGTAATAATTTGACATTATTGTCGCTCTAGCGCGTACTTTTCCGCTCGCCTGTTTTCATTTACAATAAACTAAAGAAAGGTAGTAAATAACAGGTATATTAAAACAAAATGTAGGGCAGTCTGAATATTTTAGTTGAAATATTAATACTGGAAGATATTTCGAACGAAATTAAACTTTATTTTATAAAATTTATCTAGTAAAAATATAACAGTCAGAAGGTACACCTAGATACACCTAGGTACACCTATATGAAATAGTGATTGCATATTTAAGTACCTACTTACTGTTTTGTGCAAATAGTAGACTATGAAATTAATGAAACGTCATTATTTCATTTTTAGGTTATGAAGTGTATTTTCATGTTTTTTTAAATTATTTGTCTAAAAATAATGTGATCGTAGAAAAAATCTTGTGTGCAATTCGAGCAGAAAGTGCTTTGCCGCTTTCGGCAGATTGCCCGCGCTCCGCTACGCGTCGCGCGGGCAACTCTCTGCCTCAAGCAGCAAAGTATCACTTTCCGCTCTTAATACACAAATAGCTATTATTACATATTGCATTCTAAAATAAAATATTTCACTCTAATTCTATATACAAAAAAAAACAGAAGAGATTTTTTTGTCTCCCTTTTTTTTACACTTTTTTGTTGTCCCACGTTTTTTTTCCTGCTCTTATTTGTTGGCCTCTTTTTTCCCACTTTTGTTTTTACCCCATAACTTAATTTCAATCAGAAGGACCATTAATATAAATATTTGTTCTTTTCCTTTAAAATCTAATCAAAGCTCCTTATATTATCTAATCAAGGAATTTCAGGTAATTTTCAGTAAAAGGAAAACGTCAAGACCATCATACGGAAAATGATTTCATTAAAATAATATAATTAAATGAAAAGTTCTGCCATTTCCGTCGAAAACTTAGTTATGAAGTTGCTACTGTATTAATTTCCCAGAATATTTGTTAACATTTATAAAAGGCGCGAAGAAGAAGAATAAGAAGAAGAAGACAATATGACGGAGAAACAAAAACTTACCGAGAACTGTTATGATAGTACGTGCGCAACTTTAACTCGTTTATAATTTTGATAATTATTTTAATTTAATTGCATTACAAACAAAAATATTTTAAGTTGTAACAGTAATAATAATAATAATAATGGAAAATAGTACCAAACAGGTGGACATAAACTTACCCAAGCAAATCATGGAGACACAATCACAGGCATGGAGCGCAATGAAATCTACAATTACCTAAGGTTTGCTCAAGCTAAAGGAAATGAGACTCACAAGGTTAAGCTGATGAAGAAGTTTAGGATCAGAACAAAACTTCTTCTGAATCCGAAGCTATCAGGCCAAAATCTACCGACTGCCTACAACTCATTAATGACTTACAGTTTCGGAGTGATTTCAGGGACGAAAACAGAGCTGGACGAACTCAATAGAACCACTCGAGTTGCCTTCACAAAACAACGGAAGCATCATCCCAAAGCATGTAAAGAAGGATTCAATCTGCCACAAACTGTAGGAGGAAGAAGGATTATATAGTTCCGCCTGAGCTGTAAAAAACAAAAAGATCTACTAAGTAAATACTTTTATTCTAAAGCTGAATATTCGCTAGTCAACAGAGCCATATCCGGAATGGACAAAAAACTTATGCCATTAAATTTGTCCGACCAACACGGCCAAAAATCATGGAAAGACAAAAGACCCCATGGAAGATACTATAAAACTTTCAACAATGACGAAAAAATTAACAAAACAGCAACAATGTGTTGGTTGATAAGATGAAGAATATTTCCCGAGACGGAAGGGTTTCTCGGTGCCATACTGGACCAAATAATACTAACTTGGACCTATTTGAAGACTATCTTAAAGGACGCAAACATAAAGACGACGAAATGCTGGATGTGTAAGAAAGAACACGAACACATCGAGCACCTGATAAGTTCATGTGAGGAGTACACAAATCGGCATAACAACGTCTCAAAGATACTCCATATAGAGCTATGCTACAAATTTAAACTCATTGATTGTACTACAAACACAGCCCCAAAAATATAGCAGAAAACGACAATTTCATAGTTTACTGGGCGGGGAAATCCAGACAGATCAGGAGGTATCACACAATAGACCAGATGTTTTAGTCTTCAACAAAAACAACAAGGAAATAATATTAATTGACATATGTATCAAAAAAGAAGAAACAGACAAATATGTACCATTATCCGAAGACATGATAGAGACTTAGCAAGCTGCATCTGTAAGAGTAATTCCAGTAGTAATAGAGGCAACAGGAGAAATCACAAGCTGCATCTGTGGGAGTAATTCCAGGATCACAAAAAGCTTAAAAATATACTTACAAGTACTGGACCTACCGTTCGGAATATACGTGGAACTGCAGAAAGCAGCGATTCTGGAAACTTGTAATAACAAAACTACCAAAAAATGAGAATTAGAACATAATAACCTTACTGGCCATACGGAAACACCATGGTAAAACGTAAATGAAAAAAATAAATAATAATAACAAGGGAAATCTCATAAGAACTGGAATATGCCTTCAGCTCTTGCAAATAAAGTTCCGCAGATCATGACCGTATCCAAGGAAAATCTCGTCAAACTTTATAATAGAATCTGGCTCTTCAACATTTATAAAATTCGATGGAAAAAAGCAATCATCATTACAATCTTGAAAGATACTGTAGCTTCATATGATTCAAGAAATGTCCTCAACCTCCTGCTTTTGGAAAAATTTTGAAGAAGATGATAAAGAGACTTACATGGGTTTTAGAATCCAAGCACCTTATCTCTGAACGACAAGTTTGGTGTCGACGAAACCGTTCCACCACTGGTAACATTAGTGCCTTCGAAATAGAAATACAAGAAGCCTTTAAAGAACGACGACACCTTGTTACTGCCATGCTGGACCTGCAGAAAGCATACAATAGAACGTAAATAATTTTACTTTCCTGGACCCATAAAAGGGAAAGTAAGGTGAACGAGCAAAAAAAAAATCGAGATATCGATGGAAATATCCATTTTGAGGTCCCCCAAGAGGATTGAAACCATTTCCAGCGTATGGTCTGTCTGTGTGTCTGTGTGTCTGTGTGTCTGTGTGTCTATGTATTTGTGTATCTGTGTGTCTGTGTGTCTGTGGGTCTGTGTGTCTGTGTGTCTGTGTCTGTGTGTCTGTGTGTAATCTTCCACGATAACTGCCGAACCGTTTGACCAATCAAGCTGAAATTTGGTATGAAGGGTCGGTGTGTGCCTCGAATGCGACCATTAGTTTTTGGTTTAAATTGGCACAGTAGAAGGTCCTCAAGACTGACATTGATTAAATACAATGTAACAATTTTTTATTTTTTTTTAGATGACAAACAATACACTTTAGTGCAAAATGTTGCAGTACAAAGTTTTATAGCATAAAATTCTGTACAACTTTTCTCTAAAACTTCTTTAGTTTTTCTTGATTTTGAGGACAAACAATGCATTTTAGTGCAAAATTTTCTGGTGCAAAGTTGTAAAGCATCAAATTTTCTTTAACTTTTATGTTTAACTTTTTATCGAATTCCTTATAGTTTCGCCGCTAGATGGCGAGAAAAATACACATTTAGGATTTTCCATTTATTTTTTAAATTGGAGGTAAATTATGCACTTTAGTGTAAAATGTTTCAGTGCAAAGTTGTAAAGCATAAAATTCCCTACAACTATTGTATGAAATTTTTTCTCGAATTCCCAATAGTTTTCACACATGATTTTAGATCATTATTGTAGCAGTGTGATATGCAACGTGCGCATGCGCAGCTTATGTCATTATCAACATTGAAATATCAATTCGGTAGACGTATTCGCCATAGGCTCGCTATTTTTAATGTGTTCCAAAAATTAACGTAATGCTTAATATTTTGTAATTAAAATAATAATAAATAACATATTCTCTACGATTGAACCGGGAAAGTTCTGGGGTGACACAGCCGATTTTTTTATTTATAAACAATAATTTTTAAATTTTTGTAATGCTTTTTTTTTTCTTTCGCTAATTTTGCCCACGGACTAACCGCAAACAGAAACTCCAAAGACCTATCATGAATGTATGTATGACGCAGAAGTTCAAGACAAGTTATAATAATACCGACTGAGTATTATGCTCCTTCTCCCACCATCGTCGTCTTTGCTGGCGAAACTTAGACGGACTTAATCCCACCTAAGATAAGGCCAACTTCACACCGGCTGGTTCGGCGACGAGAACTGAGCTGTTGGATTATTTATAAGTTTATAACCAATTTTGGAGTTTTTATTTAAGAAATAAATAAATATACTTTTAATTTATAATAATGTAAAATTATCTTCGTATGAATTTCAAAATGGTCTTTCCAATAAATCATTGTTTTCGTTTTGGCTGACCCATTTCTGAGATACAGAATCACCAGCTGGAATCCATCTTGGCGATACTTCACCATACGTTGGTTTGGGTGCAGTACGAAACAGCTTTGGTTTATCGAATTGGAGACTAGTATGGGGGTTAATACCACTTTTTACCCATTTTGTGCAATAAGGAATCGGTTCGTGCGGTTTGATTCTATATAAGGATCCCAAAGTACAAACTTTAATGTTCTTTACAGCTTCTTTGTAACGCTCGCAGTTGCAAATCTCCATTTTGACTTTTAAAATTGATAAATATAAATATTTGTAAACGTCAATCATGCTCTTGTCATAAATAAACACGTCAAAATTAAATATAAAAATGGTTCATAATAGCTGTGTTGTAATTGCAAAAATACAGGTAGAAATGGCAAGTGCAAGTTTTACACATTTTCAAGAGCTAGTTGGAAATTAGAGAAAACAAAACAACTGGATAAATGCAGTTAGGAGAAAAAAGTAAGTAATGTATAACCTACTTCTGTAGCATGCTTACTTAGATAAATGTGTGTTTTATTCTACAATTATTCGATGTGATTAAATAACTTTTGCCACTACGTCTCAATTCTTTCACATCTCTAACGTGACCAGCTGCGACAAGTTGCTTTCCTTTGTCCATCGATTGGGATTGAAATGATATTTGATGAGTAATTGACTCCAATCCGGTTTGATTAAATAGACTAAAATTCGGTTTAATTGAATAAGAGATTTTTTTATAACGAATTTTTATTTTTTATACACAACTGTAAAGATCCGCGAGTTGCGTGAAACGCGATTTTCTTAAATAATAAGTTTGAACATATTTAAGCATGAGCTCTGGTAGCCGCGTGACATAATACCCGCTAGTGGTGCAGTGAATCCCACATAGATTTTTAATTTTTTTTTAAACACAGGCTAGATTTAGATAGTCAAGTTTTGCGACTCGCGGACCTTTATCCACTCCTCTCTTTTTTAGTAAGTGTGTTGGGTTTGTTAATGCGAAATAATCAGAAGAAGATTTCAGCACATTAAATTTTGAAAATGTTTTGAAAATTTAAAAAAAATAACCGATCAGTAACATAGAAATTCGTCTGAAAACTATTTTATGCCATAAAATAAGTTGTCCAGATGTAGAATAATGTCAAAAAAATTTATGGTACCTGCTTTCTAATCAGACAACTTTTGAAAACTCAAAAATCAAAAAATTGTATTAAGGCGTATTAAGTGCCAAGCCTCTTTACCGTTGAACCTTAACTGCTCGATACGTTTATTTATCAAAATTTGTAAAAAATAACACTCTTGAAAAAGTTTTTTAATTTTTACACTCAAATAAAAGTAGATGGTCTACTTGAGTTCTTGACAGGGAATGCGACGAAAACGCCATCTGATGGTTGCATAAAATCATGCTCGACAATTGTGAAAAGGATGTAACTATAGTTTATTTTGGTAACAGTAAAATTTTCAAAAATTTAGCCATTGTTGCCAGATTTACAAAGAAGTAAATTTTTCTCATACTTTTTTGTGTTAACCTGTAAATTTTTGATTAAAAAATGGTGAGAGGTCATGTACTGGTCACATTTTTTTTTTTTACGTATGTGTTGTATTTTTTTTACAGAGTCAGTCCCAAATTGCGAATATGTTGATGTAATAGTAATAGTCTATATATATCTTTGTTTGTTGATCTGATCAATTCATAAAGGTTTATAGGTTTTTTAAATTGTTCAATTGACTAAGCGTTTCCATAAATTGTTCAATTCTGTCATTATTTATTTCGCAGCCCAATACTTTATGTTCAACTGTATTCTGCGTATTCTCCACATTCGCAAATTGGTGAATCGGCCATTTTTATTTTATTTTTAAGCGATGATGAATGTAATTATTCAAACCGGATTTTAGTCAATTACTCATCAAATATCATTTCAACCCCAAACGATGGACAAAGGGAAGCAACTTGTCTCTGCTGGTCACGTTAGAGATGTGAAAGAATTGAGACATAGTGGCAAAAGTTATTTAATCACATCGAATAATTGTAGAATAAAACACACATTTGTCTAATTAAACACGCTTCAGAAGTAGTTACATTACTTACTTTCTAACTGTATTTATCCACTTCTTTCTTTTCTCTAATTTACAACTAGCTCTTGAAAATGTGTAAAATTTGCACTTTCTATTTCTTCCTGTATTTTTGAAATAACAACACAACAACTATTATGAACCATTTTTATATTTAATTTTGACGTGTTTACTAATGACAAGAGCACTATTTCACGAAATTTTAACCACTACGAGCGCTGGAATCATTTCAGTTGTCTCCACTATGCACTCTGCACCCAGCAAGGGAAGTCAGCGTGTTAGAGAGAGAGGTATAGGAAATTCAGCGTGTCCGAAAGAGAGAGCGCTATGACGTCACACCGGTCTTACTATTTCTCTTATGGTCGTGACACCCAGTAGAAAATCGAACTGTTTTAAAGCATTACAAAGGGTGGAAATACCGTCCAAACTAGTACCTATTAGACTGCCATAAAAACCTAAATTCCCTGGCAGAACACAACAAGATAACTCTTGAATACAAGGAAATGAAGAGGCAACCATCTGGCTGGTAAAGGAGCCTTTTGATTAGACCGCAACCCACATGTGGTATTTCCTACCATGTAAAAGGTATGTTGGAAAAACAATTAAGGGACAAACACAGGGAATACTGGATGGAACTTCCCAGACTAAGACAGTCCAAAACACTTATTGACGGTCCACACAAGAGCAGAGGCAATCTGCTGTTATACCTAAAAAGACGGAAAGTCAAAATTGCACTAGGTATCCTGATAGGATACTACGGGCTCAGAAGACACCTGAATCTCATAGAAGTATCGGAAGATTCCCTATTTAATAATTGTGAGTAATAGGACGAAACTCCTTTTCATGTATTATGCTATTATACCGGGACCTGAACATCAGAACTATTCTTGACTGATCTGATGTGAAAAATATAGCGGGACACAATAGGCCTAGAGCGTTAGTGCAGGTTGGGACCTCCCACGTTCGATTCAACTAAAAAAAAAACTCGAAGTGTAGAGACTGAAACTATTACCCGTAGCGAGATACCTGTAATGAAAAAAAAACACCAATATTTATACTTTTAATAGGTACACAGTTGCAGTATTAATAATGTAGAAAAAGAAGGTGTGTCTGGACTAAAAAAACGTAAAAAGTACGAATTTTTTGATCAATTACACTTTCTGCAATATTTCAAAACCAAGTAAAGAGAATATACCAAATTTAACCAATACCATCGTCGAATCCAACCAACCAAATGTAAATCCAACTAATTCACATAACTTTACACAACCATCAGTATCAATGAATAATTCTCAAAAACTGAGTGCGAAAATGGAAGTTTTTGGAAGCAATCAATGAAGTAGTAAACCCACAAGAATCTTCACCTGCATCTAATTGGTCAAGTCCTCGACATCAGCATTTTCCTCAATACTATGTAAATGTATACTCCCAAAGCTATAGATCGCCATAAACATACTTTACAGTGGCATCAACAGCCAACAATTATCAGTATCACCTCAAAGTGATTTATTACCAGTTGGGCTCTCGGAGGATCATCGCAATGAGATCTCAGGAACAACATTACAACATTCTTAAAGTACACACACTGTATAGATCTTGGAAGACTTTTTATTTTTTAGTACATACTGTATAAAAGAATTTTCATTTTTATGGCATACTGTATACAACTTATATTTTAATTTTTGGGACATACTGTATACATCTTCCAAGAATTTTTATTTTCTGAAAAAGAAAAATCTTTTAAAGATAAATATTATATACTATTAAGAACTGTATTCCTAAAAAACCCAGCTTGAGACACGCCGTATACATCTTACAAGAATTTTTATTTTTGGGACACACTGTATACACTTGCAACGACGCTTCGGTCGTTACGAGTCACTTTGGCGCCTTAGTCCAGGTTTCGTATTGCCTCGGGCGCCACCTTCCGTTTAGAGTGTGAAGGCCACTGCACGGGCAGCGTCAGTGGAGAAAGAAATACTCCAGGGGTCGTTATGGTATCGACCAAAATCACTGGCGGCCAGAAGGGCGGTATTTACTTGCCCTGCTGGGTTTGAGTACCTGGGTATTAGCTGCTTGGATGTTAAAACTCAAAACAAATATTAATAAATAAAACTTTTATTTGTTACCAAAATCCGGCGGAGAAAAGGTGTGTAACGGACGATACAGGCACGATTGGCTTGGCGGAGTGGTGTAGTCGGACTGACGGTTCTCTACTCCGGTACAACTTGAACTTGGCTTCAGCTTGACCTGTCTCTAAAGGTCGACGGACTGCACTGCTGCTCCAATTGGGACGGCCACAGAAAGTCGGACGTCTGGCTGCCTCTGCAGCTACCGACAACGGTATGAATTGCCCTACTCGATACGAACTTCGGTGTCTAAGAAGCAGAGACGAGAGTGTCTCCATCTGCCTGGCGACGGTTCAACTGGTACGACTGGTCTTTTATTCACATTTTAATTTAATTTTGCTCCAGTGCCGTGTGCGATGTAATTTATATATTTTAGATAATACGGAAAAAAGTAACTTTGTTACACACTTCAAAAACTACATCTAAAAATTATTTCGTTTGGTTTGTATTAAAAATTGTTATTTCAATTTACTCTGGAGTCCGACTCTGTTCTTTAAATAACGTTCTCGACAAACCGACCGAACTACGGCTAACGAAAAAATTGCAGATTAAGTAGTAGGGATAATATTTGTCTTGTTTATAATTATTTTAGGAACAGAACGATGTCTAGTATTTTAGTGATTACAAGCTCATGTCGAATTGAATATATAATTTGTTTTTTGCATTATGTTAAGGACAGATGAATATGCAGATTGCTTGAATTCTTTTTTTTTAATAATGCATTTTTAATACAGTAATTGTAAGGTAGTTTTATTATTTTTAATAATTTCACCAAACATAACATTTTTTTCCTGGCGGAAGTTGTTTTTTTTTTAAATTCGACGAAATTGTAGTTTACTTTTTCTTTGTTACAAAACAAAATGAACTGAAATTTATTCAGTATTGAGTTTTTTATCATTAAAGCCAAATGCATGAAATTTAAACTTTCCAAGGTGTTGGAGAGCGAATCAATTGCTCTTAAAGAGACAAACTATTATTATATTATGAGTATGCGTAAGTATTAAAGGGCCCAAATATTTTATCATAAGCAGGCCTAAAGAACATCCTATGTTTTACCTTTTCTTGCGAGGTAACAAAAACAATAAGATAATTATTAGTTTATCAAAAATACTTAAAATGACAAAAACAACACTCTTAGGCAGTAACGCAGACAAAAATTATTTCTGGTTATGTGAACACAATACTGTATGACTAAATGATAAATGACACGTCTCTTAGAGCCCTCTTGTGTGCAAAAAACATAATAAATTTGGATCAACTCAAACGTTAAGGTGATTACAGCACCAGTCCTATTTATCGATCCAAAATATCTCAAAAACCACTGAATAAAAATAAATAAAATTTTGGGACAATAAATAAGAATAGATTATCTAGGGCATCAAGGAAAGAACAGAACAAAATACTAGAAGAAGATTTAGATTTAGGTCCAAGTTTAGTAAGTTATATTACACGTTGAAATAAATACAGCATTATTAGTTAATATTTTATTTTATCTACTTACCTCAATGTTACTTAAAGTTTTTTAGTACTTTCGATACAGTCATGAACGATATTTTAATATGTTATGTGGGATAAAATCAATCCCGGCAATACATCGAAACTATTGATGGACATTCTGGTGTACTAAAAAAACTTATGAGGGTGTGATCTTAAATCTTCATAGGACCTGACAAATTGCCCTTTTACTAGTCTTGCACAATAATGGTTGCACCCAGTAATTTTTTCTACGTTCAACATAACCGATTTCAATATGTATATATATATATATTTTAATAACACTCTGTATACCACAATCTCCCCATTTTCGTAGTAACTAAAAATAAATTGCGTATGATTTAATC